>JAJMFM010000009.1:0-274418 GCA_030574875.1 Taiozyma peoriensis
AAGAGTGGTCTTAAAATAATAACTTTAAGAAAGAAGGGTTTGTATATGTCTTTTAATAATAAGATGTGTAATGTAAATAGTGTTTCCACTCAGTTGAACGAAGGTCTACTTTATATTGATTACAGAGTAAGTAATTGTATTAGGTGTATCAGTGAATATCTTTTTTTTTCCTGATCTTAAGTGTATTAGTTGGAAAATTTTATATATATAACTATATAGTGTAAAACCAACTTCCCATGTTTTTAGATAGTACATAGTATTTCAAATTTTTTTTTCCTCGGAAACAATTCTTTCTCACTAAAATAGACTCAATCAATCAAAACAAAGAATAAATGAATAATAACTAAACAACGAGACGTCCGTTTTGTGTAAAAGTAGTACTAGATGAAAGATGGGCCAATGAATTATTCAAAAGTCGAGTTTAGCGCAGTTCTCAATATTTTAAGTACCAAAGTGCGCAGTTCGAAAAGATGCCCTCGATTTTTAACTGTATCCACGTATATTTTGCCATAGTAATCTTCGCGAATTTCGACTACGAAACAGGCCAATATTTCAAAGACATATAACTCGACAACCACGAGACCTACGAACGTGAGACTAAGGCGTATGATAGAAACCATCTACTACAACCTACATTACAAGTTACAGACAAATCGACTAGAAATAATCTCAAAATGCGCAGTTTTAAGAATTTTCCGCGCAGTTTTTCAGCTCATAGTTAAGAGTCTGCGCAGTTTTTTTTTTTTACATAGTTAAGAGCGAAAAATGTCAAGTTTTACAGGGTTGCCGTTAAGAGTCCGCCCAGTTTTTTTTTTTACATACTTAAGAGCGAAAAATGTCAAGTTTTACGGGGTTGCCATATATAGCATCGTGATTTCTTGAACTCGACGTCTCGGGTGCAGTAGACTTTTCAAACTCTGGTTAAATTGACATCTGAGAATAGCTGCAATGAAAAAATTGCGGCTGTAACTGCTCTGTCGAAATAAGTTTTATATGAGTATCTCCTCTCAGAAGACATTCGTCACTAGTCAACACTACTTGAACTTCATCTTCTTTAGTGTATCCAAGTGTTTTATTAGAATCTAATGTTGAGCCCTAATAGATAGTCATAAATTGCTGGACGAGGGTAAGTATGTTCTCTACTTCCATAAGAGAAATTGTTAAATAATCTTCTAATAACAACGAAAAATGTCAAGTTTTACGGGGTTGCCATATATAGCATTATAGACCCGATGCCTATTCAATGGAGAGAATAAATCTGGCACTGTGTTCCTTTTTCTAACCTGAATCAATTACTGTCTTTGGATCTTTGAATTACCAGAGATAAAAGCTGTAGTGATATCCAACGACAAGATAGGTTATCAAGTGAACCATTATAGAACTTATTAGTTTGAGGCCAATGCTGTAAGAGTTTCAGCTTTTTGACAATTCTTTTGTATGGCTCCTGATTAAGACTACATAACTTTTAATACAATATTCCCATTTAACGATAATTCCTTTAGCTCGATCACTTATTTTACCAAATGCAAACTTTAATGTAAATTATCTAAATCTCATTTGTTTGTTCATGTACAATGTAATAGTCAGCCTTGAATTTACAATTGAACTGCGTCTGTTCATAATTGATTTTTGAATTTTGAGCTATTATTAACCTGTATTAAACTTCCTAACTCTCGCTGTTTGAGAAGGCGGTGGGGTGTCAGATACACATATACACATATACCATGTCAATATGTTTATCTTCAAAAATTACAATATATCGATTGGCACTCGTATGCCGTCTCTCGTAATGATTCACTTGTACTACACCAAAATTATGGTTAGGGTTAGACTTGATAATACAAACATATTGGAACCTCAAGGCAGTATCTTGCATGATGAAAGGTATACAAAAACAGGCTTAATCCTGACACGGTATCTAGCCATTGTCTTATCATATTGTTATCAGATAGAAATATTAACTCTTAATTACTCATCAACCTCTCGCTTCTTATAGTAAGAAGGTCTTAACTGTTTCAAATAGTCTCTCACTGTAAAAACCTTTGGAAAATTCTCCAGCACGAAGTGACTTTTCCAGCCTTCAAATATCCTGGAATCCGCTTTCATAAAGTTATCTGTTGCTTGAACACCTCCTACATAGGTTAGACACGCCCTTTGAAATGCTTCAACTATATTACCATCAGCTGTATCGGCCATCTCCCCATACAGTGCACCCAAGGTTCCAGCAACATCTAAATCACTAGTAATTTTCCCGTTGAACAAAATTATTCCACCTAAAATACCTAATGCAATATCTAATATCTCTGAAGAGTCGCGCTTCTCATATGGTTCACTCAATTCTCTTCCTCCTTTATATATAGAATACGCCACTTCTGCTATATGTGAATAGATTAACAAAGACTCCAACACACCGTACATCATGTCCGACCTATCGTATCCACGTCGCCCTTCTGCGCTTCGTATTAAAGCTTTAACATTCTCGTTCTCCACACGTGTCACGTCCTTTAAAATATTCGGATATAGCATATCACAATCCAAAGTAACCATGTTCTCGTAAGTAACAGTAATCCCATATTCATCTAACGTATCTGCTCTAGATTTCTCACTGAAACACAATGCTAGTGGCGAAACTTTTGCATTTGCAAAATTTCCAAAATCCTCAGCTGCTAATGCAACCTTATCATCTGGTATAGTTAAGTCTTTCAGGTGAATTGTATATCGAGAACCGCCAGATTCGAGCTTTCCGAAAGACCTTAGTGTTCTTTGCACTTCAGCCAGATTGGGCTTTTTCCAAATTGGAGCTGTTTTCGAGTGTGCTATTGGATCATTTAAACTAAGAGCAGCTATTTTAGTAAGTTTGCCCTTTTCAATGCACTCTCTGGTTATTGTAGAATCATTCTCCCCAGATGGAGGTTCCCCAAGAGAATCCTGGAAGTATTCAAAAACCTTTCCTTCAACAATTAACCATTCGGCCCACTTTTTCATAATTGCATTAAAATTACCTCCTATATATGCCTTGTAATACTTCTTGAAATTGTCATAATCATCTAAGATCTCATCCATCAAGTTCGCAGCAGTTGTCCCCTCTTTCATTGTATATATTACGGCATTTTCATCCTCATAGGGGGGACAATTTTCTGATAAATCACCACTCACTGTATCGAAGAAATCTCCAAAGCGCGTGCTGGGATCATCATCATCAAAGCCATCTTCCGTACTCGAATAAGGAATACTTTGCAAAGAAGAAGAATCACTTTTATCAGAGGAATCAACTTTCACTTCGCCGCATAACGCCTCTTCGGCTTCTTTCTTGCCTTCATAAGAGTGCTCTATGGAGCCTTCATTACACTCTTCATCAAATTCTTCCGCTTCAGAGTGATCAGTGCTTTCAATAATCCTTCCACTATAGATTACTGGTAAATCAGTGATGTTTTTGAATTCTTGTATCTTTTCACCATCTGTTGACTTTAGAATAATGACGCTGCCATCTTGAATATGAATAGATAACAAAGCTGTATCTATACTGACATCGTATTCCGTGGCTATTTTCTTAGCTCTTGGAATTTCAAAGATAGGTCCATCAATAGATTCAAGTGGTGAATAGGCACCGATTATGACATCCTTACTGAGACAAAGATTTGAAACGTACCTTGATGGTAGATGGCGATGAAGCCTGATTTGATTAAGAGCAGGTCTAACTTCCAACACGTGCAACAGTTCACACAATAAGTTATATGAATAGTTTGAAACACCAATATTTCTGACTTTAACAGAGTTCAATTGATGCAATTTTTCTATTTCCTGGTAGTAACCGATGTATTTCATAAACTCTGGATCGATATGTATATGCTCGCCTATATGGCCAATTGGAGCATGTTGTAATAACAAATCAATATAGTCCAACCCGAGTTTGGCTAAAGACTCGTCCAATGACTTTTCCGGATCATCACCCAAACGAGCTCCAACTATGCTTGTAATGAACAGATCCTCTCTTTTAACTATGCCTTCTTCAAACAGTTCTTGCAAAGCTTTCCCGACTTGTAATTCAGTTGATGAATCATGTGAGGTGTTGATGTGTCTATATCCTGATTTGACAGCTATTTTGACAGCTTCTTTGGTCAATGCAATCGCATCACCATCGTTATCGGTGGCCAAGGCTAAAGCAGGAATGGTATTCCCATTATTCAACTTGAAATTTATGTCTGTAGCGTTTCTGGTGGCCATTGTTTGATGAAGATGGTTCTAAAGCTAAGATGAGTAGCGTACGCCATATTAATTGAAGTTCTATTTAAAAGGCCTACATATTTGTGACAACTCATTATATTTGTTTCCGTAATTATGATTTTCAACATTTTCCAATTTCTTTAATGAATTCTTCGAGATTTATATAGATTTTTTATCCACCTAATACTCATTAAGATCAGCAAGAAGAGAAAAGTATAGTCAATTGTATATACCCCATGTATTATATAAAGTATGATTTGAACAGCAATGAATACACATTCTTGATTCAAAAAAATATGATGGCCTTTACATCTTAAATTCAAGTTTTACGAAAACCCTAGGATCATAACATTAGTTTTAAGATTAAAACAATTTAAAATAACAAACTTTTCTCTTTCACACAGCATACCTCAAGTTTACCAACAAAAGAGAATTATTTAGTTTTCATATTGATTAAACTTCAAAAACATTTGTACCAGGGGTAGAATGCTTTGGTAGTTGTTCCACGTTAATCATTTTATTATGTCACTAGTAAATGGAACTAAAATACACCAGAAGACCAAT
The DNA here is from genome assembly GCA_030574875.1 of Taiozyma peoriensis. Lineage (NCBI taxonomy): Eukaryota > Fungi > Ascomycota > Saccharomycetes > Phaffomycetales > Wickerhamomycetaceae > Taiozyma > Taiozyma peoriensis. Next base: position 4,789 of record JAJMFM010000009.1, read on the forward strand.
CTGAGTTAAAAGATTATTTAATGAAAGACTAGTTCACTCAGAATATCATACGAACAAGGCTCAGATGTCTCGCAAAGATATCCCAAGCTCATCACTCTAAATACTCATGAGTATTAGATATGTATCACATATAACATTATCAATGGCTTTTCATAACTCCGATCAGCTCAATTTTACTTGCTCAAATGAAAACCTCATATTATAAGAACATTGTAGGAGAATAGTTGTGTACTTTTAGAAGTTTTTTATTGGATGCTCAATGATATAGTCATATGTCAAACCTTGAACCTTTCAGTTTCAATAAAAGTTCAACTAACTTCTGTATTTATGATTTTTTCTTGGCTTTAAATTTTTCGCTGTATTTAAATCATGGGCAAAGCCTAACATTTATGCCATGATTCATATATTGTCTATTGACTCTTGATGAAAGTTCACTGTAAACTCATAATCAACTATTCCCTTGAGATGTCCACTACGCTTCAAGCAGTTTTCAGACAGCTATCATGGACTGACAGACTTCTACCATTTTTGATTATAATCTCCATTATAATTGGTATAGTAATCTCAGTTTACTGTCCATCATCTAGAACTGCTTTTAAAGGTGCTACTGTTATGAACGTATCTATTCCATTAGCCATCGGTATGGTGGTCATGATGATTCCACCTCTTACAAAAGTACAATGGGAAAACATTAGAGAGCTACTGTTTACCAAAAGGCGTTATAAACAACTAGTGATTTCGTTAGTGTTGAACTGGATAATATGTCCAATAGTCATGTTTGCACTAGCATGGATGACACTATTTGACGAGGATGAGTATAGAATAGGAATTATTATGATTGGTATTGCTAGATGTATTGCTATGGTATTACTATGGAATCAAATTGCAAGTGGCGATGAAGAATTATGTGCTGTAATAGTCATTGTGAATAGTTTGTTACAAATTGTACTTTACGCTCCATATAAGATTTTATTCTGTGATATTATGGGAGATGGAAGACATTTGAATCCTCAAGGAGAAAACATTACATTGACTTATATATCTGTTGCTAAAACAGTTGCCTTTTTCTTGGGAATTCCTATGTTTTTTGGTTTGGTCATTAGACTTGTTGGTATATACATAATTGGAAAGCAAACATATTACAAAAGAGTTTTACCATTTATTAGTCCATGGAGCATGATTGGACTGCTTTATACCATTATAGTCTTATTCATTGAAAAAGGTGATTCATTTATTAAAGAGATTGGATCAGCATTTAGATGTTTTATTCCCTTAGTGGTTTACTTCCTAATCTCATGGTTTGCGACCTTTTTTGGGTTAAGATTCTTGACTGGTAAAAGCTATATAAGATTAGATGATACCGATTCAAAATCATGTGGTTGTGAGAAGCAAATGATCAAAAAGAGTAAATCAAATGTTGGCAAATCATACTGCTCTGCAAACTATATGGAAATCACCACTCAAACATTTACTGCCGCTTCGAATAACTTTGAACTAAGTCTTGCAGTTTCAATTGCACTTTATGGGGCTGATAGTAAACAAGCAATTGCAGCCACTTTTGGTCCTTTGATTGAAATTCCTATGTTGATTATTCTAGCTTTTGTTTCCAAGTATTTTGAGGAGAAATTGTTATGGCTGGACAACAGCGAGAAGGATGATGAAAGCTGTCAAGATGCGCTGTCCATTTAAGCTTTAATGAATTTCTTATTTCTGAATTTTTTTCGTTTATTAGATACGGCAAGTTATAACTCACTTGCGCTTGAAATTTTCTGAACTGCTAGTCTTTGTGCTTTTTTAATTATAGAGGATCTTTTTGATGTGCTCAAAGAGTCTTTATCTTTCTGTAACTCAAATAGTAAAACACCTGCTAAAGTATCACCAGCACCTGTAACATTTTTTACTTTAGAAAGTACTTTGTGAGGTTTGAAATGCTCAAAAAGGATTCCAAATCCATTCGAACCTTTTGATTTCAATGATAAATCTGCATTAACACTTACTTCCACATCTGAAATATTCTCATGAATCGAAAGAAAGTAAACCCCATTAGGACCATCTTTGATAATCAGATTGTTTATATATGGCAGTAGACTGATACCCTTTTGAGTTACTCCCTTTGATAACACTTGTTTGTAAAATGGATTTCTAACGCTTGCTGTTTCTAACGAGCTTCTGAATGAACCATCAACCCCTAAAACATCAATTATTGGGAACCAATTGTCAAGATCAAATTTATTGTTTTCATCAAATGAGTCATACAACGCTGCCAGTTCATTTATTGTTGGAGTAGCAAGAAATACAGGTGCTGATGTTGAGATATTCGTTTGACCCAATTTTTTCGCCTTTGCATATGAAGTTGGTTCAACAATAACTTTGAAATCGAGCTCTTTGCTTAGTTTTAAGGTTTCAGTCATAGCTGCAACTGATATATTAGAATCAATAAGTACAATACTTGGGTTTGATTTTGTAATCTCGTCATTTATAATTTCTGCCGACAGTCCTTCTTCAACAATAGACATATCAGCACTTGCTATTACCAGTTCACCATTTTCATCATGAAATGATACATATTGACTTGTTTGTCCTTGATCCAAGACCCTTAGTGAAGAATTTACAGAAACATCGTTGGATATTTTACCAGCTATAACATCTTTTCCAATTGTCGATACAAATTTTAAAGACTCGTTACCATTATGCTTTGACTGTGATGCAACATTATACCCAACACCACCTAGACTCGATGTGATGGTTGATGGATTAGAGTCCTTTAAAACAACGTCCCCGTTAATTTTGGAATATGTATCCAATGCTATTGACCCGAAAACTATGGCTTCAACGTCATGATTAACTTGCTTCAATTCAGTTTGCTGAAGTACTGGTGTGAGAATTTCCCTCTTGGCTAGCTCAACAGCAATTTGTGCAGCAGCTCTGGCATTGTTTAGTACAAATTGAATATTACTCTTCACACTTACACCTTTAGTTTCTTTGGCTATTTTGCTTAGTAAGAACGGAGTTAGGTCTTTACCCTTGATTCCAAGATCTTGGGCCTCCTGATTAGCAGCATTTATAACTTTAGTTATGAAAGAACTATCTAAGGCAACATTCTTTGGTGGGGGAATACAAAATAGATAACCAGAATTTAGAGCTAACCCATCACCATTTCGTATAATATCAGCAGCACTTCTGAAATCTGGGAAATTATATGGTGATCCAACTCCAGAATCTCTTGTATAAAAACCAGGGACATTAGTTCCATCAGGCCCTAAAGTTCCCACAAATACACCTTTTGTTTCAAGATACTCCATGGTTCTTTCTATATCCAAAATAGATTTTGGGCCAGCACAAACAACTGCAACTGGAGTTCTACCCAACTCATCTAAATCAGCACTGACATCCATTGTAAATTGACCATCTCTGTGAACCCCACCAAGACCACCAGTTGCAAAGACTTTGATACCAGCTTTATGAGATAAAATCATTGTACCACTAATTGTTGTACCTCCATCCAATTTATTGGCAGTAACATAAGGAATATCTCTTCTGGAGACCTTTTTAACGTTTTTTGATTGTGCAAGATGCTCCAAATCTTTAATTGATAACCCAACTTTAGGTACACCTTTAATAAAAGCAGTAGTCGCTGGTACAACTCCAAACTTTCTGATTTCCTCTTCAACACTCAAAGCCATTTCTAAATTTTGAGGATATGGTAATCCATGAGTGATGATTGTTGACTCTAATGAAACGACAGGTCTACCATTGGCAATTGAGTCCTGGATTTCCTTTGTGATTTGAATATATGCGTGTCTCTTGGTAGTGGAGAATTGCCTTAAGGCTAATCTTGTTCGAATCATGCTGTGGTAGTTATTGGATAGAGCCTAAGATCATACTTACAAAAGTTGTCAAAGCTAAATCAGTAATTTTTTTTTTGTTTGGCCGAGCCCTTCATACAGTTTTACATTCGAGATAAAGCATACTTCAATCACCATACCAATGGAATCTTATATTTTAAATGTCTAAACTAATCAAATTTATAAAGTTTTTTCAATCAATTCAATTTTGTATTCTTCTTTTAAGACTTTGATGATTGGATTGTTAATTTCTGGAGTATATGGAGCAATCAAACCTTTCTTGACTGGTAATTGATCTCTTAAGACTAATTGAGCAGCAACGGCGGCTGGAGTACCAACCAGTTTAGCCATTGAACTGTAACCAGAACCAGTTGGAGCACCATAATCAACTAAAGTAGATGTACGAGTTTCTTCAGTACCATCAGCGTTTTTGATACCAAATTTGTGTTGTAACAAGACCAAGTCTCTTTCACCTTCTTCTAATTGTAATAATTTCTCGAACAAAGTACATAAAGTGTCTAATGGGTTACCTTTTGGTTCAATTTCTTTATCAGATAATAATCCAAACCATTTGAAACCATCAATGATGGTAGCTTTTTTAGTTTCATCAGTAAATTTGGTTTTTGATTCAATTGCAGCAATCAAATCTTCTTCACTAGAAGATTTTGCATCTAAGTATTTAGCCAAAGCATCTTTCCAGGATGATTTGGTACTGAAAACTTCAGATTCATCATCTTTTAATAAATTCAAATCAACTAAAACTTTGATGAATTCTGGGAAACCTTCGAAACGTAAAGTACCACGAATAACAGTTTCAGCTTCTGGAATGTTATATAATTCTCTAAAAGCAGTAGAATCTCTGTTTGGATAAGCAACCAAGTTTTTTTCAGTGAATTCATTGATTTTATAAGGAGCAGTATAACTCATTAAATCAACACCATCAACTTCAACTTTATCACCATCTTTGTAAAAAGTGGCAGAGTTTCTTAAGGCTAACAAAACACCTCTAGCACTCCAACTGAATTTATAACCTAGCGGGTTATTAGCGTTTTCTGGAGCAACTAAACCACCACAGTAAGAAATGAAAGATTTGATTTCACCTTTAGCTTGATGAACTTCATCAATAGTTTTGATTGCATATAAATGATCTAAACCTGGATCCAAACCAATTTCGTTGAAAACCAAGATACCAGCTTCATTGATTTGATCTTCAAGTTCTTTCAAAGCTGGAGAGATGTAAGATGTTGTCAAAACGTTCTTTTTATGTTTGATAGCAGATTTGACAACGGTAGCGTGGTAGATATATGGAATCAAAGAAATGATTAAATCATGGTCAGCGACAGCAGCGTCTAATTCTGCTTCCTTAGAAACATCAAGAGCGATAGCAGTGGCTGTTTCACCAGCTAATGATTGAGCCTTTGCCAAAGTTCTACTAGCAACAGTAACTTCGATGTCTTCAGAGTTTGATAAAATATCAACAGTTGGCTTAGCAACAAAACCGGAACCTAACAATAAAACTTTCCTTTAAAATTAAATAACCGTTAGTATAAGAGTGGATGTTTCAATGTAAAGCAATTGAACTTACTTGACCATTTTGAAATGTATATCAATTGATCTATGTCAATTAGACTTGAATCGAGTAGTTATATGCTGATGGAAAGTTATGAATGATTTTCTTTATATATAAGGATTCGACGTCTTATCTTGACCGGGGCAACACGTCTTGTAATTAACACAATTTCGAATTTCTCTTGAAGGAAAAAAAAAAGGGTGCTGGATTTGGAAGTGAGAGGCGAGCGTTCATGTTTTCGATGAAAATCCAACACTGGCGCGATATTTCCTAATCTGATGTTGCCCTAGAACTTTTTCAGTATAAAAGAAAAAAGTGAAGATTTCGCGATCTCGCTCAGCTCAATCTTTTTTTTTTTTTTTTTGAGAATTAGTTTATATAAGAAATTCGTTTTCTTCTTTGGTGTTGTTAAAAGTAAAATGCGCCGGAGTTCCTTTCAATTTTTCTTTCTCTTCAAGTTATTCATGGGAACTATCACTACAGTTATGACGAGGGAAAGTTGGGTGGACAATTAAAACTGTCATTCGCTTTCTTCAATAAAAAGATTTCAGTAGTAAACTTTTCCCAGAGATTGAATTATTAGGACCTTTTTACGCAGAATGTGAAACTTTGGTAACTTAATTGTTACAATATAAAAAGATTGACATTTTGAAAGACCCTGACATCTTGAAAATGAATATATGAGTATTTCAAGACTCAGCTTATCTTATTGTAGTCATTAGTCTCTAGATGCAAACGGCAAGGACTGTTCTAGCTTAATTATAACTGGTTTCCCACCTAGTATATCTCAATCCAAGTTTTCAATCTCGGTTAGTATTTTGGTTGAGACCGCAGATCTCAGGAACAAAAAAATTCAACCTTTTACAGAGCAGTTGATAAATTACAAGTTCAGATGATCGATATAGGTTTAATACACATAGCATCAGGACGTCATTTTCATCATGACCTCTCTTGAGAGTCCTTCATTTCCACCAAGGTCTTTCTCTCTCTGGAAACCTCTTCTCAGACCTTACTATAATGCTTATCAAAAAAGTTTACCGTTATGGTATTTAATAAGTATTGTATTTGGTATATTTGTTTATTTCTCTAGACAGCTACCATCAAATAATTCAATAGAGGTAGATTCCTTGTCGTTTAATGATGATTATCAACAAGAATCCTCAATAGTGGATCCATATGCACTGACTTCACTGAAAAAGCCAACACAACGATCAGATTTCCCTTTCAAAGAAGGTACAACTGTTTTGCCAATTGCACCTTATAAAAACGTTCAATCAAAATTAAATTTTAAGGCTACGTTAGACATCTATCTTGAAGCGATCAAGAGTTTTGTGCAAAAGTCAACCACATCAGGCTCAGGTTTACAACCACCTGTCTTCAATTTTGACTGGAAGGATTTCGTTGATTTAAACATCTTAAAGCCTTTGGTTGAAGAGAAACCAAATTGTTTCAGAATTGGTGCTCTGGGTGCAACCTCAAGAATCCCATGGTCAAACTGCTTAGATGAACCTCAAAACCTAGGCTTTGTATTTATAACGCCATCTTTGGAACCTGAAACTGAATTCAGGCTATCCATAAGGGGCAGATCATATCTATACACAGCAGCTCCACTGCCTAATAAATTAATCTTTTTAGCAGGTGAATTAGCTTTTGTTACTAAAGTCGGTAAGAAATTAGGTTTAGAAGAAAGTACAATGATAGATGAGTATGTTCAAAGAAAATTAGCAGAACATCCTTCATTATCACAAGATCAGATTATAAAATCACCAATTAATCCAAATGACGAGATTAATGGTATTGCTAAAATCTTGAAAAGAGACTTGATAAACTTTGGAGCTTCGAAAACTTTAGAGATAGACGTCGATTTGAACAACTTTAATGTTCAAGGTAACAAACAAAAATCCATATCAGCTAACTCAGCAAGACATCACGATGATCGTCATTTCAGAAATGTTTTTGTTAAATCAAGAGATGGCAAATGGGTTTCTGAAGAAATTTATGATTGGAGATTTTTCAATAAAAAATTGAATAATCTTAACAAGAGAAAAGCTCTACATAGTGTTGTTGAGAACTACCTACAGTTATGTACCAATTTGGGAGTTACAACTTGGTTAGCAAGTGAGTCTCTCACGGCTTGGCAGTTTAATGGACTTATTGGGCCCTGGGAGGATACTGTCAAATTCGAATTACCAGCTGCTGACTTGACAAGAATAGCAAATTCCTTCAACTATTCTTTGATTGTTTCAGATCCTAGAAATGATACTGGTAGTTATTTAATCGATATTTCACCATGGTATTTAGAGAGAGCCAGATATAACGATGGTGGTGCAGCACCTGATGTCGCAGATGGTAGAATTATTGATATTAAAACTGGTATTTATATTGAGTTGTCTGGTGTTATTCAAGCTCCAAGAATCCCAACAGTACTGGTTCAAAATGGTGATGATGATGTTTCAAACTATGTTGTTACAGGTAAAGGTAACTTTTGGTACTTACCCGACTTATTGCCGTTAAGAAGAACTTTGTATGAAGGTAAAATTGCTAACGTTCCAAGAACAATACCTGAGGAATACGTACAACCTCCACAATCTTATGTATTTAAGGATCATTTAAGATTATTTGTTGATGAAAAGAAATGTTCTTATGTCCCAGAAGAGGAAAAAGCTAAATTTGATCAGACCTATATTGGTTGTTGTCATGATAATTTGATTTGGAAAGAGTATAATTCAACGAAATTTGCTACATCTAAATTCATGGAAATAAATTCACAACCTATCAACGTTTTGGATGAAATTGCTATTGACTTTGAATGAAAATATAAAGCTGACTATTCTATATGGCAATACCACGTCCATTTGTAGACCAACTGTAAGCTTTTAATATATCTTTTCTTTTTCTTGCATTTGCTTTGAAAGCATCTATATAATCTGTCAGTAAAATTAAATTTTCGCAATCTTTTATACTGAGTGACAGTTGATTTCTAACTGTTCTTAGAAAATCTGCTGGGAAATATATGAGAACACCTTCTAGAACACGGACCAAGACTTTCACAAAATACTTGAATCTATTAATCTTGGTTATATTGTACTGATCTGCAGAATTGATATCATTTAAAGTTGACAAAACGGAAACGCCAATTAGAAACAAGAAAAAACTCAACAAAAAGGGATACTTATCCAAGCTCTCATCATTTTTTAAAATTTGTTCCAATACTTCAACACACTGAGCCAATTTTTGATAGTGCAATTCGGAAATCCCATTTTCGAAATCTCCCAAAGTATCTTGATCAAAATCGTCTAAAGTTATAAAACTTAGTGTAAGATTTATGTATTTTGCATATAACATATCAACATTCGAACCTAATTGCCTTTTAGGTGTGAATTCTGGGTGATGAGATGATTGAAAGTCGTTAATACTTTTCAAGTTTTGACTCTGTAGTTGGAATAACTCTGTCTTGAGTAGCCTTTTCGTGTTCTGATTGGTACATTTTTTAAATTGAATAAATCTACCCATTAAGGCTGATATTGATATTCCCCATCCATATATTCCATCAGAAATATATGAGTAGTCAACTGATTTTTTTCTTGAAGTATCAAATTCTGGCTGTGGTATTAAATCATTTGATCCTGTCCATATACTTTCGTTGATTGGTAGATAAAGATCTGAACATTCAGAATCTGTAATTATTGGGGATATATTAAAGCACAATGCAGTCAATCTATCAAGGATATAAAGACCCCACCACCCTCTTATTCTTTCTTCTTTAACATCACCCCTTAACTCTGAGTAATAACTTGGTTGATTTAATCGTAAAGTAATTGCAACGTCATAACCTAATTTCCACCAAAATACAGAATCACTAGGATATGATAACCATGGCATGAAGAATCCAAGATGAACAATACAAACAAAATCATCAAATGTAAAGTTAGATCTATGAGAAGGAAATCTTTCCTGAATTAGTTTATAAAGGTACTGAGAAGCATAATCTCTATTACTTCCAGCAAAAAATCTGTGGTCAATTTGAACAACTGATGATAACAAAACGCATAAAATTAAATTAGGTTGAGTTTGTCTTTTACTCTCTAACATATCGCATCTTCTTAGAATTGAAAATACTCTTGATGAAGGTGGGAAGTTTGAATCAAAGTAGAAATTAAATAACTCATCAGCAACAGGATATGGAATTCCAATCTTTTTCAAATCTTCCTCAGCGGTTTGTAAAATTGGGAATTTTGTGATTCCCATTTTAAAACTTGATGTTGCTCTAAGTAGCGTTTGATTCGAGGGTATAGGTCCACCTCTTGATGTGCTCGAAGTGTCCTCGAGTAAACCATGACTTAGGGTCCATGAGTCAGGCTTTCTACTGTTTATCAGTACATGGTCAGCAACTAATCCATTAGTAATTGGGTTGGTGGTGCTGGTGGTGGTGCTGGTGCTGGTGGTGGTGGTGGTGATGCTGGAAGCGGTATCTGGAATGGTAGTTTGCTGGTTGAACAGATTATAAGATTCTGATATACCAGGTTTAGTCTTTCGCTTTTTTATGAGCTTTGGATACTTCTCACTGGCTCTTCCACGTCTTTTCTCTTGTCTAAAATATGTACATTGAACTTTTATCTGTTGACAATGACCACAAGGGTGTTCACCATCACATTTGGTTCTCTTTGCATTACAAGGGTCACAAGCCTTTCTTATTCGAACCTTCTTCTGTGAATCAGTGCTAGTTGAAACTGTAATCGATTCTGATGTTGAGGATGAGAAAGCTGTAGATGGTTCTGCATTAACCTTATCAGTGTCCATGATGATATATAATAAAGCTGTGCTTATTGAGGATTTATGATAATGAAACCTTCAATGGTTAAATAGGAAGAATGAAAATCTAAAATAAGGGTAAAAAAGCAACACATACATATAGTAAAAGTTATCTGGAACTGGGCAAATATTATAATCGGATTTAAACTGACAAAATTTTGCTGTGGGTCTGCAAAAAGTTATTTAATGCTACTGATTGTATTGATAACTTTACTAATTAAACTGACATTAAAGTATACAAATTAAATAAAAGCATTCTGAAATTTCCTCTTCAAGACTCCATTGAATGAAGCGGCATTGTTTTCTCTTTTGATGATTGTCTCGTTTGGATTAAGTTACCACGGCTAGACAAGGAAAATATCGTTATAATTTTTACTATGGCTATGGTCAATATCAAAGAAAGAATATATAGTTAGTATCTACGAATGTTAGTTAAGGTGTATATATAACTTGTCATGTTAATTTTCCTGAATCCATAAATCTCTTTGTAGCTTGAACCAATTAGGAAGCCTTTCCTCAGGTGGTAAAGAAACCTTGATCATTTCTATAGAATACTGGAATGCAAGGTCTTCTGGGTTATAAAATTGCATCTCTTGAGGTTTTGTCAAACTATATAGATCCATCAAAATCTGACTATCATTTGATTTGTGATTATTTTTCTTTTTCCTCATCTCCACCATTTTCAATAGAGTCTTGGGTACTTGAGGTGACCCTGATAATAACGATTCATCAATTTCATCATCGATAACTTCTTCAGTTATATCCTCAGAGTAATGTCTTTCCATAAGACTTTGATCAATTGACTCTCTTCTTGGTATCTCTTTCTCCAATTGGGTTACTTCATCGGGTTTCAACTGTATAGTAGCCAGTTCTAAGAAAGTTTCAGCATAATAGTTTGAATTCTTACCACTATATAGCCTATACTCAGAAATCAAGCTCGAATAATTCCATTTACATATCTTCCTCAGTAAACCAATGATGACATTAGTCTTATCCACTACTAATAAATTGTAATTATTCTTATCCAATAAATGCTTGAAAACGTCTTGAATAACCTGTCTCGGGAATACCATCCAATCTTTATTATCCTCTGAATTTATTTCTGTATTTATGGATTGATTCTCGAATTTTATGGTTTTAATGTTATTAGATTTGATAAAACCTTGAAATTTCTTTATGATATGTGATTCATTGTTCAATATTAATATACATTTGAGCTTTAAAGTTTCTAAAAATGCAAAGTTTATAGGGTCTATATTGGAGCATCTATCTAACAAAACAACAATATGATTAGTCAAATTAGAACTCTATTGGAAAAAAAAAAAAAAAAAGATCGCTAGCAAAACGATTACTCACATAACCCAGACTCCACTAGCCCAAAGTTATCTGGTGGTAGTAGCATTTGTTAAGATTGTTGATTATATAAAGGATATTACCTTAAACAGTTAGTCTTGCAACAAAGACAGTGTGGTTGGGTAAAAAGTTGGTTCATTTAAAAGCTAAAACCCCATAATATAGAACATTTTCGCGGTCAAAGTCAAATTTAATCAGGACTTCTTAGTTCGACGAAAGAAGGCAAAAAAAAAACACAACAAGAAGGAAAAAAAAATAACTGAATATAAAGTCAAAAGGATTTAAGGTCGTACACAAAGGGATATAAGTAAAAGAAAAAAACACAAGGCTTTTTTATACTATAACACATACGAGTAAGCTACAGTGTGGATTTTTTGACCCCTTTTTCGATATATTCAATTTCTATGGTTGAAGAATTGAGAATCAACTGAAAGAGAACAATCAATATTTTAATAGAACCCACACTAAAATTTTATCAGTCATTTTTTCATTTTTACTCGTTATACATCAGCGTTAACTATTCAATTTGATAGTTGTGTCAAGTCCAGTCTCAATAGCTCCTGTTGAGATCATCATCATAGCATTTATAGATCTTACACGATTAGTTTGTCTAAACTAGAAGGTGATAATCGCCCAACAGAGGGCCAAACTAAGATCAAGACCACTAACAGAAAAATTTCCATTGACCAAATTAAGATCACCTCATATCAACTTTCTGTTCTTTCAACTTCCATTACTGAATCTAACTTTGATTTAACTGTATCCAAGATCCATAAGATTATTGATTCATCCCCAGTTGAAGTTTACATAAAATTTTTGAGAAGTCTACTGTTAACACACTCAAAACTTATTTCAACAAATTCTGTTCCTAACCCTACAACTGCCAGATTAATTGAATACGAACTGAAAAAGTTAGCATCTGACAGTTCAAATTCTATCTTAAAACAAGTCTTACTCAATTTTAAAACTGAACTACTCAAGTTTTTCACCTTAAGTGACTTATTTACCGAATATCATTTAACAGATCTTGAGAAAGTTTTACTTACTTTTTCTTTGGAACTTACAGACGATTCTGAATATCTTGAACAAGGTCGTGAAATTATTGCACAATCATTATCTGGTTTATTAAATTCAATTTCACAGAAGGATCAATTAACAAGTTTTCAATTGTACTCTTTGTTGAACAACTCCTTTCAAGCAAATTATATTACAATCTTTGAAAAGCTATTATTACTAAGTGCAACTCTTGATTTTATAAGCTCATCTGATTCTTTTTCAACAAATACAGAGATTGAAAGCGTTTTACAGAGCTTTTATAGTATCTTATCTAAAATGAAATTTAGTGACGTGCTTCAAGGATTAGGTCCTGAACATATATTACCAGAAAGATTACTCAACGATCTTTTGGCAATACAATCTCAAAATGAACTAGATAGCGCATTGGCTTTGCTATTTGCTGAAATTTTGGCACCAGGTACTCAAAGTCTAAGTGCCAAAGATGGCGAAATTACTGCATTGACTCCAAATAGCATTCCTGAAGCTTCAGCAAAGGGTTCTCAATTAGGATCGATAATAAGAAAGCTGCCAAAGCATCCAAATTGGAATTCGGTTTTCAAAGCTGTTAATGAAAGACTACCTTCATCTTCAAAAGTTACACAGGCTTCCTTAAGTGAACTATTGTCTGCATTGGATGATTCTCAAATTGATCTATTCCTAGAATTCAATTGGAACTTGGACTTGAAGATTCAACTCTTCATATCAATTAGACAGCTTAACCCTCAAAACGGTTCATTCGATCTTTTGAAAACAAACTATCTAAAACCAATAGTCAATGATCCAGAATTTTCAAACGTTAAGAGCACAGTACTATTTTACTCAAATGTTACACGTTTGGAATTAGATTGTATTTCCAACTCTTCTTCTATTTCTAATCTGGAATTCAAAAGATTTTTACATCAAGTTTTTGAAGATGATATAAGAAGTGCACCTGAGTTGATTGCATTAGGGTGTGTACAATTTTCACCATCATCGAAAACCATTGATGATTTGCTCGAGAATTTAATTGTTCATCTATTGGATGAAAACTCATCTTATTACCTACTCGTTTTAAAATATCTCAAGAATAAACAGCTCTTGTTCAAAATTGTCACAAAACTTGTTTCTACTAAGGGCCAATTACATAACAATACTTTATCTCACCTTGTTCAAAATGATTTAACCGATGAATATCTTGAAGAAGTTGACTTTCGTACGGGTTTGTTACTTGCTGTTCAGGCCGTTAAAGCTGGATGGTTGGGTTTTGACTCCTTTTTGAATAGATGTCAAAATGTTGATGAGCTGTTTGATTTTTTGAGTCTACATGCTCAATTAGATGATGGTTCGAAAAGTGAACATGTTAAAAGAACAAGTATCAAGGCTATATACTCTTTATTGGAATTTATTCCTAAGCAAAAATTATCTGAAGAGCAATTTGATGAATTCAAAACTCTTCAAAATCAAATTTTACAAGCATTCCCTCGTTTGATAAACTTCGGGTTTGGTCACGATGATGCCATCATTTTGAATGGTAATTCATTGAATTTCCCAATTGATGTGGAACAACAAATGAAGGTATTCTACCAAAGGATGTACAACCACGAAATAGAAATTAAAGATGTTATCAGCATGCTATCCGCTTTAAGGGACAGTGACCAACCAAGGGATCAAGACGTCTTTGCTTGTATGATCCATTCATTATTAGATGAGTACAGATTCTTTCCGGAGTACCCATTGAATGCACTAGCTATAACATCAGTGTTGTTTGGTTCAATGATCTATTTTCAACTGATTAGAGGTACCGCTTTAACTATTGCTCTCAGATATATTTTGGATTCTTGTTCTCAATCACCCGATTCAAACATGTTCAAGTTTGCAGTTCAAGCATTATATGCCTTTAGACAACGTCTTCCAGAATATCCAAACTATTGCTCTGCCTTGACTGAGATTGAATCTTTGAAATCTCAACCACAAGTCTATCAGATTATTGTCGACGCTGTTAATAATAAAAGTGGCGTGATATCCGGTGATATAGCTTTAAATCAAGCTCAACAACAACAGCAATTACGGTCTGAGCAAGAATCTCAACCTCGAGTGCAATCATTAAAAGCTATTTTCACTGAAACTCCTATTACTAATGATGTTCCTCAAGAGAACCCAAGACAGGACACTTCTCAGCGTGTGCTCTTCTTAATCAACAACCTTTCGGATGATAATTTGCAGTCAAAGATTGAAGAGGTCAGAACAATAATTACACCAAGCATCTTCAGTTGGTTTGCTAATTTTTTGGTTGGTCAAAGGGCCAAATCAGAACCTAACAATCATCATTTATATGGAGCAATTGTTATCGCTATTGGTGATGAAAGACTGATTGATCACATTATTTCTGTAACTGTTGCCGAGGTTGATGAATTGTTCAATGATACCGAGGAAACTCCTAACCAAAGATCATCTTTGAAAAACTTGGGTAGTTGGTTAGGTAGAATCACGCTGGCTAGAAACGTTCCTTTAAAGCATAGAAATATTGCATTGAAGGAACTCTTGATTGAAGGTTATGATAAATCTAAGTTGAGTCTTGTTATTCCATTTGTTTCCAAATTTCTGGATCAAACTAAGAACTCTGAAATTTTTAAATATCCAAATCCTTGGACTCTAGGTATATTGAAAGTCTTATCAGAGTTGTACCAATTTGCAAGCTTGAAGCTGAATTTGAAATTTGAAATTGAAGTTTTGTGTAATAATCTCAAAATTGATTTACAAGACATCGAAGCGGATAACATAATCAGAAATCATGACGCCAAGGAGTTGCAACAATCTTTGGAAGCTGGTTTGGCGAGCTTCAAACTAGACAATAGTAAATCTACTACTGTATTCCCACCTCAAATCCTTGGTTTAGGAGACCAATATCCAATATCGTCTTTAAATCATACAAACATATCACAACAACAGCATATTCAGCATCAGCAACCACATGGTGCTGGTAATGCGACACCTACACTATCTCAACAGAATATTTCACAGCATCAACAGCCACAACCTTCAACCCAACAACCACAATCAGAAAGTCCACTTCAAAATTTACGTGGTTCCACTTCATTTGTTACCCATCCAAATTTGAAGCGGATATTCTTATTGGCCTTGACCAAATCAGTTCGTGAAATCTTACCTCCTGCTGTTGAAAGGGCTGTCAGTATTGCCGTTACCACAGCTAGATCTTTAATATTGAAGGATTTTGCAACTGAAGTTGATGAAGTCAAGATTCGTGCAGCTGCTTTTAATACTGTTCGTCGTTTAGCCCAAACACTGGCTCTTGCCACTTGTCGTGATCCTCTAAAAGAAAACATTCAAACTACTGTACATAGTTTAGCACCGCAATTGCTCAACATTGAAAATTCTCCTTTGGAGGAACTGCCATTGGCTATAAACGAAAATATTGATCTTGCATGCGGTGTTATTGAAAAAGCTGCAATGGACAAGGCTGTTCAGGAAGTTGATGAAGTTTTAGGAACTGCATTCAACGTTCGTCGCTTGCACAAAGAAAGACGACCAGATCAGCCTTTCTTTTCTCAAAATATTTCAAGATACTCAATCAACTTGCCTGAGCCATTGGGCCTGAAACCAACCGGTGTAACGAACCAACAATTCCAGGTTTATGACAATTTTGGTAAACACATTTTGAGCTCTCCATCATCCTCGAACACTCAGCTACAACTGCAAGAGAATCAACAACTAACACCATCATTGGGAGGCACTGCCATTCCACAAGTCCGTCAGCAACTACCAACACTAATCGCTCAAGAATCACAACAAGCAGAAACTCAGCCTCAGCCATCAGTGCAACAACATCTACAGCAGCCTCAGCTAACTATTGAGCAGACGTTTGTTTTCGCTCAAGGTTTGATTGAAAATTTACTGAGAGTTGTCAAAGACGCAGATCAAATTAAGTTAGTGGACTTGCCTCTAGACTCGCCTATCCGTATTCTATTGGGGCAAGTTTTCAACGTGGTTGCCAAAAATTTGGCAAGAGAGGCTTTGGTTCTTAAAATTACACAATTTATCGTTAATGCATTGTTCACTGCATCTGACTCTGGTGTTCTTGTCGAAGTATTCGTCTTTCTACTGGACAAAATATGTACTGTTTCACCGGCTACGAAGAAAGACGTTGTTTGGTGGTTATTGTATGTTTCAGACGACAGAAAATTCAACTCTGATGTATTGTTATCCTTACTCGAAGTCAATTTGATTCAACCTTATGAATTTGATGCCCCATTATCTGGACATATTTCCAGTGATAATGATAAATCAATTGAGTTTGCAACCACCTTCATCAAAAAGAGCTTAGAATCTAAAAAGTTTGTTACATTCCATTCCGATTTTGTTCAAAGTATTGAAGTTTTAAGATCAATCAAGAATAACTCCAGAGTGGATTCATTCTTGGAATCTTTGAAGTCCATCAAATCACACATTTTGCATGGTGGAGAAGATGTCGAAGTTGGTAAAGCTGATAAGTTTGGTTACATTTTCACAGAGTGGATCCGTCTGATACAACACAAACCTAACTCATCTAGTCTACAATATGTTTTCATCAGTCAACTTTTAGACTCTGGGATATTGAACAGTACTGAATCAATTACTTTGTTCTTCAGAACTGCTGTTGAAATATCAATCACATTCTTCAAAGAGGGCGAAAGTGTTAATGATGGTTTCTTAGCTGCAGACTCTCTCTCTAAATTGATTGTTTTCTTACTTGTAAATCAAGATGACTCTGTTGTTGCCAGAATCAACTACTTTAAACTGATTTTGTCTATTATCTCACTAGTTTTTGCTGATGATCATACTAGATCTAAGGAGAACTTCAATGAGAGACCATACTTTAGAATATTTTCAACGTTGCTCGCTGAGTGGAATTCTCTAGACGAATCTGAGTTGGCTACTGACTTCAACAGTGAGTTCTATTTAGTTCTGGCTGATTTTTTCAATGCATATCAACCTTTGGCCTTCCCAGGCTTTGCATTTGCCTGGATAACATTGATTTCACATCGTTTATTTTTACCAAAGATCTTGGAACTAGATCATCCAAAGGCACAAAGCAAGTTTGTTTTGTTGATTTTGGACCTATTGAGATTTGAGTCGAGATATATCAAGGGTAAACAAATTCCAGAGGTGATCTCTGTAATTTATAAAGGTACTTCGCGTATTTTTTTACTACTATTGCATGACTACCCAGAAGTGTTGGTTCAGAATCATCATCAGATTTGTTGCGAGATCCCATTGTCGTTTATTCAACTAAGAAATATTGTCTTATCTGCATTCCCAAAAAGTGTGTCTATGCCAGATCCATTTACTCAAGGCTTGAAAGTTGACAGATTACCTGAAATTTCTGAGGCACCAATAATTGCCTATAATCCACAAAATGATCTAAAGAGTTTAAAGAAACCAATTGATGGTTATTTGAGAATTCCGTCCAACTTATTGCTAAAGACTATTTTGAATGGTTTGAAGCAGTCTCCTTCGGATGAAGCTGGTATTGGTTATTCCAAGTCCAATTTCAACACAAAGTTGATCAATTCTTTGGTGTTATATGTTGGTATTCAAGCGGTCAATGAAAGACAGGTCAATGGTCCAAACTTCAACCCTAAGTCTTCTCATTACGTGCTGTTATCAGGATTGATTCAAGAAGGTTCTGTGGAGTTCCAATACCATTTATTCGAAGCAATTTGTAATCAGTTGAGATATCCAAACTCTCATACTCATTGGTTCAGCTACCTTGTCTTACACTTCTTTGGTGCCCAATCATTGTGGAACGGTAAAAAATTACAAGTGCAACAAATCATTACTAGAGTGTTATTACAAAGAATCATTTGCAATAGACCACACCCATGGGGTTTATTGATCACTTTTACTGAACTATTGAAGAATACAGAGCTTGCCTTTTTCGATTTGTCATTTATCAAGTCTTCTCCAGAAATTGAAAGAATTTTTGAATCATTACTACATCATATCAGCTCCACTTCTAGCTCCAACCCTGGAACCAATCCATCTAGACCTTTATCCCAACCATCACAGCCTTCTACATCCATCGTGTGGTGAGCATATCAGGTTCTACACACCCTTTTGAATCGTTGGAACACCCATCATTCATTTGTATAATATTGTAAATTATGAGCTGTATCTTTCCCCGTTCAATCATAAAGAACTTTCATCTGTGTAGAAAGAGACTCCTTTGGATGTCCCCATTCAAATAAATAGTATTTCTTGAGACCACTAGTTTAGTGACTATCTAAGCTTCCCGACAAATTGATGATCTTATTATCGATTCATTTCCGGCCAAGGCTGTGATTTGAAAATCACCGGAACTTGGATTTATTTTCTTTGGCTTCTCAGAAATTAAACTTCGTGATAATTTAACGATAACAATTACGATATAGGCTTGGTTCTAAATCCAAATTGTTCATTGTTAAGTAAACTAGGCGGTACTTACTTTCACCATCGCTAAATATATATAAAATGCTATCATTTCTGAGAAAGAGAAGGCCCTCAACTGAGAGTGGTATTAGTGAAGTGATAGAGCAACCTAGGGCCAAATCAAGAAAGCCACCAAGTGAGTAAATCAAATACAACGCTCTAAAACGTTGATTATTTACTAACATCTATTAATGTTTAGATACCGCATTTAGACAACAGAGACTAAAATCATGGCAACCAATTCTATCTCCAAAATCTGTATTGCCACTTTTATTTTTAATAGCTGTAATATTCACACCCTTGGGTATTGCATTGATCTACACCTCATACAACGTTCAACAATTAATAGTTGAGTATGGGAAATGCAGTACTGAAGCTTCAACGGATGATTTCACCAATATACCATCAGGCTTTTATTCAAAACACTTTGATAACTCAGAATCATACGATAAACCAAGTTGGAAACTTGTGCAGAATGATGATGAAGATTCTTTAACTTGTCAGATCAAATTTGAAATACCAAATAATATAAGCGGTCCGATTTTTCTTTACTACAAGTTGACCAATTTTTTCCAAAATCATAGAGAGTACGTGGAATCCTATGATTTAAAGCAATTGAAAGGTGAAGCTGTCAAATCTGATGATATCGATGATGATTGTGGTCCTTTGAAGAGAAATTCTGAAGGCAAGCCATATTACCCATGTGGTTTAATTGCAAACTCTTATTTCAACGATACTTTCAGCTCCCCATATAAAGCTGATAAAAATGATGAGATCTACGAAATGACCGATGATAAGATTTCATGGAGTTCGGATAGATCAAGATTTAAAAAGACCAAATATAATCCAAATGATATTGTACCACCTCCAAATTGGGCTAAAAATTATCCAGATGGATATACAGAGGAAAATTTACCAGATCTTTCCGATTGGGAATCTTTACAGGTTTGGATGAGAACAGCAGCTTTGCCAACTTTTATGAAGTTAGCCCTGAGAAATAACAAGGACGTTTTGGAAAAGGGTCAATATATAATTGATATTGGTTTGAACTATCCTGTTTCTATATTCGGTGGCACCAAATCAGTAGTTTTGACTACTAGTACTATAATTGGTGGCCGTAATCTAAGTCTTGGTATAGCATATCTGGTGGTTGCAGGCCTTGCTGTCTTTTTTGGTATCATATTTTTAGTTAAATATCTGATAAAACCTAGAAAACTTGGTGATCATGCTTACTTGAACTTCAATAATGACAGAGATGAGCAGAATGGTACTCAGGGAGCTCAGCGAACTGTTAGAGAAATACTTTAATC
Source organism: Taiozyma peoriensis (assembly GCA_030574875.1). NCBI lineage: Eukaryota > Fungi > Ascomycota > Saccharomycetes > Phaffomycetales > Wickerhamomycetaceae > Taiozyma > Taiozyma peoriensis. The sequence continues at coordinate 25,179 of JAJMFM010000009.1, forward strand.
ATATGGCCTTCTTTTTTTTTTGTTTTTTGGCTTAGCTAAAAACTAAGAATTTCACAAGCTTGTAGAATCAACTAATAAAGTCTATATATCGTTGTCTTAGCAATGCACCTGACAAAGCAGGCGAAATTTGTTTTGATTTCGGAAAGAACAAATGTCGACATAAAAAGTTAAAAAAAAAAAAAAGATACACAAAATAACACTATGGTACAATATGTGGATGTCTAGAACTCTAGAGATAATATTACAACAAGATGTCAAGAATCAAGCGTATATTGAAAGAGTTGGACGATGTTCAAAAGGATACCCAAGCTTCTATCACTTTAAAACTGGTATCTGAAGATGATTTAAGCCACTTAATCGGAACATTTAACGGTCCACCTGATACCCCATACTTTGGTGGTAAATTCATTGTTGATATCAAGATTCCAGTGAGTATAAACCAAACTAGTTTATTCTGAAGACATCTCCATACTAACATACTACTTCTTCAAAGAATGAATGTAAGTCTTAATACTGATTCAATAGCAAGTCAATTTTAGCACTAACACCCAGACAGACCCATTTAAACCTCCTATTATGAAATTTGATACCAAAGTGTACCACCCAAATATATCCTCTGTTACTGGTGCAATTTGTTTGGATATGTAAGTAAGAATAATTTTAAAAATGTAATAATCATTTTACTAACTTTTTATTTGATAGACTCAAGGATGCATGGACTCCAATTTTAACTTTGAAATCATCATTGATATCATTACAATCATTGTTCCAATCGCCAGAACCTAACGATCCTCAAGATGCTGAAGTTGCCAAACATTTTTTATCTGATAGAGATGGATTTAACAAGACTGCTAAATATTGGACTTCAATCTATGCCTCTGACAAAGATTCAAAGAGTGTTAATGATGCCGAACTGTATGGAATTGATGAAGATACTGTTAAAAATTTTGAAAACATGGGATTTCCAAGGGAAAAAGTAATTGAGGTATTGAGAAGATTAGGTATAAAAAAGGTGGAAACTGGAGAACCAAGAACTGAGAATAAGATTATAGAAGAGTTACTTAAATAATCTTTCGAGACTTTCCAAAAGTTTTACGAGACAATTCACTTCATCTATTATATATATATATATATATATTTTTATATGGATATATATTTTAGCAAAACAATTTTGTAGACTTGCAATTTTTTATCTTTTAGATATTGAATTTATGCATTTGGTTTATTAGTACCATTTTTTTTTTTGGAGTTCAAGTTAGCATTATTAGTTTGCTTGCTCCCGTTATTTTGCTTTGGCTTTTGAGTGCTGTTAGTATTAGTGCTATTATTAGTAGAGTTATTACCAATAGATTTTTTTCTATCATTAAATTCATATCTCGAACCTTTTTCTTCGATGGTAATAACGCTTTTGGTAACTTTTAAAGTCTTTCTTTTCAATGCCTTTTGTTGACTTTCAAAAGTCTCGAAATCAACAAGGGCAAAATGACCTCTTGGTTCAACTTTAGTAGTTCTACCAAATTCGTGCTCCAAGCCAACTTTCAACTCAACAGCTTTTAAATTCTCAATACCATTAATTAAAACAGGATATAAGTGTTCAGTTTTTCTTCTTTGTTGTTGCTGTTTTTGTTGTTCTTGTTGTTTCTGTTCTTCTTGATCCAGCTCTTGTGTTTGCTGTTTCTCAAGCTGGTGATCTTTTTGACCATTAACAGTTGATTTTTGAGCGGTGGTGCGGGCTGATGCTTTAGATGAATCCTTTGATAAAGTGTTGATCTTTGGCTTTGATCCAGCTTTAGTTGATGCAGAGGTAGTTGCAGCGGTAGTTGGTGGACTTGCTGCATTGGAATTGGCTGTTGAAAGCGAGGAGGATGAGATAGCAGCCCAGCTCAATGGGACTTTAGGCTTCTTGGCCTCTAGTTCTTTCTTATCCGATTTGACTGGAGTTGATTTCTCCTTCCCATCAACAGCTTGAGCTTCAACATCATTTTCTTTGAGTTTTGAGTCAGATTCAGTTTGAATGCCTGTATCCTTCTCCTTGGTTGTATCTAGAGATTCGACAGCTTTAATAGGCTCTTCCAACTCTTTAACTGCTGATTCTTCTTTCAATGGAGCCACATCTTGGGCATGAGTGCTCTTTTTAACAGTATCCTGTGTTTTCTTTGCCTCTTGAGTATCTCCAATTTTGCCATCCGTTTCCTCGGTAGATTTTTGTTCTTCTTGATCAACTTCAGGTTCAGTAACTTGATTTAACTCAAAATCATCATCTGGAATCAATCTAAAGATATCATTAGCAATATCATAAGAATTGGCAAATTTCCCAGGAGTCAAGATAAAAGTTTGAGTGAATCTATAAACTGGGCTTTCATCGGTTAATGCCAATTCACCAATAACAGATATCAAGATTGAAGTATCATTTGAGATAGATTGAGAATCAATACTTGAAACTCTAATCTTAGAATCTTTGAAATAAGTACCTGATGAGTAAAAAGACTCAATATCCTTTTTGGAAGTGAAAGTTTCAGTCTCAATTGAGTTACTGATGACTTTTGGCTGGTTTAAATCATTTGGGATCTTAGTATGAGTTAGTCTAGCATTTGAGGTATAGATTTGGTATAGTTTTGTTGGATCCTCGTTCAACTTGGAGTAGTAGAACTGGACAAAGGAATAAGTGACTGATTCTGTAGCTGTCATGATGGGATTGCACGATACAACTTATGGTACAATTGGGAAAAAGTGATCGGATATAGATAGAAATCTCTATATATGGCGGCAGTCTATACGTATTTGAAATTTGACAAATCTTCTCTTCTTTTGTCCTGGGTGATTTGAAAAAGTGTTGATGCAACTGAAAATAAAAAATGTCATAAAAAAAAAAAGTCGAATTTAGAAAAAGGCCGAATCTGAAGTTAAATCAGAAAATGAAATTTTAAAGACAAAATGATGAAATTATGGAACATCCGATGGAAGTATCTTCCAAAACAACTTGTTCTTGTATAATTGCCAAAGTATACGTCAATAAGACTACAAATTTGTATTGTTTTCATGCTCATCCTTTAATAGTTACGAGTGAGATCTTTCTACAAGTACTAAACTGACAATATATGCATTGTGTAAGTGGTTCGGGTTGATTCTCTATAACTCATGACCCAGGAGAACGTTCAATTGATAGGAGTTAGCACTGCTATTCTGTTGATTTATTAAAGCTTGTTCGCTACCTAAACCATGAACAACACCTTTAAATTTATCTAAACCACTATTGTCACCAACTCTATTTTTCAACTCAATTAGTATCAAATTGGTCAACAAGGCCTGACCCCCAGTTGATACGAACAACTGGGATCTTGGAATGTTCAAATCATCAGCTAAACTTTCTAAAGTTCCTCTATTCCCATTACCATCTTTTTCTCTATTGTTATTGGAGTTTAAAGTATGTTTGGATATAACTTTCAAATCATATAACTCAGGAAAGAAAATTTGTAGTTTTCTAACAAAATCATCTTCTGTTACTGGCATCAGATTATTAGTCAACATTGAAATCAAGAATCCAAAATCATAACCAGAATGGAAACTTGTCCAATGAACTGATGGTAATAAAATCAAACCAGATGACGTTAATAGTTCAGCAAATTCAAATTGATCTATCCCCATCATTTGATGTTTATGAAAGTCAATACCAGTTTTGATCAAGGATTCGAATGCATCATTTGAGATCATTTTGGAATTTAAATCAAATTTAAAATTGAATTGCCATGTACTGTAGATATTATCAGGTTTTTCACCTCTGGAATCACTCAATGATATACCAAATTGAATCAAGTTCAATAAATCAGCATTTGTTCTTAGGGTCTGATAATGATAATCATTTGTTGATGTAAATACACCAATTGGTCTTGCTAAAATTCCTGGAAATTCTGTACTGAATGAAACATAGTTATACTGGTTAATTAATTGACGTATAATTTGAAATTCTTGATGAAAGTTGTCATTCCAAACAGTTTTAATCGTAGTAGTTGGAGATAGAACCTGCGCTTGAGATTGAACTTGCTGTAATAGCTGCTGCTGCTGCTGCTGCTGAGATTGTTGCCCTAGCGGCTGTCCTAGCGGAGCTTGAACTTGTGGTTGCTGATGTTGATGTAGTTGTTGTGGAAGCTGTTGGTGTAACTGCTGCTGTTGTGGTGGTTGTTGCTGCGAAAGGTGAAGCTGCTGCTGTTGATGGGACTGTTGACCTTGTTGCTGCTGTTGGTGATGATGTTGTTGTTGTTGTTGTAACTGCTGATGTAATAATGGATTGATATTTCTTTGAGACACTTGTGGAGATGAAAAAGCCTGTTGTTGTGCCTGTTGAGTCAACTTTTGAATATCAGGCTGTACCTGTTGCTGAAGATGTAAGAAACTCATACGGTGGATTCTGATCTAAACAACTTTTGTTAAATTCGTAATATTTCGCAAACTTCTTCTTTCTTTCGTCATGAACTGAAGTCTTCATTAGTATGATTCTGTTGACTTTTTCTATCCTTTTCGTACAATCTCCGTTCGTTTTCTTGTTGAAAAAAATATACTATGATTATGTAATATTTTTTGTCTAACACTCCGCGAATTTGTAGTCTTTTTCTTTATTATTTTGTTACCATAGTTATCATATCCGTTTAGAACTTAACAATGGTAAATATGGCTGATTTCAATTTGTAACCTTTTGGCTCTGGCATTAACAGATGTACATTCAATTCTTTTCTTGTGAGGAATAAGTAGACAATTGAGATACCATCTGATATATATTTCTTTCCTGATCTTAATGTGTATTAGTGTGAAAAATTCTATATAAGCCATATAAAACTTATATAGCGTAACCTCTTCAATTTACGCTCCTGGTTAGATATAGTTGCTTCAAGGTAAGCTGGACTATCACGAATCATGGGAAGTTGGTCTTACATTACATAGTTAATATATACCTCCAAATAATACACATTAAGATCAGGAAAAAAAAAATTACTCATTAAGATCAGGAGGAAAAAAAAATAAGTAAACTCTCTTCTTCTTCCATATCTAATATGAAAAGAAAGATGCTGAAGTTAGAGAAACTTTAAATGCTATTTTAATCTAATTGATTAAAGCCTCAAGCTATGGTAACCTCATTTTATAATTAGCCATTTTAAATCAAATACTTCCTTAGGTTCAGATTACGTAAGGAAAAAAATATTATTACAAAAAGTCACAAGAGCATCAACAATCTTGTTTAATCAATTGTAACTGTAAAATGGATTTTGTTCATAAGTTGGGATTGAGGTCGAATGGCTGAAATTGGAAAAGTTGTTCAATTTCGTAAGTACACTGTTATATAGGGGTAATATAGCTTGTAAAGCTGTAGTTAACCAGTTCGATTTATAGAAACAATACCTGTTTGGACTTTTGTGCTCAAACTACATGGTCAATAAAGGTTACCTTTATTGGATTTCTAGACCAAAAAAAAATATTCTTTAAGACTTAGTTTGGACTATACAGTTTGTAAACAAGGTCTTGTTTGTAAAAAAACTTTCAATTTACGGCCTCATACCAAGTTACCGAACCCCTATAATATTCGTAAATTACAGTTATTAGATTTTTGTGATATAAATTATGCACATTTTAGGGGAAAAACCTAAACACCGCTTATAATATGCATTACCGTAAGCGGTACAAAAAATGCGCGTTTTATTTGTTGTCTTCACCCTCAAAATGTAAACTAAAAAGAGTCTAGCATGTGATAAACTAAATTAAAAAAAGTTTAAGGCTCAGGCCACTCTCAGGCCTAAAACTTTAAATGCATATCTTTTTTAAGATTAGATCTGTTCCTTTAAGTCGAATTTCTTGATACGTATTCATTAACTTTTTTTTTTCGGACAAGGAGACAATTTCTTTTATCTGAAATGTATTTAAAGCCATAACAATAACCACTTTTCTAACAAAAACTACATCATTGATCTTATTTATTTTCCATTATACAAACTTATAAGAATATCCTAGCATACTCCTATAAGTTATTTTAGACCACAGCAAAACTGTTTTCTAATCAATTGCCTTCCGCTCACCACCGATTCAACACCAAGCACACTTCCTCCACAGGTGATAATCGGTTTTTCTATTAATTTTAAATTTCAAAAAAAATAATGGTTCAAATCAAAGTTAACAACAACAACGTTACTTATAACGAAGATAATACCAAATTATCATCTATCTACAACTATCAAACATCTTTGGTCAGTGTTGAAGAAAATGGATCTTATAATATCACACCAACAAACAAAAAATATGAATTTGATGTTGATTTGAAAACTCCAAAAACTGGTTTGTTATTAGTTGGTTTAGGTGGTAACAATGGTTCAACTTTAGTTGCTGCTGTTGAAGCCAATAAGGCTGAATTATCATTTCATTCCAAGAATAATGGTCAAATTAAAGCTAATTATTTTGGTTCTGTTACTCAATCTTCAACTATCAAAATTGGTATTGATTCCACTGGTAAAGATGTCTATGTTCCATTCAACTCCATCTTGCCATTTGTTCACCCAAATGACTTGGTTATTAGTGGTTGGGATATCAACGGAGCTAATTTATCTGAAGCTGCTAAAAGAGCTAATGTTTTGGAATGGGATTTACAGACTCAATTGTCTAAGAAGCTATCAGGTTATAAACCATTGAAATCCATCTACTATCCAGATTTTATTGCTGCCAATCAATCTGAAAGAGCTGATAATTTAATCAACAAGACTTCTACTGGTGAAATTGATCAAAAATCCAAATGGGATCATGTTCAACAAATTAGAAATGACATTACTACTTTCAAAAAGGATAATGACTTGGATAAAGTTATCATTTTATGGACTGCAAATACTGAACGTTATTCTCAATTATTACCAAAAGTAAATGATACTGCAGAAAATTTACTTGCAGCAATAAAGGATGGTCATGCTGAAGTTTCACCATCTACTATTTTTGCTGTTGCTGCAATTTTAGAAAACGTTCCATTTATCAATGGTTCTCCACAAAATACTTTTGTTCCAGGTGTTGTTGAATTAGCTGAACAATACGGTTCATTTATCGGTGGTGATGATTTCAAGTCTGGGCAAACTAAATTCAAGTCTGTCATTGCTCAATTCTTAGTTGATGCTGGTATTAAACCAAGATCAATTGCTTCTTATAATCATTTGGGTAATAATGATGGCTATAATTTGAGTTCAAATGAACAATTCAAATCTAAGGAAATCTCAAAAAGTTCAGTTATTGATGATATTATTGACTCAAATTCCATCTTATACAATGATAAGTTGGGTAAAACTGTTGATCATACAGTCGTTATCAAATATTTACCAGCAGTTGGTGATACCAAAATTGCAATGGATGATTACTATTCTGAATTAATGCTTGGTGGTTCGAATAGACTTTCCGTTACAAATATTTGTGAAGATTCATTATTAGCTACACCTTTGATTATTGATTTAGTTATTGTTGCTGAATTTTTATCAAGAGTCACTTACAAGGAATTACCAGAAACCAATGGTATTAATGGAGGAAGTGGTACCAATGGTAATGGTCATTCTACAAAAAGTGACAAAACAGGAGACTCATTATACCCAATCTTGGGTTATTTGAGTTATTGGTTGAAAGCACCATTAACTCGTAAGGGTTTCCAAACTATCAACGGGTTGAACAAACAAAAGCAAGGTTTAGAAAATTTCCTAAAGATCTTAGTTGGTATTCCTATTTCTGATGAATTAAGATTTGAGGAAAGATTAGCTTAATCTTCTCTTGCCTTGGTTATTGATTTTCTATATTTTTTTTGGCCAGTCTTCTATTGAGTCTGGAGTGTTTTTATAGTTTTTCATCATTAACCAAATTGTTTTACTTGTCAATATAATTGATTTTCTGCCTTCATTGTAGCAAAATGAAGCATATTCGTCCTAAATGTATGGCATATTTATCGCAATCAAACTGTAATTTATCAATAAATTTTCCATCATCAAACAGTGTATGAAACCCTTTAAAGTAAGATGAACCCACTCCCTCTCCCAAAGATGAAGCTGATATCTTTCTTTGATTATCACTTATACACACTACATAGAATCTCCTTGAATGTAAATAACATGGAATCAAAACATCGCTCATTGATTGACCTCCAATGATAGTCAGTCTACAAAAAACAACAAAGTCAAGCATATAAAACATTAAAAACAATTACATTCCAAACAATTAGGCATCCTTTATTTCTTTGACTTCTCCTAGTGTGGATTGATAGTTGTAAATAGGCTTTTCATTCAAGTCAACTTTTCCTTCTTTTAATCTCAACTTTCTTTCTTTATGATTTTTACTGACTAGCTCCCTTGTCAACAGCCACAAAGTTATCCCAGTAAAAAGACCCAAGCCAATAAAGGTAATACAAACAGCATATGGAATGGTGTATCTTGGTTTGTATTTCGATCTATAGATTTGTGGCCCAATGATACCACCAAATTGTCCAACACTGTTGGAGAATGCAAAGGCAAACCCAGTTGCAGTTGCACCACTAACTGTTTGATTAAGCCATCCACTTATAACTGACCCATCTGCAGATGCAGCTAAAGTTGCAATGATGATGAACGCATACAAAACGGCTGTATTTGTAACAAATGCAAGAACAAAGAAAGCAGCCATACCACATGACAACGAAAAGAATACGATGTATTGAGGCTTGAGCCAAGCTCTATCAACGAAATATGAAAAAGTTATACCTGAAATAACTGATACCGCCGCAGAGGGAACACTCATCAGTGGAGCAGTGGCAGGAGAGGTAATTTTGAAATCTTGAATGATGGATGGTAACCAAAAGGAAAGACCATAGGTCCCCACACTTTGAAAGACTCTTAACAAGGAGAATAGAACTAGTGTTGGGTTTTTCAATGCATTGCGAACATCTTTAAAACTGAAATTTTCATCAGTGGATCTAGAGGCACTTGGAGGTAATCTAGCAACCAAATATGCTCTTTCCTCAAGTGTTAACCATTTAGCGGTGTCTGGGAAATTTGGTAAGAAGTAAAGGATGACAAAGGACAAAATAATAGTCAAGATACCTTCAATGAGAAAAACCCATTGCCAAGCAGAAAGACCACCTTTACCAGAAGCAAAACTAAATCCGTAAGTAATAAATGCGGTTAGAACGTTCGAGAATGAACCCAAAACACCTAAGAAGGCCATTCTTGTTGTGATTTCATCAGGTCTATACCAGTAAGTCAACTGTGCCAACTGACTTGGAAACAATCCTGCTTCAAATAGACCTAATAAGAATCTCAAAGCATATAAACCCTCTTTGTTTTTGACAGCAGCTTGACAAGCTGTTACAGCACCCCATAAAAACCCGATTCTAAATTGATGAACTCTTGGAGTGGATATCTTCAAGAGAGCAGTAGATGGAATCTCAAAAATGATGAAAGGTATAAAATAGATGGTACTTGTCCAAGCCCAATCATCTCTAGTCATTTTAAGTTCAGTTAAAACATTTGTTGCGGTTCCTGTGTTCAACGTGGTCAAATAACTAACGTTATTAACATCTAAATTCTTTGCTAGGTAAAGTAAGATAAGCAACGGCATTAATCTCAAATCAACTTTTCTTAAAAGTTTCCCCTCTTCAGCATAGGTGTAAAGACCTGTCGTCTCAACTTCTGCCTTGACTCTTCTATATGTCTCATCGAATTCAGAGACAACACCTTTACTATTGAGATCTTCAATGGATTCTGCTATATCAGCTTTTCTATCGGAGTCAGCCATTTTGAAGTTAAAATTGCAAAAGACCGTCAAAGATAATGTATAGAAAAATAGCTAAACAACCAAACTGTGCTCTCTTGAAAGAACAGTAATGGATAGATTGGAGTCATATATATACTGATCGAACTGTGTTTTGTCGCCACTCTCCACAGTTATCAACTTGAAATCCCCATCAATGTCGTGATTATGTTTAAAATATTAGATAGAATGTGATTTGGAGTAAAGTAAACAGTGTATGCATTATCACCGCTGCTAATGGAGGTAAATAACACAGTTCTTCAAACAGGCTGTAAACAATGGCTGACAGGTTATTACCATCATCTTATCGCAGATCAGCGCGGACATCGGGTATTCTTCCCTCCACGATTGTCAAAATCTCAAGAGATAGAGGGTATGGTATGGATTTTGAGCGCATTAAACTGATTTCCACATTGACACAATTTGAGGTCTAATTTTTTCTCTTGTCGGTGTTTTTCCACTGCATATTTAATTGGCGCCAAATGTATTTTGACAAGGGCCTGGCAAGATTTTGTGTGTTTTTTTTGGTCCGTTGGACATCCTCACTGTAACTTTTTTAGTCGACTTTAGCGTTTATTTATCCTTTTCAAGACTTTAATAAAGTTTAACTTGGTAAAATCCCAAATGCTATAGCCTAAATTTCCAGTATTGGCATGACAGTTAATCCTGCGATAGTCACAAAATGTTCCAAGAAAATGAGTGAAGTTGTGGAGACTCTCAAGCTTTGATCATGCATTAAGAGGTTGGCTTGATCATAGGTACATGCTTAAAGATCAATCTGCAAGTAGAGTAGGTCCCATCGTAGTAAAGTTTGACTATCAAACTTCGTTCTCTTGCTTTCTCTATTTTCTGTAACTGAGATGAGGTGTATTATCTCTACACTCCTGATGGAGACCTATTGTTAAATTGCTGAATATCGAGATCTTGCTATTCAATACTGAGGAAGTTATACCTAAATTGTCTGCGAAGAAGTACTGTCTCTAGTTGCTGGAATTGAATATTGGAACACTGATAGAATTCATTATTTGAATGTCAATCTATGAAACTTCCAGTGAAACAAAAAGCACTCCACAATATTAATTTTAGAGGTATCACATATTTCAGAGTGAACAACTATAAATATGCTGATTCTAAAATTGCCGATATGAATGATTCATAGGAAAGCGACTTATAAACTTTTGGTTGTATAGACTGTCAAAGGTTTATACCAATAGTAGCCTTGTTACTGATTATGCATCAGACCAACGGTGAATCATTCTATGGTACCAGAACGAACTGTTTAAGTTACTGGAGCTTGAGACGAGTATGATATGAAAACCGAAATTGGGTCAGGTCCTACTAGTCGACTTTCTGCTTCGATTTCGTTCATAATGACAGTTGGTACAAGGAAGAAACGGCAGTTATCATCGTTACTAAAGAGATCTGAAAAAAATAGCACAGATGATTATAGATCTGGCATTTGGGTCTTCGACTTTGTTGTCCTTGTGAGTCAACAGAAGGATCGAAGATGTTCAATTTGAGCCCATGTTTTTGAAAAAACTTCAGAGTTCATTTTTCCAGTAGTTTCTATGGTGAAGTTATAGCATACTGAACTTTGGGGAAGAAAATGCTCTTCATCGGAGTGCTATATTTCTGGTAATCTAGAGAATATTTGGATACGTTGTATACATATATATCTAAACATTTGAATCCTAATACCGTGTCTGAATCTACTGAGAACGGGGTATATAAGGGACAGCTTGAGAAAACAGGCTCTCTATGTCAATAAATGATATGCATGGTACAGAAATCATTCAGAGATAATGAAATATGGACTTCTCTGAAGAAATGAGAGATCTTCTCAATTGATATCAAATCTTCTTTATATTTTTCTTTTCTTTTGGTTTGAGCGCTTCATATAATAACAAAGAGACATTCAAAGAGAGCACTGACATTGAAGACTTTGAAGAACCATACAGAAACAGATGCAAACACAGTTTCGATTGAGTTGTATGAGATTTGGTTGTAGATGGTTCCATAGACTTAATTTGGATTACAATAAAAAAAAACACTCAGGTCATTTCATACACATCATAAAGTATATTGTAAAGCACACTCTTTAATTATATACTGGGAAGAAAAAGGGAAACCAATCCATCAGACAACTCTATAAACCGTTGCACATAATTAGTTCTCGTTTTGTCCTTCCTCTCATTAGTCTTGCTCAGCTCTGATCCCAGTAATCCACAAGATCTTTAGCTCTAAACTTCATGGCCCAGCCTGTTGTTGTCTCAATTTCATTCAACAGATCAAGGATGATCCGGTGTTCGTCATCATGAGTCAAGAGCTTACCAGCAATCCATAATGTTTGAACTGCATTGTTCCAACAGCCATGATGATCATTATGAATACTTATGGCACATATTTGTTTGGCATGCCAAGTAGGAGGTTTGGAGATCTTTGAGTTTAGTTTAAACAATCTCGGTTTGTTTTCAATTAATAGGATCATTGCCATATGGTAAAGTTGATTGGCAGAGATAGCAGGACCATTATCGTATAAAACTTCTGGGAATGGAGATGATTCAATCTCGAGAATGACTTTCATAACATCAGGTCTATCTCTATGCCATTGGTTGACTTCATCCCATAGTAATGCCCATTCCTTTTCGAAATTATTGTTTTCCGTTGAAATCAGATTCATTACCCTTGAGCAAAGGAAAACCATATAGTTTGCATACATTTCATAAGAGTCATCTTGCTTGAAAAGTGCAGCTGCTTCATAGATTGATTTACCTTCTGGTAAAAACTTCTCAGATGGTATCATTGTATTTTCTTCACCAATTACTGCAGAATTCACATCCATTCTGGCAAAGACCCAAAACAATGCTCTTTCGTATTGATTACTAAATCCATTGACACCAGTGGCTTTGAATAATGCTGAACAACCTTCTAAATGATACCTCCATTTTTCAGGAGAAATAGACATCATTTCAAAAACACATAATAAGACACAGGCACTGATAGCTGCCAAATCTGGAGATTTTTTAACCGTTGGAATAAGACGTTTGAGTGCAATTTGGTATAGAATAACGCTTTTAGAAGGATCATAAGTAACATCTGTTTTTTCCTTTTGTCTTGAACTCAAAGCTAGAATTGAATAATATAAGCATGGTGATTTTTTAGATAGTTGAACAGTTTTCAAACCTATTTGTCTTGACAAATCAAACATGTCTAGCCAAGGTGCAACTTTGTACAGATAATTTTTGAGTAATATTTTCTCTTCAACTTTAGTTAAAAATGGAACGCCATCATCACTTTTAATCGATGAGTCATCGTTCAGGATTCTTGGATTTAAGATATCAGTTCCTAATTCGAAATTAGAGGCATTGGCAAACATATAATCTCTCAATGTACTTTTCAGTTCGTTATAATTTAATTCAAAATCATTTGGCATTGACGGGCTAAGTAAGAATGGGAATTCTTGATTATTTTGAGATACATTCGCACTAACACCTGTACTCCCAGGTGACATACTAGAAGAGGTTATAGAATGACGATGACCATTTGTATTTGATAATTGTTGTCCATTTGCATTTAAATCTCCATTCAAGCTACCATTTGATGGGGCATCATGGGGAAGATCGGTATGGTTAAACAACGAAGCTGTTCCCAATGAATTTGGGGTTAATCTTGTACCTAAATTTTTTGGACTGATCCATTCATTTGGTGAAATTTCAGGGATTGAACCTGTATCATTGTTCTGAAGATCTTTTGAATTTGAGTTTGGATTTAATGAATTATCAATATTTTCTAAATTTCTTGTATAGTTTTCTAAAGCTGATTGATCTTGAACCACTGGTTTAGGGCTTGTTCTTGTATTTTCATTGTTGGTTTTCTCTTGAAGCACATTTGTTAAAGGTTTTGAAACGACTGTTGTAGAAGAAGTGTTTGAAGATATTGACACTGATTTTTTATCAGCATGACGAACCGTCTTTTTCTTTGATTCTATTACACTTGGCCATTCACATTCTTCTTTTCTAAGGTTACACGCCTTACACGTTGGCTTTAGTTCATCACACTTCTTATGTTTTCTTCTGCAATTGAAACAACCAGTCCTTACACGTTTTTTACCAGTTTTTCCTTCTAAGGTTGTATGTTCAGGCTTGGTCACCTTCCATGGCTCATATAGAGTGTCCAATCCAGAATCTGCTGTTGACATTATAGCTGTTTAAATTGATAACTTATTAATAAACTTGTTGGGTTTAAGTAGCTCTGATGAAATGAAAATCAAGACATATAATACAGGCAGACACCCATGTATTGACACACACACACACAGACACACACACACAGAGAGAGAGAGTGAGTGTAGTGAGTGATAATTATTAACAGAGGAAAAGTTATCAGAGCAAATCCTCAGGTTTGATGGTTACGTTCGTTAGCCTCTATATCTATCTCGAGTGTTTGTGTTTTGTTTAAATTATATAATTCAAACCCATTTAATCGTAATTTTTTTTTAGCAGAGAACGGGAAACCTTCTGAGGGTAAAAAAGAAAAAAAAAAAAATTACTATCATTAAAATTACTGTCCCTCAAAATCTTTAATTTTTTTGTTAACTTGTCCCAGTTTCTTTACCTACCTTCCCCGCGACAAATTTTCTGTGTTTTTTCCCTTAACATCTGCTATTATTAAAGTTTTACTGAACGCTAAATCAGAAACAGGACGAATGGTTAGGGCTCTTGCTACGCTTTTTTTTTCAACTTAAGCTCCATAAAGCACTAAAGTGTTGATTGATGCTCAAGCTCTCTTAATCTTAAGCGAAGAGATCTTCTTTTCTTTGACATTACTTTCAATATTAGGTGTTTTTGTGCAGTCTCCCAGGTTTATGATCAGCGCACTACTTTCACGCAAAAACCTGGAGTCAGACAAAGCTAAAATAAACTATTATTAATAATTTTTTCAAAAAATAAGATTCAAAAAAAAAAAGAAAAAAAAACAGTTAGAAAAAGGTTATGAAAAATAGTCCAAATTTTCCCAATTGCATTTTTTCATCACGCCAGACTTTCTCTTTTCGTAAAAATATATCTCGAGCCCGGGGAAACAGATCAATTATGGTACATTACAGTGTACAATAAGAAGCACTTTCACATCTAACTCATATAAATTAGTGATTAGGTTTCTACGTCTTCCTCATGAAGTAGAAAAAATTTGTTGAATTTCGAATTGTCTTATATATATCATTTATTCTACCTTTCAACGCATACTTATTTTAAATCATAATTCATCGTGAACGTTAATATCTTTTAAGTCTTCTTCGTTAATTCCACTAAAGTCTTGAGTGTATTCAACTTCGTCATCATACTTATCATTTGGGCCAGGTTGTAATTGAACGACAAATCTTTGATAGGATGTAGTACCTTTATTAGAAACTTGTGCAATAAAGTGATAATTTTTACAAGAGTCTAAAGGTCTATTGAAAAAATTGAAACAAGCCTTTCTAAACGATGGAACACTAACTTTAACAACTGATCCTTCTTCGTTCAACTTATTGATCTCAATCTCTGGAACTTCAATCAAATTACCTTGTGTAGCTGAGATTTCACGATAATGTAACCACTCAAAAGTTAATTCATTACCATTCAAATCATAAGATTTTGATAAATCAAAGGTAACATCACTACCAGCATCAACGGTTAGGTAGATTGGTAATACAGTTTGTGTTTCATTTGCAATAACAATTGGTTCATGTAGAGCATCTTCGAAACTTTTGACAGTCCATTGAAGTCTAGTTGCAAAATCATTTTGGTATGCGCTTCTCCATCTCCAAATACTTGCCTTGTTACTGACATGAGTTATATTGTCTAAACCAACAACATGATCTTGTGCATCACCGTAATGTAAGAAATCTCCGTTCAAATCTGATAAGGTGTATCTACCACCCCAACCACCAAATTCTGGATGTGTTGGATCGTTCAAACCATTTGGCAAAACAAATAAAGTTGACGGAGTATCACCTTCCATTAAAAACAAAAACTTTGGATAAGCTTTACCTAATGGACCAACAGAACGAATGTTATCTTCAACCCATTGTTTACTCACTAAAGAAGAATCTGGACCACCTTGATCAAAATGATTATAATCTTCACCAGAAATACCAACCCAAGCTGAATGACCATATTGATTAAAGCCATGAATTGAAGCAATATACTTTAACTTTGGGAAGTTATATCTAATCCAAGGACCTGCATTGTCTTGATCTGAAATTGAATAAACTGTGATTTTAGAAGAGAATTTTAAAATTTCATCTTCTGATCTTGTTGATTTGATTTCATTTAATGCTTCTGCAACGACAGCTGCACCACCCCAAACTAAAACATATAACGTTTCATCGACTTCATCAATAGCTTTGATCAAATTTTTAGCACCTTGACTGATTTCTTTCTCTTCAAATGCTTTCAACCCATAAACTGGTTTACCAACGCTAACAATTGATCTAAGATAATCTGCAGTTGGATAAGATTCTGAGTGTTTTAATAAATTTGGATGAACTTCTTCATAGGCGTCAAGAATTGGATAAATATCCTCGTCATGTACAGTATAATTTAACCAGTAAGAAGTGGTAGCAACTAAACCTTTCAAGTTAATCTCATTTGTATATAACAACAATCTAACAAGCGATTCAGCATCATCAGGTTCATTTGATATATCAGTCAAAACGAAAACGTCTGGTTTGAAATCTTTTACGGGTATTAAACCCACTACTGTTTGAATGGTACAAAGGACCGAAAGTATCCCCAATTGAAGTCTCATCATTTATTTACTGATTTCCACCCCAACTCATATATAATATTGTGATAATTAGTTGAGTTCCAAACTGTGATAAGTAGATATTGTATTTTATATAGTGTTCCACAATATTAAAGTATCAACCTCTTACTCGCTGATTTGTATGCCGGTGAACTTCAATGGTGCGTCGTGGCTCTACGAAGACCAAATTAACGTATGTTGATTTTGCTTAAAAGGCTATATAATGTTAGGCAATATTAAATAACAGCTTGTGTGAATTGTTTCTTTACAGGTTAGAGGTCCGGAAAGAAGTCGTTAAGTAGAAAGTGGCCTAATTCCTCCTAAAAATTTTTAGCCGGTTAAGAAAACCCCCGTTCTAAGTTGGCGCTTAAAATACTGCATCCTTAAACGCTCGCTACAAGATTCATTGTGTCAGGGCTCGACTACTACTGATATCTTTGGTTTTCCAAAATCACCTCATTCAGGATTATTCAATGTAAAATGATCAGCAAAAACGTTCGCTTAAAGTCTTGTCATTCAACGTATACTCAAGTATTAATGAAGGTTACGAAAGATATCCTTTTTTTTTTTTAATTGCTTGGTGGGAACTAGCTTGTGCTTGGATGAGCAATAAAAATATAGAAAACACGATGGGTATTGAGAGCGTTGGATCGAATACAGAGTGACGATATCTTCGATAACCTCAAAACTCTGTTAAAACCCCACTTTACTCGTTGTTGTTCGTATTGTGGTTCTTTTCTCGTTAACGATGATGCTATATCGCTTTTATCATCTGATGAATATAGCCTTTCAAAATGAATTAATCACTTGACACAGAACGGCATATTTTAGTTTAATTAGTCTCACTTTGTAAATACTTTTTGGAACGCTTATCATACTATATTATCGCGGACTACCGTTAACAAACTAAATTTTACATATATCACACTAGCCTCTGGCCTTTAGCCGACTTGCTCACTACTCAACTCGGGAGAATAAATAATTAAAGCTCATTCTTTAGTTTTGTGATCTAGCTTTGGCGGAGTCATGGAACGCGGGGGGAGCATGTATTTTGTGGAGTTGACGTTTCAAATCTGGGGATTTCCTACCATAATATTTGATACTTAACCTTTAAGCTGGAGCCTATCCCAAGACCTATTATGTTACAGCTACAATCACAGCTACAAACACAAGCTGTAACATGATCTCTTGATCTTCAAATCGGACATATTTTGAGGTCATTCAAACGTTCTTGTAGCCTGGTTGTCTTGTGCTAATCTTACAACTGTAATGGTTACAATCATTCAGCGGATATAGGACAAGGTCTGTTTTGATACAAACAAAAGTGACGATGGTCAGGTGGTACAAAAATTCACAACAAGTGTAGAATACACTATAAAGTATCACTGCTTCAGTATAAAGTATCACTGCTAAGTTTCTTCGATGTACGGATCTTACATATGCACAACGAATTCGATACAAAAAGAAAAGTGGAGTTACTATAATTCTTAACAAATTACGACAAGTGATAAGTGTTGAGTATAGGTCGTTTCTGTATCTTTGATAGTAAGTTCTTTTCATCCGCTCTTCTGTGCATTTTAGATTAAACTTTACAAAACCGTTAAGACAAGACAAAAACTATCGTACAACTTTTTAAGTTTAGACTGAAATGGGAAAAAAAAAAAGAAAAAAGAAAAAAATTAGCCCAAGCTGCAGCTCTTCCGCTTTCTTTCCCCAAAAAAAGATATGTCCAGTCATACCGAAAAGGTCAAGATCTTCGATGTGTCAGTTAATAACACCCGTTGTATAGGCTATTTACTGTAGCTTACAGAAGATTGAACTAAAAAAAAAATTTGGATTTTGCAATACACCAATACAAACAATAGAGTCGATCTTTGTTATATAAAACGTTCATCTCCCCCAGATTATAATCCCCAGAAACATACAGATTCCATTATAGTTGAAGACATCAAAAAAACAATCACTCTAGATATATATCTGGTACTGTTAATATGTCACAAACAACTGAAAATGATTTGGTTAACACCAATACAGAGTTCTCTGATCAAGAAGCTGAAAAGAATGTTCAACCTGGATTCGAAAGTAATGTTCTAGCTGCTAGAGCTGCTGAAGTCGATGAAAGTCACTTGACTAAATGGCAAGCAATCAAAAAATATCCTTTTGCTGTTTTTTGTATTCTTATTATGGTTTGGACTTTGATCTTAACTTCATTTGAATCACAAGCTGGTGGTATTATTGTTTCGGTTCCTCAATTTCGTAAGCATTTTGGTGATATACTACCTGATGGTTCTTACGTTCTTCCAGCTAAATGGCAATCAGCTTTCTCTGGTGTTCCATTAGCTTCGCAAATTGTTGGTCAATGGTTTAGTGCAGAAATTTGTGATCGTTTTGGTAAAAAATGGGTCATCTTTATTTCTGTTCTTATTTCTTTTGCCTTTATTGGTATGGAATTTGCTGCTGAAAAGATCAATCTTTTCTTAGCTGGTAAAACAATGAATGGGTTATGTTTAGGTATTATTCAACCTGCTGCTATCTCATATGTTTCAGATATCACTCCTCTAGTCTTGAGAGGTTCTGCAACCACTCTTTGTAACATTGCCTTTTCAATTGGTCCTTTAATTTGTTTTATTATTAACTACGGTTTGAGTGGTAAAGATGAGGATGATGCTTGGGCTTACCGTGCTCTTTTTGCTTCACAATGGGGTTTTGGTGCTGTTTCTTTAGTATTGATGTTCTTCGTTCCTGAATCACCAACTTACTACATTATTAATGAAAAAATTGATAAAGCAAGAGCTGCATATACAAGACTTTTAAAAGATCCTGCTTCAGTTGAAAGTCAATTGAACATTGTCACCATGACCATTCAAGAAGCTCGTGCCATCTCCAAAAACACAACTTATCCTGATTTGTTTAAAGGTTTAAACCTCAAACGTACCTTAATTGCAATCTTCCCTTTCGCTATTCAAACTTTATCAGGTGTTTATTTCACTGCAAGTTATACTACTTACTATTTCCAATTATCAGGTTATGATACTGCTAAATCTTTCAAATTTACATGTGGTGCTCAAGCTCTTTCTTTAGGTGGTTGTTTACTATCATTATACTTGGTTGATATCGCAGGTAGAAGAAGAGGTATGCTTCTAGGTTTAGGAATTTTAATTGCCACTGATTTCATTATTGGTGGTTGTGGTACTGTAACAACAAACGATGCTGCTGTCAGTGCTACTGTTGCCTTTATGATGTTATACGGTGGTCTATATAACGCTTTAGTTGGTTCCTTAGCTTATCCAATTGCTGTTGAGAATCCAACATCCGCTTTAAGAGCCAAGACCATCTCTCTTGCTTTAATCACTACCAACTCTTTAGGTATGATGTGGTCCTTTACCTTGCCTTACATTTTCAATCCTGACAGAGCTAACTTGGGTGCTAAAACCATGTTCATTTTTGCTGGTGCTTCAGTTATATGTTGGGTTGTTCTTTTCTTTTTCCAAACTGAAACTGCTGGAAGAACCTATGATGAAATTGATGAATTATATGCCTCTCATGTTCCTTTAAGAAACTTCAAAGGTCATATCACCCAAACTTCTGCTTTAGAAGCCGAAAACAAACACTTTAATGAAAAAGTTGAAAGAAACGAACATATTGATAGTTCAAGCAACAAAGATTTGTTAGTTTAAATACAACCGTACACGTGCTTTATTGAATTAATACTTTTTTGATACGAAATATAATTGAATACACAAAATTTTGTCTTTAAACCTTTTAACTAATGCAAGTAGATCGTAGATCACTTCTTCCAATCTCGCATATATTATGTTTCCTTTAATTCCCTTGTCAACAAAAATCTTTTTGAAAGAGAGCTCACTGAATAGTCCTTTTCTAATTAGATATAATCTACAAAGAAATAAATTAAACCTATTTATATTTACCAAATTAATAAAACTATTAGTGATGACTGGAATTATACCACGGTCATTCGAACATACCCATTCAAAGCAGAGCCATAAGAACTAAATTAAGAAAATACACGTTAAGGACAAAAAACAAGCTATCTATATACCTTTCTCATTCAAGTCTTGGAATTCCCATAATAGATCTGGATCATTTTGAGAAGCTTCGTAATAGGTTTGAACCCTTTGAGCAATTAACTCACTGTTGAATCCAAAATATTCGTAAGCATCGGCACCTGGTAAGGATTTACCGAATCTTTTCAAATTAATACCAGCATTAGCATATCTTTCCCAACCATTTGGAGCATAAGCTTCCACCACAACTGTTGGTATTTTACCTCTTTGCAAAATTGAACGTCTGTATTCAGGAGATTGTTTTTCAAACAAATCTTGAGATGGGAATGAAATGACTCTGGTTCTAATACCTGAAGCAGTTAATTTGGCGGCAGCTTCAACGGCAAATTTAATCTCTGAACCAACACCAATCAAATTCACTTGTGGATTTTCAACATCAACAAAAATGTAAGCACCTTTGGCAACACCTGAACGTTTAGAGTATTGTGGATATTGATTTAGATTCTGTCTAGATAAGGATAAGATGGTTGGTGTGTTTTTAGATTTGATAGCAATCTCCCAAGCACCTGCTACTTCTTCACTATCAGCTGGACGAATGTATTGCAAGTTTGGTAAAGCACGGTAGAAGGCAGCAAGAGCAATCGGTTGATGTGTTGGACCATCTTCACCTGTACCGATGGAATCATGAGTAGCAACATGAATGACCTGTAAGTCAGATAAAGCACCATATCTTACAGCTGGAGCAGCGTATAAGTAAAACATGAAAAAGGTTGAAGTGACAGGAATGAATGTACCCTTGTTATAAGCAGAGATACCATTAGCAATAGCAGCCATGGCGTGTTCTCTAATACCATAGTGGAGATATCTACCTTCATAAGTACCATTTTGGCCACAAGAGGTCTTAATGTTTGGATTTTGGAAATCTGAGTTTTTATCCCAAATCATATTAACTGATGGTGATAAATCAGCGGTACCAACAAAGAAATTGTTGACCTTTTTAGCAACTGGATTGAAAGCTAAACCAGAAGATTTTCTTGAAGCTGTAGGAGTGTCAGGGAACTCTTTTGGAATTAGTGATTCCCAATCAGCAGGTAATTCACCTTTGATACGTCTTTGGAAATCAGCAGCTAGTTCTGGATAAGCTTCGGTATATCTGGCAACTAAATTGGCCCATTCTTGTTCATAAACTTCACCATTAGCTGGTAAGTCTGAAAAGAAGTTATAAACCTCTTGTGGGATATGATATTTTTGCTCAACGGCAAATCCATTTACTTGATGTAGTCTATCAACTTCAGCTTGACCAAAGGCAGCACCATGAGCAGCAGCTTTACCTTCAACGTTAGAACCAATACCGATTTTAGTGTGAACGTTAATCAAGGTTGGTTTATCGGCAACTTTAGCTTGAGCTAAGGCTTCCACTATAGCTTCGATATCATCAGAACCATTAGCAACTTCAATGACATTCCAATTAGTAGCTCTGAATTTAGCATTGATATCTTCAGTATTGGTTAGATCAACGGAACCATCACAAGAGACTTGATTGTTATCATAAATAACAGTCAAGTTGTTTAATGCCAAATGACCAGCTAATGAGATTGCTTCTAGAGCAATACCTTCTTGTAAACAAGCATCACCAACCATGGCAAAAGTATGATTAGAGACAACTGGGAAATTTGGTCTGTTATAAGTTGCCGACAAATTTTTAGCGGCAATGGCTAAACCAACAGCGTTTGTAATACCTTGACCTAAGGCACCTGTGGTAATTTCAATACCTGGAAATTCAACTTCTGGATGACCTGGACAGGCACTTTCTAATTCTCTTGAATGATAAGATTTAAGTTGTTCCAAAGTCATATGCTTATAACCAACTAAATGTTGAAAAACGTATTGAAATAGACAAGTATGACCATTTGAAAGGACAAATCTATCTCTGTTAAAATAATCAGCATTATTTGGAGAAAATTTTAAAGTATACTTCCATAAGGCAATACCAATGGCAGCCATATCCATGGCACCACCTGGATGACCACCATTAAATTGTTGGACTAAATCAGCAATAAGGACTCTAATAGATCTTAAAGCTAGATCATGAATTTCGGCAGTTGAAGAAGCAGTCATATTGTTATAAATGATGTATTGGATCTATGAAATAGTGATGTAGTAAAGCTATTTGGTAAAAGTATTTGAAACTTGAGCAAAAGCAAAGTGGCATTCCAAACATTTATATATCGTCTATTGTGCTCTCGAGAGCTTCTCTTTGCTTCTCGCCCTCTTTTTTGTCCATGGTTAAACCGATGGTTTTTACAGAATTACCTTGTGCGTCTGTTTTTTTAACCCCAGATTTTTTTTTAATCGCCGATTATGTGTTTTTTAACCCTTTGTGTGTGCCAAAGTGTAGGCAAAAAGAAAAAAAAAACGACAGAAGACTAAATAATCTCATTTTTGATTTTTTTAACCGCACATTTAATGAAAACAAGGTATAATTGTGCCGTTAATAATAGCCAAAAGTCCACTAACCACTACTTAAAATCGATTAAGGCAGAATGTTGGCGGAAAAAGAGAGGCAACTTGCAAGCGTTATAATAGAGAAGCGAGGTTTTTCGAGATCCAAGCATCGTTTGCCTGGGGAATTAAGATATAAAAGAGTTCTGAATTATTGAGGTACTAAGGACATACCAATAGCTGACAATCTGACATTTTTTTCAATGGGTCAAAACACACCTTCTTTTTGTCTCAAACTTTTTCTCTGCCACTTATCTTTAGTTTTCCCTTGTGCAATGTTATTATAATAATAAACCAGCCCTTTTGGTGTCACTTTTTTTGATTGTCGGTTAAATCTTACTAAAAAGTTTGACTTATGCCTAAAAAATTAAAAGTTTAAATTTAGCGCTCGAGATTTGGACGCGATAGTCGATTTTAGTCCTCGAATTTATATTTATATATATATATATATGTGCCTTTTTGCGGAGATTTCTGTTTAAAAGTTCTACTCACGGGACTAGAGCCTAGGATGTTATTGCAATGTCACGTTGTTATCTTAAGCGATTACTGGGAATCGTGCACACAATAACGCCAGATCTTGTGGTCTTGGTTCCCAAAAAAAGAAAAGTCTTTGTGCTTTAATCTGGGGTAGGAACTTTTATCTGATGGTTAGACGAATCAATTTCCCATCGATGTCGGTAAATTGAACGTTGAAGTCACTCATTCTTCACTTGAGGAACGTACCTTTGAAATTGTCATATGATGATTAAACTTGTTTAATGGATCACAGTCAGCCATATAGAAACAAGTATCTCCTCAAGTATTCACTAAATGTAAAAGATTGTAGAAGCAAATTATTCAAGTTTTTAACTTCTTTTCTTCCGAGCTTTAAAGATTAATGGACCAACTGTATAAACTATAGGATTTTACAACTCCGAGGTAAAATTAACGATATACATTTAATCCTGGAAGGAAATACAGTGGCAGCCTGCCGCCTGCACTTGATCAGTTGCCAAGGACCCCAGTTGTCCCGGTAGGCTTTTTTTTTTTTTTGTTTTTTTTTGGCATCCCTTTCCTTCTTATGCAAATTTCTCTCGGTGAAACTTTAGCGGAGCGAGAAATCCTAAAGGGCTCAATAATACAAAGTTTTTCCCAACTTCGTATAATAGTCTCTTTTAACTAAAAGTCAAAATAAGAGCGTCTTTGAATATAATATAAAGCACGAGAATTCTCACAAATTTTTATAAGTACAGGATGATGAGATAAGAAATTTCCCCAGATTCGTTTAATAAAAGGATCTATAATCGTATAGAGCAAAATAATAAAGATCTTAAGAAATATGGCTCCATCAAATCCTTCAGTTCAAGTAACTCTTGATCATAGAATTGAAATTAAAGAAAATGAAATTCCAAAATTAAAAGCTGGGGAAGTATTAGTTCATCCAAGAGTCACTGGTATTTGTGGTTCTGATTTACATTTATTGAGACATGGTAAAATTGGTCCTTTAGTACTAGATGGAAACTGTGTTTTAGGTCATGAAAGTGCTGGTGATATTTTAGCCGTTGGTGAAGGTGTTACTAATGTCAAACCAGGTGACAGAGTCGCTATTGAACCAGGTATGCCATGTGGTAAATGTTTCCTGTGTTGGAAAGGTGACTATAACTTGTGTGAAGACGTCAGATTTATTGGTATTCCTCCTTATTCTGGTGCCATGCAAAGATATATCGTTCATGATGCTAGATATGTCTTTAAATTACCAGACAACTTGTCCTATGCTCAAGGTGCTCTAGTTGAACCAGTTTCAGTCGCTTATCATGGTGTTACAAGAGCTCAATTAGAATTAGGTAAAGGTGTGCTTATTGCTGGTGCTGGTCCAATTGGTTTAACCACTTTAACTTTAGCTAAAGCTTCAGGTTGTACTCCAATTGTTATTACTGATTTAAGTGCTGAAAGATTGGAATTTGCCAAAAATTTTGTTCCAGAAGTTATAACTTATCAAATTGATACCAAAAAAACTGAAAAGGAAAATGCTGCTCTTATTAAAAGTTTGTTTGGTTCAACTGAATACGAAGCTCCACCAAGAGCTTTGGAATGTACTGGTGTTGAAAGTTCAATCAACACTTGTGCTTACGTTGTGAGAAGATCCGGTCTATTGATGGTTATTGGAGTTGGTAAATCTTTCATCAATAATTTCCCATTTATGCATGTTTCCTTAGCTGAAATTGATGTCAAATTTATCAATAGATATCATGATACATGGCCAACTGTTATAAAATTGATCAGTAATGGTGTCATCAACGTTGATAAGTTAGTCACCCATCGTTTTGCATTAGAAAAAGCCGACAAAGCTTTACAACTAGCTAGTGATCCAAAGAACGGTAGTATCAAGGTTTTAATTGAGGACCACAAAGTCATTTCAAAGTTGTGATTAAATGGGGTGTTCAAAAAGGGGTGGTTTGTGATTAGTTTTATATACATATATATATATAATTTAGATGTTAATAGCGGTTTAGTATGACGCTAGGATACTCGAGGTTAATTTAATTTGATGTGCTTTAATATAGTTTTCTAAGCTATTATATATAACTTTGTAATAGAATTTTAAAATGATGAGCAGGTTTAGACCGTGTAACATATCCTCTATAACATTAGTATATAAGTGGAAGGCTTAAAGACGCCAGTTACGAAATATTAACAAGAATTAGTATATAAATTTGATAACTATACATTCTAAGCAAAGATTCTTAATGGAGTTTGCAAATAGAAACCTGGATCGTTAAATCTCAAACCTTTATCCAAAGCAGAAATGGAATTAATTTCATCTTCTGTTAAATCGAAATCAGTATGGTTCAAGTTTTCAGCTAAACGGTTTGGATTGTTAGATTTTGGAATGACAGCAATGGATCTTTGAGTAGACCATCTTAGTAAAACTTGAGCTGGGGTTCTACCATGAGCTTTGGCAATAGAAGCAATGGTTTCATGTTCTAATAATGGAGGGTTAGATTTAGCTTGTTGAGAAAAGATACCTGGTAATTCTAAGAATGATTGTGGACCATATGATGAATAAGCAGTGATAACAATGTTGTTTTCTTTAGCTAATTGGATCAATTCTGGTTGAACTAAATATGGATGATGTTCAATTTGTAAAGAGGAGATTGGATGTTTGTTATAAGTTTGAATATCATAGATAGATTGAGCGGAGAAGTTAGAAACACCAATAGATCTAGCAATACCTAAATCAACAACCTCTTCTAAAGCTTCCCAAGTTTCTCTAATTGGAACTCTTTCAATTTCAACTTTAGTTCTTTCTTTATCAGCCCACCAAGCTGGGAATTCAATAACAGCTGGATCAATGTATTTTAAAGCAACTGGGAAATGAATCAAGTATAAATCGATGTAACCTAAACCAATATCTTCGTTTTGTTTCTTAGCAAAGGCCAAGGCATGTTCTCTAGAATGGTAGTTATTCCATAATTTGGTTGTAACAAAGATATCCTCTCTTTTAACTAAACCATCAGCAATGGCTTTTCTTATACCTTCACCGGTTTGCTTTTCATTTTGATAATCGTAAGCAATATCAAATAATCTGTAACCAGCTTTGATAGCATTGTAAACAGTTTCAGCTGTGGAGTCTAAGTTGACTTTCCATAAACCAAAACCAACTTGTGGAATTTCGTAACCTGAAGCTAATTTAAAAGTGGCCATTGTGTATATGTCTATTATGAAATGAAGCTATCTATATAAGTTAATAACTTAAAAAGATCAGTTCTTTCAACACATACTTAAACATTTGAAGTAGAAAAAACTAATCATTTAAATACTTTTCAATTGCCCACCCCCCATCGTGTTGAAAAGTTTCGATTCGTTCAAGTTGGATCTTGGTCGTTTGTGAAAAAAACCTGGAGAAAGACATTATTACTACAACATCCGAACGGAAAATTAGTGCCTTTTTTTTTCAAATTATGTATTATTTGGCGCTTAGCGACTAGTGGGTTAGCCGCTTTTCCAATCATCTTTTTTTTTTTTTGGCTGGCTTTACAAAAAGCTACCGAAAGGGCCATAGAAATAAGCACGTTACTTTTATTTGTAGTCTATTAGAGACTCAGTAACGCTACTATCGTGCTGGTGAGACATAGCCGGAATACTTCCCAAGTAAAAACTAAGCTTGTCAATAGAGGTTGATTAGGGCAAAAGACGTTACCCTGAGTTCAATCACCTAAGTCTACAATGAGTGAATATTACTAAATTTATATACTTATACTATCTAATTGAAGTAATTGAAAGGATCTAATTGAAAGGATCTAATTGAAAGGATCTAATTGAAAGGATCTAATTGAAAGGATCTAACTGATTATAGGCTCATTCTTTTGGTGCCTCTTCCCATAGAGGACGAGTGATTGGATAACCACCAGTGATGGTGGAATAACTAATATCACCTAATCTTGCAATTGGTTTGTATTTCTTAATATCTATAGCAGTTTTCTCCTCATTCAATAAACTATCGTTAACCCAAGAATTGACACCTTCTACAATGACCAAAACACCAGTTGCTGTACCATCAACTTTGGATTGCCAATGAGTTGTACTTAACAACTTGGCCTCAATGGAAAACCCACTTTCAGCAACGTGTGGAGGTTTAACAAATTTAGACTTCAATGGAGTTAAACCAGCTAATTTGAATTCATCAACTCCTTCAGGTGAATTAATAGCGGTATGATTTGCAGCATCGATAAACCATTCAGATATGAAGTTAATTGTCAACTCTCCATTATCAAGAATATTTGTCAAAGTATCCTTTTTACCACCATCTCTCAAGGCACTTGGACTAACACCAAAGGCGAAAATAGGAGGATTTGAACTAACAATATTGAAAAAACTGTAAGGTGCAAGATTATTGTTACCATCTTTATCAATAGTAGCGATAAATGCAACAGGTCTTGGAACTACACCAGATATTAAAAATTTATAATTTTGATTTAGTTCAAATTCAATTTTTTCCCCTTTTTTCCAATCGTCATTAGTGGCACCTTTACCTGGAGACCAATTTTTATCAAATTGTTGTAATTCTTTTGTCATTTTTTTAATTAGAAACTCTCTCTTTTTGTTACTATATTCTTTTCATGTTACAACTTTATATTCAACATTTTCGAAATTAAATAGAAACATCTACTAACTTTTATATGTAAATAAGCAAAAGTCCAAAAACGTCATCCTGATCTTAATTTTAGTGGAAAAAACCACACTTTTTTTTTGGCCAAAAGGATTAATTTGAGAAAAAAACATTATGATAGCTTACAAATCGGTAATGAATGCCTATTTAAGATGATAATCATATAAACAAATATAGTAATTCAAACGTTGTAGTTTGTAATCAAGCATTCGCATTGTTCTCAGAAAAATGAACAAAACAGTGTCTCGAGATTAGTTGTAAAACAGACTCTTTTAAAATTTTTATAAATTAGCTAATATAACAATTTTGAATTTTATAAATTGAGAAAAGAGATGGTGAAATATTAAAATAGATAATTTCCGTTCGTTACTCTTTATTGTGTAGTACAGTAACGTATATATGAATCTGAAGTAAACGATACAAGCAGCTTCAAATATATGTCTTATTAGCATCCTGCTTATGATTTAGTATGGAATTTTATTTAGTTAACTTCGATCAGGCTAGGCCGTCGGTAAATAGTAGTTACACAGTCTGTTAACAGAAATTTCCAACTTGAACTATTTGAAGAAGTTATTAGCACAGTGACGGTTAATCTGGTAGCACTGATATAAAGTGTGGATTGGGCTCTACTATGTACGAGATTACTACAAGTCCTTTCAATAAATTTGAAATTTAAACTTTACCAGATAAAAAGTAAGCCACCAAAAAAGATCCAAGCCATGTAGAGAGAGGTAAGAAATGGAAAGTATTGATTAATCCAGGTCCTGGACAAACACCAAGTATACCCCAACCGAGACCATATAAAATGTTACCAAATAAAAACTTGCTTGATATGTTACAAGACTTAGCAACGTTGAATTTTTCGTTGAGTAATGGTTTTCCAATCAATCTCCAGATGAACACATTAGGTATAATTGTAAAAAGCACAATTAAAGCTAATGAAGGATCAAAAGAATCTGGAGTTAATATGGATAAAAACCCTAATGTTTTCGAAACATTAACCATACCAGAAACGTGTAATCCTAAACCAAACAAAAATCCACTAAAGACACCATGGAAAAGTTTCAAGTTTGAAATAAGTTGTGCATTTTGGATTTTCTCACTCAAAATAGGTAGAACCAGATATACAGCTGCAAAACTTGATACAAGGATCGAATAAATTAACTTGGGAAATTCATTGATGTTTTCAAGACTACTTGATTTAATTAAATAATTAGGAACTCCAAAATTACCAGATTGTAATTTAGCATAATGAACAGTGACAATTGCAGTAGTTGCAAAAATAGATGTAGCAATAAATGATCTTAACCTTAATCTAGATAACCCACCAATCATATGTCCCGATGTACAACCATTCCCCAACCTTGTCCCACTACCAACCAAGAATCCAGCCAATATGAACAACTGATAGTTAGAATTAAAAGTACCTCTGTTTATCAAGTTTGAACTAGGGAAAGTTGGTGAAAACTCTGGTGAATATATTTGAATGAATAAAGAGGATAAAAATACACCAAATACAATTGATAAATCCTTAGGTGATCGTTTAGCAATTGCATTATAAATCGAGGATGAAAACCCTATCGTTTCACCAACTTGCCAGTAGTAATTTGTTGTAGACAGTTGAATCAGCAAAGCGCCAACTGAAGTCTGTAATGGAGTAAATGACATTATATCTATATGAAAATATTGTCTTACTAACAAAAAAAGTTGGTTGGTTACTAGGGAAATGCATTGCCAATATGATATTTTTTTTCATTTGATATTATTATTCGGATTTGATTAAGCGAGAGTACAAATATTCTACGATATTGTTGTTGATTTTTATTACGTTTGAATTATAGATCAAGAAGCGGTGCATCTTTCACAGGTAAATTTTGCTTATCAATTTCATCTGTTTTCCCCAAATTTCTTATGAATTCCACAGCTGCATGTAAACTAACCAAATAATAGGTTGTTTCACTTGATTTTATAAATGAAAATCTATCAATGAACATCAAATTAGAATAAAGATTTGGAATGGAATTTTTTAAAACTGTATAGATTAACAAAGGTAAGAACTCATCTGCATTTTGAGAGGATTCACTTGACTTGATCAGTTGAAATAAAATCTTACAAGAGTTTAAAAAACATGTAGTCTTAGCCTTTGGACTTCTATACTGTGAAAGTCTCTTAAGCTCTGTTGCTGCCAATTCAATGAAAGTTGAACCTTTTTTAATAAGATCAACATCAGCATCTAGTTCCTTAGCAGAAAGATGGCCATATTTCTTATAGTTTATTTTCAACTCTTGATCTATTTCAAGATCTTTACTATGTGATTCATCAAGTAACCCATTCGGTATATCTGGTGAATAGGTTTGTTCGTATAGTTTAGTCATTATTAATTTTTCCACACCTAATTTAGCATTTTCAAATTCTACTGATTCTATAGACATGAGAGCAAATGGTTCAAATTGATGTAGTTTTGCATATATGAAATCTTTAAAGTCTTGTATAAGCTTCACCTGTTCATTTACACTCCATTGTTTCTGACCAAAACTTTTCAAAAATGATTTGATATATCTTAATATTGGATCTGCTTTTCTACTCTTGAGTTGTCGTAAAAAAAATTCAAAATCAACTTTGGAGTTTGCTGAACGTTGACTGTCCTGACTCGACCTCTGCGGACTTGGAGAGCCACTATCCATGGTTATTGTTATATATATATAGTAGTAGCCGAATGAACTCCCGTTATTCTTATCGTTTGTTGGGAGTGTTTACACTATTTTTTTTTATGTCTTTTGGCAGCTTTTATCGGGCTTGAAAAATTTAAATAATTTTAATTTGATCCGATAAAAAAGAATGAGATGAGATGAGATGAGATGAGATTTGAAGCTTGAACAAAGGTGATTCTTTGGAGCGATACACACCATTTTGATAGGAGATGTGTGGAATTCTTTTCCAATATCTACCCAACAACAAGCTGACATCTCAGCGAAGAGACTACAGTTCCAAAGAGATCTTGAATATATCCAATGCGGACTTTGTAACTGATAACAATACTTACAATTCTTTGATACCCAAGATATGTGCCAGAGGACCAGATTTCGCATCTGAGCTCACTTTCAACAACTACAAGTTTTTCAGCTCAGTGCTGTCCTTGAGAGCTCCATTCACCAAACAACCTCTGGAATCAGAAAGATATGTGTTACAATTCAACGGCGAGCTATACAACGATGACATTAATGGGAATGATACAAGTTATATATTAAACCTCTTGAAAGAAGACAAGGATATAGTTCAATGTATCCGTCAACTGGATGGTGAGTATGCATTTGTGATATATGACAAGGTTAGCGAAGTTTTGTCATTTGGGAGAGACCCAGTGGGTAAGAGAAGTTTAGTGTTCAATGTTGGTGCAGATGGTGATTTGCTCATTTCAAGTGTTAACCCATCAAGTGATATCAGAAATGAGTTTAAAGATTGTCTGAATGGTGTTATTTATCAATATGATTTCCAAAAGAGTCATCTCAGTGAAATTTCAAATGACCTTGTTTACACGATCAACGATCAGATTGACGTGGATTATACCAATTTAAACACAAGACTTATCGAGCTTGGTCAAGTGTTGATCAAGTCAGTCAAGGAAAGAATACAAACCATTGAACCTTTACACGTTGAAGATTTTAAATCTGATGCATTGTTTTCCATCTTGTTCTCTGGTGGGTTGGATTGTACAGTTATAGCAGGATTAGCTGCCTCTTTATCCAATCCAGGAACTTGTATAGATCTTTTAAACGTTGGATTCCACAATCCAAGAACTGGGATGACACCAGATCAAGCACCTGATAGAATATTAGCCAAGAAATCATGGGGAAATTTACAACTACAATATCCTGAAATAAAGTTCAATCTGATTGAAATCAACATTTCATATGATGAATATTTAAAAGCTCGTCCAAGGGTAATTGAGCTAATGTATCCTAAAAACACAGAAATGGATCTTTCAATTGCAATAGCGTTTTATTTCGCTTCCAAAGGTAAAGGCCAAAAAAAAACCACAAGCCAAGAAACCATCCAAGAGTATCAATCGAGGGCAAAAGTGTTGTTGAGTGGACTTGGAGCTGATGAGCTTTATGGTGGTTATCATAAGTTGAACAATAAACCAATACCAGAATTGGTCTTAGAACTTACCAAACAGATCAATAACATTCATGAAAGAAACTTACAAAGGGATGATAAAGTTATATCACATAATGGTGTTGAAATAAGGTATCCATTCCTTTCAAATGAGGTTATTGAGTTTTCCACCAAGGAAATTGAAATCAACTATAAATTATCAAAATTTATACTGAGAAAGTATGCATCAACAATAGGACTTGAATTTGTTGCAGAGGAACCTAAGAGAGCCATCCAGTTTGGTGCTAAAAGTGCTAAAATGACAACAAATGGGAACAGAAGGGGAACGGATGAATTGAAATAGTGTATATATATATATTTGCCTATCTCCTCGTAGATGAAGTGGCAAGATATGTTAGATATTTAGCAGCTTGTTCAAAATTGAATGCTAAAAGTAAAGTGAACTCATTGAAAAGACAAACTCTATTGATCTCTTTTATTATCGTATCTGTATTCTCAACATCGACAACACAGAGTAGAATAGCATTCTTTTTCATCAAAGGTTTCATCTTATTGGAAATATATTCAGGATGTAATTTATGATATTTGATTGATAAAAAGATTACGTGTCGTTGGTTGACTAGATAATCAAAGACGTTTCTTGCCTCAACATAAGTCCAGTTGACATTGGTGATATGTTGAAGCAATGGATTACCCTTTTGAGATTTATTCACCGATATGGTTGAAGGTCTGACTGTATTTGATCTATTTGTTGGTTTGTCAGTTGGATCATAAGTTTTCTCTTGGTTAAAGGCATTTATTCTCTTTGAACCAATGGTTGGATCTCTTCTTTGTGGGAGCTCAGTGGATATCAGTGGTTTAGAACTAGATCTCTGCTCTTGTTGCTGAGTCTTTGAAGAAGTGTTTGATCCCGGTGCATTCTCTCCGCGTAGCTTTTGTACACCAGCCAAAATACTGGCAAAAGAGGTGGAATCGGGAGCATCCTCACCACTTTTCTGACTATTCTTATCCGACATTGTCAATCTTACGAGATCATATCAAGAGTTTTACAGACACTTGCTTATTCAAATGGCTTTTTAGTACATAAAAATTTGAAGCTCTGACACCGAGCCTATTTTTGAAGTATCGTTGAAAAAAAATCAGAAACATACAATACAAAAAAGCTTTCATAAAGTGAAAAAGTGTTGATTTAAATAGTTGGTGAGATTAAATAGATTGATTTATTGACATTGCCTTTTTCCTTACTAAGTCACATCAAAGACTAGATCACACAAAGACTAAATCACATCAAAAGAATGTCGGACCAAAAGAAACTTGATATCACAAAGCTTGAACCAGAACAAATACTCGAATTTAGAAAACAATTTGAGAGTGAACTGGACCATTTCAGCACATCCCTCAATGCACTACAAGTGGCGTTAAGTAGATATCAGGAGAATATAGCCAACATAGAACAAATTAGTCGCACTGGGAATGAATCAAAGGAGTTGCTAATCCCACTTTCAAGTTCATTATACGTTCCAGGTAAAATTAAGGATAACGATAAATTTTTAGTAGATGTTGGTACTGGTTATTACATTGAAAAATCATCATCAGATGCTAGAATATTCTATCAAGCGAAGATTACTCAGTTGAATAAGGATTCTTTGAAAGTTAGTGAGATTATTAATGAAAAATCCACAACTTTACAAAGAATAGACCAAATATTAAGAGAAAAAGTACACCAAAAAGAGCTAGAAGCTGCCAAAAAGTAAAATTAAAACCACTCAATGCACAACATCCCATAGCTGAGTTTTGGATATAATCTCAATAATAGAAATTGCTGATAACTATCGTCTTTTATTACAAAAAGTCGGAAGTAGTAACATTCTTTTTTATTCATCCATACTTTCGAGGGCTCATCGGGTCGCGAATGAGTTTTTTAATCATTTTCCATTTTATACACAAATTTTTTTTTTTTGTATATTCTTCTATAAGTAATGTAGTATTTATTTGAGATGAGTTTAGACAAATTTATGTTTTTATAGGGTCATATAGCACAGACAATGGCTGCTAAGAATAGAAGTAAAGGGAAGTCTAGCCGTCGTGCTCAAAATGCCTTTGAGATTGCTCAACAACAGGAGAGATCCAAGTATGGTGATTCTGATGATTCTGATAATGGTACTATTGTAAATCCTCATAAAAAAGTTGGCTCAGATGATGATGGTGAAGAGGAAGAATTTGAAGATGAAGAAATCGATTCAGATGAGGCTTTAGGTTCAGAGGATGATTACGATGTCTTAAATTCAAAATTCTCACAAAGTTTAAGAGATGAAAGAAAGAAAAAGAAAAATAGAGACTATCAACCTCAAGATGAAGAAGGGTATAATAGTGTTGATGAAAGTGAGTTGTTATCATTATCTGAAGTCTGGGATCTGGATGAGAAGTATTTGAAGAAAAATGAGAATAATAAAGATGTCGTGCTGAATGATGACTGGGAATCAGAGTCCGAAAATGAAAGTGATAGTGAATCAGAGTCTGATGATGAAGAAGAAGAAGAAGGTGTATTTCCAGATGCTGATACCCAACAAGATGACAGTGAAGAGGAGATTGATTTGAAGACTTTAAAAGCGCAACTGGCAAAATCTGACAAAAAGTCAAAGAAACAGTATCAAAACTTACAAATTCAAGAGAATGAACTTTCGTTACCAGGTGGTGGTCAAGATATTACCCTTGCCGATATGTTGTCCGTAGTGGATGCTAATGCCTCACAAAAGGCAATCTTGATCGATAAAGAAGATAACGAAGAAACATCTAAGGCTCTTGCTGTACCATTACCTCAAAGAATTCAACAAAGGCATGATAGAAAAGCTGCATATGAAATATCCAAAGACGAGGTTAATAAATGGAAAGAAATCGTTAAACAAAATAGAGATGCTGAAGTGTTATCGTTTCCTTTAAATCCCCAAACTCAACACAATGCAGTTTCAACTTTTACAGAATCATTATCATTAACTGAACTAGAGAAGAAAGTTAACAGTGTATTAAAGGAGTCTTCATTATACGATGAAAAAAATGAATCACAATTTGAACAAATTGCAACGGCTAAACTATCCAAAGATGAATTAGTTAAACGTCAAAATGAACTAAGAAAAATGAGAGAATTAATGTTTAGACAAGAGAGGGAAGCTAGAAGAATTAAAAAGATTAAATCTAAATCTTATCGTCGTGTTAAAAAGAAGGAATTGTTGAAAAATCAACAATTAGTTGAAGGCGAGGAGAGTGATGATGATGAAGATCATGATACTAAAAGAGCACAGGAAAGAATGTCCTTGAAGCATAAGAATAATTCTAAATGGGCTCAATCTTTAATCAAATCAGGTTTAAGTAAAGATGCATCTGCAAGAGAAGAGATGGAGGAGATGTTAAGACGTGGGGAAAGATTAAAGACAAAGATATTAGATCGTGATAGTGGTGATGATGAATTTGGTAATTCCAATGATTTAAATATAGATAAAGACGTTGGTTATGATTCAGATTCAGAGATTAAAGAGAATTTAGGTAAAACTGGTGTTTTAAACATGGCATTTATGAAGAATGCCGAAGCTAGAGAACGTGTTGCAAATGAGCAAACCAAAGCCAACATTAGGAAATTAAATACAGATGGTGATCTAGAGGCATTTAACAAACAGGAGAATGGTGAAGGTGTTGATTTCACTATAAATAAAGGTAGAAGAATATATACACCTGGTGCATCAAACTCAAATGCTGATATGAAGGCAGTAAATGAGAGAGTTTTAGAAGAGAATGAAATTGATGAGACCAAGAATTTAACTAATAGATTATCAAACAAACATGGTCTAATAGAGAAGAACAAAGAAGCACAAAAGCAACAGAATGAAAAGCAAAAAAATGATGAAATAGGCGAAGAATCAAATCCATGGTTAGTCGGTGATGACTCTAATAACGTTCAAAAGAGTAGAAAGATTAAAGTGATTGATGAACAAAGTTCCAAACAGGATAAAAGTCAAGCAAAGATTTCTAAATTACAAGGCAAAAAGCGTAAAGCCACTGATGATGATAACATTGAAGATCAATTTATTGAAATGAATCAAACGTTAAAAGTTATTGATCCACATGGTGATGAAGATTCAGATGGTAATAACAACAATTCGGACGTTGAAGAATCCGATGTACGTATGTTTAAACAAAAGGATCTTATTGAAAAGGCTTTTGCTGGAGATGATGTTGTATCAGAATTTCAAATTGAAAAAAAACAAGTCATTAGAGATGAAGGTGATAAAGTTGAAGATTTAACACTACCAGGATGGGGTGATTGGACAGGTACATCACATAAAAAGCCTAGAAAGAATAAAATAATTAAAAAGACCAAAGGAATTCAATTTGATAAAAGAAGGGATAAAAATTTAAAGAATGTAATTATTAACGAATCCACCATAAAGAAGAATTTAAAATATCAAGCATCATCTGTACCTTTCCCATTTGAGAATAGAGAACAATATGAAAGAAGTTTAAGAATGCCAATTGGTCAAGAATGGACTTCAAGAGAATCACATCAAAGATTAACAATGCCTAAGGTTATTACTAAATCAGGTGTTGTGATAGATCCATTAAAGAAACCCAAATAGATCTTATTTATTATACAATAATATATATGTTATTATAAACTTTCTAGTCTATCATCAATCTCTTGAGCACTTAGTTTTCTAAATCTTGGACCTTGTATACCTTCAACGCCCTTGAATCCCAACTTATCATCTTGTGGCTCACCAATGATTGCAATCTCCACTGTATTACCATTCATATCACCTTCGATTGATTCTTTTAAAGTTAACAATGCAATATGAATAGCATCTTCCAATTCTAATTCATCATTCCATCTCTTCTCCAAGAAAGTCTTAGCAGCAATTGAACCTTTACCAATTGCAGTAGCCTTCCAAGGGAAATAAGAACCAGAAGGATCAACTTGATATAAACCAAAATTGTTATGATCGTCATATCCTGCAATTAACAAACTTACCCCAAAAGGTCTAACACCACCGGATTGAGTTGATTCTTGCATTATTTTGGCCACTT
Organism: Taiozyma peoriensis; assembly: GCA_030574875.1. Taxonomy (NCBI): domain Eukaryota; kingdom Fungi; phylum Ascomycota; class Saccharomycetes; order Phaffomycetales; family Wickerhamomycetaceae; genus Taiozyma; species Taiozyma peoriensis. The sequence goes on from JAJMFM010000009.1 coordinate 62,616, forward strand.
CACTCACTAGGATTTTAGTTGGAGGATATTCGTTATAGATCCTTTTATAATTTGTATGAGAAACTTTTCTTGCCTTATCGATCAACACTCTAAAATCTGGTCCCATACCTGAATAAACAGCACCTATATCTGGAGTGATTAAAGAAATTTTAGAAAGTGATTCTGCATTTGTCAAAGAAGATGTTGATTTCTTTTCAGTGGCAAGAACTATACCGTTCGTAGCCTTTATTCCTAAAGAGGTGACCCCTTGTTTTACAGCATTCAATGCATATTCAATTTGCACTAGTTTACCACTGTTAGATAGGGTTAGTAAACACTTTCAAAAAAAAAACACCTGAGCCCAAAAGCACCAAACACAGTCACACATACCTTGGAGAAAATGTGGTAAGGGAGAACGAATATCTATCGGCCATCTTTTATATTTACCGATTTGTTTCTATTAATTGAGTATTTGGTTCTCTGTGTTTTTAATTAAAGTGTATTGGCGTTGATATTTGTCTGGTTTTTTTTTGCCATCAAGAAAAAAATAAAACCTACAACAAAAATGGCAGATTTTCCATATCTGAATTTTTATAGAATGCGAAATTACTATGGTTACAACAAATATCATATAGTCTTAATCATTCAACAACGACACAAATAAACGAGATATGATGATAATTAGCCCTGGATGTGTAAAGAAAATGTCAACATAAAAAAACTATGAATTGAATTATTGAACTATTGATATAGCTTTTTTTTTTTTATTGAGATTTCTCTTTATACAATTTCAACTGACCTAAATTCAACTGTCTTAATATCTCTCTTTTAGGTCTTTTAACATGCATAAAATTACACATACCACCTCTCTCACAGTTTTTCGATTCATCATGTTGTCTGCAACATGATTCTTTAAAATCGCTAACTGGTGATAATTCACAAAAAATTGGTCTTGAATTATACCATCTTGAACTGAAAACGTCTCTTGCCTTTTGTGCATCTTCTTCATTTGAAAACTTTATGTAAACGTTCCCATTAAGATGATCGTTATGATTCTCACATACTATTAGTTCATCAATTTTACCAATTTTTAAACCAGATTCGATAAATATATCTTTATAAAATTCATTAAATTGGGACTCTATCTCTTCTTCTGCTATAATCTCATCCTTTTGCACTTCTGGATTTTGGTATAGATTTGTCATTATTATTGTTTTCGATCTTGTTGGTCTTGTATGCTTTCTTGAACATTTCTCACCATGTCTACAAGCTCCAATCTTTGTATAAAATTGACTGAAAAAAAATATGTTAGTATCTTATTCATGAAGCACAGGCTCAAATTACTCACCAGTTTAAAGACTCTGACATGTTGCCTTTGTGTTTATATATAGATAAATTAGTATAGATATAAAATAGTATAGATATAAAATAGTATAGATATAAAATAGTATACTTGTATTAATCAATAATATTAGCGATTTGTAAAGATGTAATTTTTATAGATGTTTTTTCCACTATATATAAATTTCTCACTACATTTTTTACATCATCGGTAAATAAACCTATGAAGTGGGAAGAGAGATTAAAGGAATTTAGTTGATAAAAAAATGGGTGTAAGTTAAACGTGGTTCTTTTGAATACTCTGAAAATTAATACTAACCATGTTTAGAACGACGGTTCTATTAAACTTAGAAGAAAAGATCTTGTACAACAACAAGAGACTAAAATAAATCAAGATTTCATCAAGGATTCTAAACAATTCTGTTATCTTTCCAATGAGATATTACAAAAACCTGTGTTGAGTGATTATAAAGGTCATTTATTCAACAAGACTGCCATATTGGAGTATCTTTTAGACAAATCCCAAATATCATTGAAACAAGCAGAAATAGTTAACCATATAACATCGTTAAAGGATCTCGTTGAGTTAAACATTACATTAGAAAATCAAGAAATTTTGTGTCCCATAACCCATACACATTTTAATAACCATAAGAATAAGTTCATATATTTAGTAACTTGCGCAGATGTTTTAAATGAAAAAAGTCTCAAGATTAACGAAGATCATGAATGTCCATTGTGTAATGTTAGATATACAAAATTAGATATAGTATTTATAAATCCAATTGATCAGGTTATAAAGAATCAATTAGAGGAACGAAATGTTGAACTAAAATCGAAAGGATTGAGTCATAGTTTGAAAAAATTGAAAAAGGATAAGAATAAGAGGAAAATTGATGTCGATATTGAAAAAGATGATACTAATAAAAAAATCAAAGATAAATAGTAAATATTTGATGTAATGAATAAATGACATTTTTTTTATAACTGTATACATATATATGATGATAAAACCTATTAACAAGAACAAACCAATTTCAGCATATTTCGAAATCGTTAGAATTGAATAAAAACAACAACAACAATGGCAAAACTTATTTGTCTGACTCTTCCTTATTTGTATTTTGATCTTGATTCCAAGTCAAAAGTTTTTCATTCTTTTGCCCGTTTAAGTATATTTGCCAACTTAACCCACCAATGATGTACAGTGAACCACCAACTAACGATAAAACTGTCAAACGATGAACAGCATCTGCAACTCTTGTATACCAAGCGTATTTAGCCATTATATTGATAATTGCTATAGTAATTTATATAGCTATTGAGTTGATTTAATTCATTAGCTGATTGTGTTGCTGTTTTTGATATAAAATTTTTAATATGGGATTTTAAAGATATATATCCATCCAAACACCAGATGTATAAATATATATATATATATATATATATATTGCTATAGTAACACAATTATTTACCATACGCTATTCAAGAGTTAAATGAGTAAGTTAACAGGCTAATTGTAATCTACTAGTTCTAACATAAGCACATTTTATTGATATACACGATAAACAAAAAAAAACCCCAACTGAATATAGTCAATCAATGACCTAAACTAAAAGTATCTTTCATAAATTCCATAGTAAACGTAATTTTGGAAACTTGTTAACCAATATCTAAAACTAGCACCAATTCTTGCAATTGCTAATTTAAAAGATGCTAAATAACCTTTAGTAGGTTCAGATTTACCACCAGTAACAAACCAATTTGTGTTAACTTTAGCCAATTTTAACAATTCATCATGGTTTAAATGATCAACATTTCTTAAACCAAATGCGTTAACCAAATAGTTTTTCAATTCTAAATCTGTCCAATAGTTGAAAAAAACATCCTTGGCACTTTTAGAATTTTTATTTATAACTTCATGACCAGTAGTTAGTTTCTCTTTGGTACCATCGTATAAATCTGATGCACCTTGCTTTGTACTATCGTATAAATCTGCTGCACCTTGTTGAGTTGAATCAATGATTGAATTAACACCTGAAGCTAAAGAAAGATAAACTTCACCAATTTTTTTGTACAAATCATCACCTGTGGCTTTAGATTTAACACCTTGTTCTGCAACAAATTTATCAATGTTCTCTCTCGACCAACCTTCAAATAACTCATACTCTTGATAGTTGGTGATTGGTTTGTACTTGTTGTCCTTAACTAGTTCAATCAACTCGTACTTGGTTGCAAATCTTGGGATTGAGATATTTCTCAACTTTAAAAATTTCTTTAATCTATCCCTTGACCATCCTTCAATACCAACTAGAAAAGTTTCATTAACCAAATTATCCAAAGAGTCCTTCTTCTTGGATAAGAATGGAGAAGTGATTTTGGAAGTCTTTGCAAGCCACTCATCTAAATCAGCCTTAAAATCAGCCTTGTACTTTTGAGCCAATAGTGCCAACTCCTCCTTGTTGTGCTTGATTGAATCTTCAACCTCAACCTTGTGCGAGGTCAACCAGTTGTACAGTTGCGAATCAGTCCACGTGTTGAACAAGTCATCTCTAACGGAACCCTTCTTGTCAAAGATGGACTCGGTCTTGCCATTCAAATTCAACGATTCCAAAACGTTGTCCTTTTGATCCTTGGTGTATTCGGAAACTTCAAAAGCATGTGAACGTACTTTGGCTAATAGATCATCTTTGGAATCTCTCAAGGAAGAGTACTCAATACCATTTGAACTCAACCATTTTTTCAAATCAGCTTTATCCCAAGTCGTGTACAACCAGTCATCAGGATAGTTACCAGATCTGTTGAAAGCCTTGGCAATTTGATAGTAGTTGTCCTTAGCAGTCTTGGTCAAATATGAGCGGTTGGAAGCCTTGGAGGTATCATATTTGATACCGGCAGAGTCCAAAAGGCTCAATAGATTCTTGGTGGACCAGGTTGCGAAAATCCAATCCTTAATGTTTGAATATTGGTTCTTCTTTGGCGCAGAGTTGTAGTTGAACAAGGAAGGATAAGCTGAACCGCCAAACCCATAAGAGTTATAGGCACTCAAGACAGACTGCTTCAATTGGGTAGGATAGGTAAACCAACTTTTGGAAGCAGTTGTTTTCAAGTTATTAGCAGAAGCAGCAGCAGCAGCTTGACCAGAAGCAGATATATCATTGACGTCATTGGATAGTTTTTCCAATTTTTTTCTTTGGGATAAATCCCATTGTTTCTTTGATAGAGATTTCAGCTCATCAATGGTGGCTTTTTTTTCATCAAATGAGATGGAGTTATCCTTTAAATAGGCCTTCAAATCACTGATATCCCATGAGTTGACAATGTTTGTAGAGAATAACGCTACTGATAACGTGGTTAAGTAGAACAGAGTCCACAGTTGTAGTAGTTTCATTGTATAGTATCTTATTAATAGTTTCTAAACATATGAAAAATTATACTAAATGTGGAGGTAAATTAACATCAAAAAGAATTGGGATTTAAATCATTTATATAATTATATTTCATATTAAAAAGATCAAGGGGCGGCTACAAGAATATTGAAATGGAACAATATGGAATTAGCAAGCATAAAAGGTGAAATTATGTAATTATTATGCCATTTTGCCATAACAAAATTTGGAAAAAAAAAACATGAATATTTTAGCCCTTGTCTAAATAATGTCATATCATGTGTCTTTTACCAGGATTTCCAATTAACAAAAAGCCATATTACATTGTTCTTTTTAGTGTTTTTCTATAGTAAATTTCAATAAACAACAAAAAACCATTGAACATTGAACTGTTAATGATATGAATTTTGAAATCTCTATTAAAATCAACTACTGTCAACTTATTCACGTTCAAAATATATCAAAATTTCATAGCAAAAAAATAGAAGTTCTCTAAATTTAACCCACACAAAAAAATGTGCTGTGACGTTATTTTAGAATCTTTTTTGACAGCAACTTTTTTTTTTTCTTACAATAGCAATCTTGCAAATAGAAAAATTGGTCAAGTTGCGGTTAATTTTAACGAAGGTAGTTTTTGTATCAGAATTTTTTTTAAAGTAACAACTGGAGTAAATATTTACTTACCTATAACTATAACAACTATAGTCATTTCACAGTACTTAATGCTTTACTGGCTTTTTCAATTGCTTTGCCAATTTCTCATTTGTCGTTTCCATTTTTGACACATACTTGCTTTGATATGATGATCACGTGACCCGACTTTGGTTTTTCACTTCTCTCGACTTTTAGCGAATGTGTTTTATAACTTTGGTTTAATTTAGATTTCTTTCACGAAAATTTGTGAGAAAAAAAAAAAAAAAAAAAAAAAAAAAATAGGATTTGAAAATTGCAAGAATAGCACTGAAAAAAAAGGTTGACGTAGATTTGATAAACAAAATATATAAACAAATAAATTTCGTGACATATATAAAAAACACAACAGTTATTGTATCAGGTGGATATACTTGTAAAAAGAGATGTCGCTTGCTAATCAACTGGTTCCTACTCCGATCAACGTTCCGCCATCAACTGGTGCTCCGACAATAACTCAACAACAACTATCACAATATTTAAATCCTCAACTGTATCAACTACCAGGTACAAACGTCCAAGGTTCTGATCTATTAACTCACTTGGAGTACAGTATCAAAGCTGGGATCAACAAAGAATGGTCATCCAAGACTTTGTTATCATTTAGTAATTCAGCTCCATATCTTATAAAACATCAATGGGTTTTAAATCATTTGTTAGATCAACTATCAGCTAAATTTGATAAAACTTCAACTTTAACTTTAAGAAATTTAGCTCAAGATGCAGATTTCACTCAAACTTTAGCTATAAACATTAGAACAAAGAAAATATTAACTGATGTGTTGAAAAAATTTTTAAGTTCAAAGGATAACGATTTTGATAACGATGAATTTAGTGATGATGAAGATATTAGTGATGCAGATGAAGATGAAGAAGATGAAGATGAAGGTGATAAAGATAATGTCAAGCTGGATAACGAACTACTATTTTATACCATTGATATCGTGGAAAGTGTATCTTCATACTACGCTCCATGTCCCAAAGATGATGAACTATTTTTAACTCTAATCAAGATATTTCAATCTACAAAGGATAGATCCCTTTCAATTTCAATAATGAGATCATTTGCAAGATTTTTAGTACGTTCAAATCTAACGAAAAAAAATTGTTCTGATAACATATCATCAACCATACTTGATAAAATTACATCTTTCCTATTAGTGAAAGATCATGATTTACTTTTAACTTCATTGGATTTTTTATACCAATATTCATTACCAGGTAATACTCGTATATCAAATCTATTAAAATCATCAACAAGAAGAGAAATTTTGAAAAGTACATTACCAAATCTATTAATTTTCCAATTACAAATTTTAAATTCACCAAATGACTCTTTGAAAAATTTTAAACCAATTAAATTAATCAAAAGAACTCAACCTCCCAAACCAATCAAAGCTCCAACCTTATCATTAACCCATTATAATCAAATAACTCAACTTTCAGAACCTTTAAGAGCCACTGCTTGGATGAGATCTTGTTATAAATCAAATCCAAATGGTGAAGTTACTCAAATCTCACTATGGAAATCTTATGAATCACAATTTGAAAAAGAAGTATCACTAAGTCAAAAAAAATTATTACCTGCAGTGGATTTTATTAAAAATGTATCTCAAGCTTTTATTAATTCAAATGCAATGGTTATAAATTTACCTGATGGTTCAAGAAAGTTCATTATAAAGGGTATTGAACCAAGATATTCTTCAGTTGATCAACAAACTGCAGATTTTGAAGCTTTTAATCCTCCATCAAATAAATTAGATTCAAATAATAACAATTTTTTGGATAAAGACTTCTTACCAATTGGTGCTAAGCAAGATTTATCCTCTTTCAACTCAACAAAGATTTATTATCCACCAACTGAATTAAATGAAGTTAATAAAAGTACTTGCCTTTTATTAACTTCATTGGCAAATAATCCAGTTGGTAAAGAGTTGTTTAAATCTTTGGAAACGGAGATCTTTAAAAAAATTACTGATGTACCAATCTTATTCAACGAATTAGTGGATTTTTTAAAATATATACAGGATTAAATATATAAATACTAATCTACATAATAATTGTGAATAAATAGTTTTGTATTAAGCTAATCATAAGTCTATCATAAAAAGCAGAGTTTGGAAAAACTCCTTCGTAAGTGTATGCGTGAGGTGAGGAATGTCATGAATACAAGAATTTTAAATATCCTGTAACAAAGAAATTGCATTTTGTGCAATGTCTGATAATTCAGATTTATCTTCTAATCCAAGAGTAATTTTTTTGAAATAATTCGTTAGTTCATTTTTGAAATTTAATGTATCCATTGAATCAAATTCTGTGTAGTAGTTTTTCAAATCATGAAATTCCAAAATCATTGGTGAACAAATCTCTATGGATGATATCAAACCAGAATGGTTTTCAATTTCTAGTTGAAATAAACATTTGAAAACTGAATAAAAACCTTGATAATCTTTATCCAATCTATTCATATCATATTCATCGATTAATTTCTTGAAAAATTCAGTTTGTAAAATTTCAAAAATTGGAAAATTTCCAACTGTTGATGTTAAAAATGTTAAAAATTTAAATCCATCCTTCATTTGTAAACCATGAGAGTTTGTAATTCTTCTAATAAGATCATCGTTGTTTATATATTGGAAAAGAGTAGGATATGCATCGAAATGGAATGTTGTATTTCTAATAAATGATTCTTTTAACATTTTCAAGACTGTTGATTTATCATCTTGAGAAATCGCTAACAACAAGAAATGTGATAATGATTCATTTTTATTTGGTTTGATTATCATATTGGATAAATCCTTTTCTGTTTTATTCAAATCATTAGTTCTTGGTAATGCACTCATATAGTTGTATAACTTTAACGAAGTTTCATAATCGTTCAAGTTATGCTGTAGGAAAGTTGAATAAAATTCATATGAAAACTCTGGAATCCAATCAATTCTATTAAATTGTGACCAAATTTCCAAAGCCTTTGTTGGATTTTTTTCAGATAACGTTAATAAATATGATGATAATAACAGCGTTATTTTCGTTTCATAGTTGTCATAGTTTTTAATTGATGTTAAAATTTTATCCAAGAATTTGGTAGCCATGGAAATTTGATTCAATTCAACTAAAGTTGATATGAAAGCTGAATAAACAATGAACTGATTTTGATTTAATTCAGGATTTTTTAAACTTTCCTCTTTAAAATCTTCATATAGTTCAATTGATAGTTCAGGATTCTTTAAAGCTTTACAATAGTTGATTGAACTTGTGAAATAGATATGATTTTTAACAACGTTCTGTTGGTTTAATACTGATAACAATGAATCAAGATTAACCAAACCTGGGTATAAATTAATACCAATCAAAATTTTATCGATGATATATTGATCAAAGTTTTGAATTTGTGAACTATTGGATGCAGTGAAGATATCAATTGCAATCTTGAAAAAATCCAAACCATTAGAAGATATATTTGGAGTTTCAATAGAACTTATAGAGTTTTCCAACAGTTGATTAATAACAATCGAATAAATCTTTGTCGTTGGTTTTATCTTATTTGTAATTAAATCTTGGTAAACGGTTAACAATTGGGATAATTGTTCATCAACAGAATCATCAATGTTTCTATGACATACCGATTGCAGAACTTTTTCATATACTTCGACTGGTGGTATTATCGAATTTCTTTTGATTGCCAAATATATAGAGTTTATCTTTTCATATTGTTTAGAATTTAAAGCTTTGTTTATCTCTTTGATCTGTTGATTTAAAAATGTGGTATCTGTTTGTTCAGAGTTGGACAACTCTACTAAAGGTTTAAAATATTTAGTCTGTTCAACTTCAGGCTCCACTAGTGTCGGTGACGAACCGGGACTAGTCTTGGATATAGGTGTCTGCTCCTTGAATGCAGCATGTGTATGTATTTGTCTCTGTATTTGATTTGAAGATTGCTGTAGTTTATTAGCCAATTGGTTGGAAGATGATATGACTTGTGATACACTGAGCTGAGGAATCTTTTTAATCACTTGTTGATAGTTACTTTTCCCAACAGATAGGATAACATTGTCATGTGTGAGTGGTAAGACAATGTTGATTGGGTTCTTCAATCCCCCCACATTTTTGTTTCTATTAGAATTGGTATTGATGTTGGTGGTTGAAGTATGAGTATTATTATTATTATTATTGTTGTTGTTTTCATCATCTGTTACTGGTATAGCATTAAAATGTGAATAATCAACAGTCAGATAGTTTGATGTAGCACTGTTAGCAGGATGTGGATTTGGAAATTTCTTACCGCCTTGTGATAATGATTCTAATGAAAGTGCAACTTGACTATTTTGTTTGATATGATTAAAAGAAGAGTCGAAAAAGGCAGCGGCTGATTGCTTAGCAGCAGTATGATATCTTTTTGATGACACATAAAGCCCATTATATTTGAAGCAGTTGAAAGGCATGATGAAAAGGGTGTAATTAAATATGTGATGTATCCCTTAAAGGCCTATTTGGGTTGAAAATATGACACAAGACAACTAACTTTCTCAAACTAAAAAAAGAGCAAATGCCAACCACCAGTTAAAAGTAGGACAATATAGCGAATAAGATGGTGGTTAAAAACTAGACTATTACAAAAATCAACGCCAGTGAAGTGTTGATTGTATCTGTCTTTTTAATAATATTAAATTTGAAGAATAATATAAAGTGATTGTTAAAGTTTTAATGATGGAAATTGATTTCATTTTCAGTATTTTTTCAAAAATATGTCATTATATTTTCCTACTGATTTATATTTTAATTATGACAATTCTATTCGTTTAGCGAAATGCGGCGATTGAAATTCAATTTTCGCTTGCGGCGATAGCGCACTAAATACAGAGTCCTCCTAAAAGCAGAAAAAAAACACTAAGAGGTTCCCACAAACTTTAGGCTCATCGGGACTTTTTTTGGTGGGATGGACAATAACGGATTACAGAAAAAATTAATTAGCTTTTAAAGCGATCCACGGATTTAGGAAAAAAAAAAATAAGGGAAAAAAGGCACTTTTCTTATGTCAGCAATTTTCATTTTATTCACACTATCGGTGATTGGCTAAAATTAAATGAGAACTGAATATTCAACCGGGGTTATCATATGACTTTTTTCGGCAGTTCCGAGAACATCTACATCTACACTAAAAGATCTCTTATAGTGTGTAATGTGTGTTACTACAGTATTGTGTAATTAACACTCCTTTTATGCATTATAATGTAATACTTTTATATCTTCCAAAGACAAACAAACCACTCCTTTCTGTAAAAGGCAAGTAGATGATGAAATAAATCTATCGCTAGCAAATGAATTGAATGATGATATCCATCATAGATGTAAAATTGTGCAATGATTATACAGTAATATAAGATGATAAAGATGAAAAAAAAATTATTATGAATGGGGTGTAGAGTGAGGTGGCACAAGCAACTAGCAACTGGCAAAAAAGTAACAGCAAATTAATCAAAATAATAATAATAAATTATAATAGTTTTCGAAAAGCAAAACAAAAATCAAATTGGATCTATTCTTTGATGGAGTATTGACGTTGGAATTTATCATTGATTTCAGTCAAATAATAAGTACCTTTGTACAAATGTTCGATTGAACCAGTTGGTTTATAATCCTTTTGACCATATAAAGCTTCCCTTAAGGCAATTGATTCTTCATAGGCCTTTGGAGTGACAGTTTCTCTGTTCTTTAATCTTTCATCAAAGTTTAATTTTGATGTAATACTTGTGATATCACCTTTAACAACAACGGAAAATAAACTTGAAGCTAAACCTGAACCATATGAGAATAACCCAATACGTTTACCTTGTAATTTATCGTTACCAACATAGTATAATAATGATGATAATGCTGCCCATAGAGAACCGGTATATAGATTACCAGTATTGGTTGGAACTTGTAAAGAAGGTTGAACTCTTTCTTTTGTTAGTTCTTTAGCTAATGTGACAAAGGTTTTTTCAACAACTTTATCTGTTAAACTTTCCTTATATGGGATTTCAGCTAGTTTGACATCAACATCTGGGAATAAAGATGGATTTGCCCTGAAATCATTGTATAATAGTCTTGCATATGATTTTGTAACTAATTTACAAGTTGGAACATGGAATGCATTATAATCAAATCTTTTAGTGGCACCAACAGTAGTTTCAGTAGCAGCTTCAACACCTGATTTAATGGCCTTTTTAGAATAAGCAGCATAGGCTTTATCTAAAGCTTCAACATAACATGACAAAGAGTATTGACCATCAACAACTGGATACTCTTTTTTGAAATCTGGTTTGTAAAAATCATAAACGTTACTGAAGTATGAACCTCTAATACTATCAAACACAATTGGAGCATCTGGACCGATTAAAAGGGCAACAGCACCTGCACCACCAGTTGGTCTAGCTGGACCTGGTTCATAAATTGCAATATCACCAGCAACAACAACGGCATCTCTACCATCCCAAGAAGATGATTCAATCCAGTTGATTGAGTTGAAAACAGCATTAGTACCACCATAACAAGCATTGATAGTATCAATACCTTCAACATCAGAGTTATCACCTAATAATTGAGTTAAAACAGATTTAACAGATTTTGATTTATCAATTAAAGTTTCAGTACCAACTTCTAATCTACCAATGGTATTAACATCAATGTCGTTATTCTTAATCAATTGTGATAAAACGGTTAAAGAAATGGAGTAGATATCTTCTCTATCGTTGACAAAGGACATGTTAGTTTGACCTAAACCAATGGTATATTTACCAGCTGGAATACCATGATCTTTTTCTAAATCTGCTTGATTAACAACTTGAGAAGGAATGTAAATTTCTATGGCTTTAATACCAACGTTTTGTGGACGAGCTGACATCTTTTGTGACTATTTGTTGTTGAAACTATAAGTGAATGTGAAACGAGTAAAGTGTCAAAGATTATGATGGCAAACTTTCAACAAATTGAGATATCTCTCTTCAATACAAAAGATTGGAAAATCCTTCAGCTGAGATTTTTTGTATGATTATTTGTTGAACGACGCGCGATCTCAACTTATTTCTTTTTTAGATTTTACTTAAACGAGAGAGAAAAAAAAAGCTTAGAAAAAAATGTCAATGAATTTTTTCGAACAAAAGGCGAAAAATTTAATGATGGCAAAAATTTTTGGGGAGAGATAATTAAGCGAGGAAATTCCGACTGAAATGGTTATTAGTTCCGGTATAAATCATAATACTACATCACGTGCTCGTCCTCTACGCAATGTGTATATTTGTATCTGTCCTGTATGATATTTTATCTACTCATAGAGAGATCTTCTTAATGCCTCTTGTAATTGCTGATCAAATTCATCCTGTTCAGAATTGTCCTCTGGATTTGATACACCTGTAATTTGATGCATCTGAGGTTGCGAGACGTTCTCATATGATGAGGATGAAGTACCCCATTCATTTGTGAAATCAACTCTTTCTTGCTCTAGACGAGATAGTTCTAGTGCCCTAGCCAAATCTTCATCTATATCATCATTTCCATCTTTCAACTCGTTTTCTTCTACTTCCAACTCCTTGCCATTCGACTTGCCAACTCTATCTCTTCTCCCTTGATTTTCATTTAAGGAGCTGTTCAACACCATAGCAAGTTCTAGCTCTTCATGCTCTGTAAGGTCATCACCATTGTATTTGTCCAGTAACAATTCTTGCTTATGCTGTTCGTTTTCTAAATGATCTAACTCATCAACATCATGTTGTATCTTTTTCTTCAATTTATCCTTTCTATCACCAGCTGCACCAGCTAAATTTTTCCTTTTCTTCTTCGTGATTTGTCCATTGGATCCAGATATTTCCCCAAATTGGAAGTACTGCACAATATTACGAACTAGTAGAATCCCATGTGTATCATTATTTAAACCTAATTTCACAGAGCTAACAGGTTCCAGATGTGGTGGTGCATCAAGTGGTAGATATCTTTTTGGTATTCTACTAGATACCAGTTTCAAGAAATCACCCGTCAAAACGTCATATAATGCAGCAAACCCATTATAACTACCCACCAATATAACAGAAGCGTTGATAGTGATGGAACATATTGGTGGCAGACCATTGGGAAGCTTCAAAGTATCAAACACTGGAAATATTGAGAGCTGTGGCTGTACTTTCCCATCATTCACCTTCAAGTCTCTGATATTCAGTGCTATGACATTACCCTTGGCTGTCAATATCCCAAGGTTACAACCATCATAACCTGGTATTCTTGTGTCTCTTCTAACTGTACTCTTATCCTCTAAGCTTATATTTATAATCGTATCATCGTCATTAATTGAAAAAGTATTTGATCTACCAAACGAATGTGAGTCGAATGAGTATAAATCAACCCTGTGACCATCACTAACGACCACTACTTTACCACCAAAGTCAACTTTGAAAAAAAGTGATGCTAAATCACATGGTATAGACCTTATCTCATCATTTTCTATCACATATATAAGATCACTGTCTTTAGCAATAATGATATTTTTAGATCCTTTTATCTTGACTATGGGTATATTGGAAACATCATACGATTTAATAAAGGCACCATTCTTAAGATCCCATGTAAATACTTTCCCTATAGAATCTGCACTATAACACACAGACTCATCATTATAGATAGCAGTGACAGTCTCCTCGTGTTGCTTGTCGAATTGAGTGATAGAACTCAAATATGATTTGGATGATAACAACTTACCATAGATTTTACCATCCCATCTACCAAATACCGATGCAGATGTATTGAACGAATATGCTGTACAACCAGAAGGAGTTGTCACTGGAATAACCGTCTCTGTCTTGCCCTTTTCCACTGATAGAATATTGATAGCACCTTGGTTGCTAAATGCTAGTATTTTGGGAAAATTAAATATAACTTTCTCAATCGATGGTGCATTAATTGGCACGATTCTATGGAAACCAGTTGATTTTTTCCACTTATGCAATAGGTAATTTCTTTTAAATAGTTCAACACTGAACTTGAATGATTTAGTTATGGAGCTGAAGTGTGTCGTGCGATACCTCGTAAGAAATAGATTTTTCCATAGCTCTTCGTCATTTATTATAACATTTAGCTGGTGACATGTGTCAGCGATGTTATATAAGTCCGGGATCTCAAGATAGCTCAGAACTTGAATGACCAGTTCAGATGGTAGGTCTAGAAACGACACTGCAGTACTCATGATCAGCCAAGTCTAACTGCTCTTATTAACAGGCATACGGGTAAATATTAACATTCAAAACACAACAAATAGTTATGGGTTTTGATCTGGGCTGGTGATGAGCTTTGGATTTTTCTCAAACAGCTAACTACGAGCGATTACGTAATCATTTAAAGCACTAAAGAATGAAATCTATAACCTGTTCTGTGCAATAAGTTTATGTAATAAAGTCTCTAAAGTTGATGTTTGTATGATGCAATAGTGTGTGAAGCAAATGTTAAACAATGAGTTTGTATAGAGTGGTGTGTAAGTTTATTTTTTCACTTAAAATTTTCAAATCACTGGTATCAATTGAAAACTCTTTCAAAAGCAATAGTATGCTGAAAACCTGTTCGAATACTTCTTCATTGTTCGACCAGCCCAAAATTCCGTCAAATCCATTACGCTCAAGGAGTTGAACAAGGTTTGATTTTAGGTCCTTTAAATGACTATATACTCTTTGCTTATCAGATTCGTTCAAAAATTCCCAAGAGTGGTGAAGCATAACTGATAGTTGAATCGTTTGATCAACTTTGTTTATGTAAAAATTCTTTTTCTCAACAGCGAAAAGAGTTGCTAAATCTGTAATACTTGTCAATGATGGTTTAAATGCTAGAACCTCTTGAAGTACGATATCACTGGATTGTCCATCTTTACCAAAACGTTCAGAAAATTTTCTTGCACTAACCCAAGGCACAACATCTCTAGAAAAATATGAAGAAGCAACTTCTCTAATCTCATCATCATCATCAGAGAGGAACTTATAAACGAGCCATTCCACTTTCGGTGATTTTTTATTTTTTAAGTGATTCAAAGCAGATCTCAATGATGCAATTCTAATAGGAAAAGGCTCGTCATCATCAGATGTCAGTTTCAACAGTTTAAACCATTTTTCAAAGGCATTGTTGTCATCATCACTTATTATGTCACCCAACAATCTTAACGCTGAACATTTGATATCTTCTCCATATTCTTTTTGAATAGTAGCAAACTTGAAAACCTCTTCTAGTGGGAAGCTTGATACCAATGGTATTGCTTTAGAGCGAACATAGATCCACTCCTCCTCATTTTGTGCAATTGTATCCAATAAAGGATGATTTATGTCATGATCAGTACAATATTGAATAGCTTCTAACTTAACCTCGAAGAACCTGGACTTTAAACCCAGATCTAGTAGTCTCTCATTGATGATTAGCCTGTATAGGGTCTTTAAATACAACTGTTTGGCACCATTGACTTCATAAGCTTCGTTATCCCTTATGAAAACTTTCGTGAGGATTGTTTGGACCAATTCATTCTTTGGATATTGTTCGTAAATTGAACTTATAACTTCCAAATATGCTTTAGCTGTGGCAAAAGATGGATTATAGACCAATAATGACTCAATTCTTTTGAAAATATTATCGACCAACTCTGCAGAAAACTGCTTTAAAGTGTTGATAGCCAACAAATGACCGTGTAGTTTGTTTTGATCCTTTGTAGAGCATGAGTCTAATAGTGATAACGACTCACTAACTGGATCTGATATCAAAGCAGGTAATGCTCTTGAAGCTGATTCTCTAATCTTCCAATATTTAGTAGCAAGACATACTCTCAGTAGAGGTTGAAATTCCTCTAATCCATCATAGCCAGGAGTGGCTTCCAACTTGGACAAAATTGTTAAAACAGGGAAAAGTGTCTCTAAATTTCCCTCACTGACTGAATTTTCCAAGATGGTGATTAATATCTCTTTGATACCTTTGAATCTTGAAAAAAACACTCTTGCACTCATCTTTCTTCTGCCAAACAATCTATTTTGTAATGCGGTAAACAACATAATGGAACAGTTTCTGACTGACCAGATGCTAGAGGAGAATGTTGATAAGGAGAGTTCTAAAGCTTGATAAATATATGGAGCACATGAGTTTGACAGTTGTGATTCAATGAATAAGGTTTTAATACAGTTGAAAGCATGAACTTGGGCTATATCCATCTTTTCACTTTCTTGTTTTTCGTCAATTGGTTGCTTTGCGATATCTAGTAATCTGTTGAATGCATATTTGAACAAATCACGATCCACCGTGACAATCGCAGTAATCAAAAACGGTAATCCGCCAGAACGTCTTGTTATTAGTTGGGTTTTCGTTTGAATTAAAGAGATGTTGTAATCGAGCCATTCTTTGTTTTGATTTGGTAATTGTTTGGTGCAGATAGATGCCAACCTTATGAATGTTGGATAGACAGATGAAAATGCACCTCTATGACGAACGGTACTCAGTTGATCCAAAGTTAACTCTCCAACTCTAATTAGTTCGTCATCTGATAAGTTGTAATCCAAGACTTTTTGTAATAGCAGGGTGGATTCCTTAGTGGATCTCCAGCCATAACTCAAGACTAATTGAGCAGATCCAACGCCATATTGATCACAGCCTTCAGGTGAATCATGGCTCAAAATATCTTTGACATTCTCCCAATTTCTGTAAACTATTTCAATAATTCTAGCAGTGTGAATGGATGAAGGTGATAGATGTGGTAAGATGAGCTGAAGGGCATTAAAGTAGCCATCTACAGGATTGTTGACAGCTTTTGTGATATCTTCGATGATTGGTATTTCTTCAAGTAGTCTTTCGAAGATAGAGTCATCTTTGAATAAAGAATGAGCCAGTTGTAACACTTTGGCACCTGATTCTGTTCTTCCATAGTCTTTTAGCATTTCAAAACCTTTATTTATAAATGCATTCTTTTGCGAGATGGAAAGATCAAACTTGGAAAGTAGCAGTAAAGAGCTTGTTAAGTCTCTAATGTCATCATAAGTGCTTGTAATATTATCAAATAACAGTCTTATGAGCTCTTCGTCGAAAATATTGATTGAAAAGGGGTAATTGATTTCAATCTTGTGAGGAATATTAGGATCTAAATTCGATTGAACCAGTTGTTCTAAAATTTTCAACCCTGAAATGATTCTTGAGTACTGGGAACCAGGTTTTAGTTGAAATTTGATAAAACTAAGCAATCCCTCCAAGAACAATCTAGCTGCGTCAACGTTGTCTATTTTTGGTTTTGATTCTTCTTTGAACCCTCTGTTCAACAATTTTGATGCATCTCTATGTAGACCATATGTGGAATCCTTTATTCTATATAAGAATTGTTTGAAAAGACTCAAAAATTCATTTCTTGTTTCAACTTCAACGTCAACAAAAAATAGTTGTAGATTTGACTCTATAAGATTTAAAATTTCCATATTTATAGGTCTTGATCCCTTTGGAGAAAAAGTCAACATTTGAAAGATTTTAATTTTATATTCTTCTTGAACTAGTAAGCTCTCAATTGTAGATCTTGACACTAAATTTGGATAAGGGTCTTCTTCAATTACCAGTTGTTGCCCAATGTTTAAAAATGTCACAAAGATTTTAATTTCATTTCTAAATTCATCAACAATTAATCTAAATGCATCTTTGGAGAGTTTGAATAGATTTGGTAAAAGATGTTGCACGGTGCTATTTCTTGTATCATAATCTCTGATTGCTAGTTTTATAGGATTCCAATAATCATCAACCCATGTCTGTGGATTTTCATTGGTGCTTACAAACAGTTGTTTATAAACAGAAGTTAAAGCCTTACCAATAGGATTCCCCAATGCATTAAGTGATATCAACTTTAAAGAGTCTGAGATGAACAAAGGATCCCTGGTGATAATATATAAGGGGTCTTGTACTTCTTTGACTAAAGCCTCCACTAGATAATACAAGACTTTTCTTTCTCTTTTGATCAAAAGAGATTGATCTAGCCATTTTTGAAACAATTTTTCAGATCCACCATGACGACGTTTTAACAAGGTTATTAATTTCGTAAAGACATCTTTCAAAGAGTTTGATAAAGGAGCACTTGACTCACTCCAATAGTCGATTATGTAATTGAATAAATAAGTCAAATTTTCATCATTCAAAATCTCATTGTATAGATCAGAATTGAACTTTGAGTTTTTTGAAGCTAGTTGAGTAGATCTAAGGATCCATATAGATATTGTATCACAGATGGAGACTCTAAGATTTCCAACACCATTAGCACTCTGCAATGTTGATAGTAATACAGGCAAAATTTGGGAGAGAAACAACGGATATTGAGGGTCACTATCAACGTTCTTGTTTGATATTAGAAGCTTTCTTATGTCAAGAACTTCTTTATTTGAAAGAAGATAATTTTGCTCATTGAATGGAATATTCTCCAACGCAAGAGTCATTGTTATTCCTCGAACAACAAAAGAATGGATGATTTATATGGCCCTGTCCTTATCTTTGGAACAACATCGAATTAAACTATAGGCACTTTCAGCTCATCGCCCTGCCAAACTCAGATTTTTTTTTTTTCATGAGTATTTTTTTTCAGTACAGCTTAACAGTTGCTATAGAAACAAGATTTTAATGTCGTATCAGATAAATTGAAATACTACAATGATCAGTCTCAAGAATTTAAATTCAAGACTCATATTTCTTGAGTTCTGTCATATAAGAGCTTTGAATTCAGAAACAGACATGTTAATCTGGGAGAAGACACTTAACACCTACCAAAGCTTTCAGTCTAGTATCGCTTATCTCAAAACATCTTGTCTCTGTAAGGGATCACAGGTTATAAACTAATGTCATGAATTTTTTCAGTGTCTTTATCAAGAATCAATTAGTTCTTAAACGTATAACATGGTAAAAGTTAACTTTTTTTGCAACTTTTGATATAAAATATTTCTAACTTTTGTTCAAGTCTCTCTCCTCAAAATAAAAGGCCAAAGTCTAAAGTCCAAAAGGTCTAGTTTTAAAAATTTAGCAGCTCCGACGTGTTCAATTTGCGCGTAAAAGCCAAAAAGAAAATGTCAAAAAAAAGAAAAAAAGAAAACACTTGATCGAGAGCCAAAAAAAAAAAAAAAAAAAAAACTCACCTAAAAAAAAATATTGAGAAAGTTGAAACGTCAACAAAAGATATGAAAAAGGAATTCGAAAGAGAAAGGAAAAAAATCAAACAAGTAAAGGTTCAACGACTTATTTGAAGCCTTGTTTTTTTATCATATTAAATCTCACACATACTTTTGTCAATTTTTTGAAGCATCCAATAGATTTACACACTCTTTAAGCATTTGTCTTTCACTGAAACACGCTCCGTTTAACACTGCATAGGTTGATAAATCATACCCATACACATATACTACACACATCCTGGAGACTTATATAATGGTGGCCGATAAGTACATTGGATTGGCATTGGCCATATCGTCCTCCTTTGCAATTGGGACTTCATTTATCATAACGAAGAAAGGCTTAAAAGATGCATCAAAGCAAGGTTTTGAAGGTGAAGGTCATGAATATCTAAAGAATCCAATTTGGTGGGCTGGGATGTTAACCATGGCCGTTGGTGAGGTTGCCAACTTTGCCGCTTATACTTTCGCTCCAGCTATTTTAGTTACACCATTAGGTGCATTATCAGTCATAATAGGTGCTGTATTGGCAGCTATTTTTTTACGTGAAGAATTAGGTGTTTTAGGGAAAATGGGATGTGCTATTTGTTTATTAGGAAGTGTCATTATCGTGCTACATGCTCCTTCTGATAAAGACATTGATACAGTTGATGAAATCTTACAATATGCTCTGACTCCATTATTCTTATCATATTGTTTCATAGTAACAGTATTTGCATTGGTTATGATTTATAAAGTTGCACCAATTCATGGTCATAAAAATCCAATTTACTACATTTCAATTTGTTCATCAGTTGGTTCAATTTCAATTGTTAGTATCAAAGCTTTTGGTATTGCTTTAAAACTAACCTTGAGTGGTAATAATCAATTCACTCATGTATCAACTTATATCTTTATTGCCGTTGTTATCGTTTGTATAATGACACAGATGAACTATTTCAACAAGGCTTTAGATCAATTTGAAACTTCGATTGTCAATCCATTATACTACGTGACATTCACCACTGCAACGTTGATTGCCAATTTTATCCTGTTTAGAAATTATAACGATGCAGGTCCAAAGGATTCTGTGAGTTTAATCTGTGGATTTTTAATCATATTTTCAGGTGTTTATCTGTTAAACATCTCAAGAAAGAAAAATCAAAACCAACACAAACAACTCTTCAGTCAACAGGAAGATTTGAGTGATATTCCAATGGAAGGTGGTGTTAGTGCTTTCCAAACAAGAAGATCTTTAAACATACAAAGACAAGGAACTGGAGTAAGTATCAACGACCATGATGAAAGTGTTGGATTGAGAAGATTTGATAGCATGAGCATAGATGAAGATGATGAAGATGATACCAGATTTCACGTTTAAATCTGGAAGCAAGCAATGCATAAAACTAGGCATATTAAACTTTTTACAAATATAGAATCAAATGGACACATTATAACCTAATGGAAATCAAGATGTAGAGATACTAACAAGGATGTAGTGATTTTTTAAAAAAAAAAACATTAATATACTATAAACACAAATGAAATAGATAGTTATAACCTCTCAGCTCTTAACTTCACATGACTATAAATATATGAAAACGAGATCAGATATCATCGATATCTAATTCGTCTTCTTCATCATCGTCATCATCACCACCGAATTCGAAGTTAACGTCTTCGTCTTCTTCATGACCGAAAGTATCAGTTTCGTTAATTTTAGCAGATTCTGGTAATTCACCTTGAGATTTTAAAGCTCTAGCCTCATCAGAGTTAAATTTATGTACAACATCACATTGATCATCTTGGAAATCTCTTAGTGAAACTAAGATAATATCACCTTGACCCATCCATACCTTCTTTCTTAATTTACCTCTAATATGAGCCATTCTTGTAATACCATCAAAACATGTAGCTTGAACTCTACCATTACCCAACATCTTGGTGATTTGAGCATATTCTTGACCTTCATCTTTCAAGATCAATTCTCTCTTGTAAGAGTCATTATCATTCTTACCTCTTCTTCTATTTTTACCACCTTTACCTTTACTCTTTGGCATTTTTGTTGTTCTTTGTTGCGGTTGTTAAGTATTAGATTAAAACCCACTGATAAACAATCGTGGTATAATATTTTTATCATATTAAATTGTACTCATTAATTTTTCACTTTTTTTTCATTTTTGCCATTTTAGAAATAAAAAAAAAAAAAAAAAAAAAAAAAATGAAAATTGCTGCGTCTACCGATTTTCAACTTTTCGATTATGTCATCATAAAGGTGTGTGGGTGTGTACTGGTTAGAGCAACATTAACCTTGGAATAATCTTTGTAGTTATAATTTGCTTTTAGTCGAAACTAACTGTGATGGGATCTTTGGTAATTGCATTTGTTATAGAGAACTGTATGGAGTTTAAAAATGGAAGTTGATCCTTTCGAAGCAAGATTACAATTCATTCAGATTTTGGAGACTTTAAATCCGTCTTCAGTGGTTATAACAAAAGCGATACAATTCTCTTTAAAGAACCAAGAATTACACGAGGATTTCCATTCCTGTATACTGGAGATTTTGGATAAACTAGATCTGAATGCTAGGATCAATGTTCTCTTCTTTTTGGAATCGTTAGTCGTGGCAGTGCTGGGTGCTAATAGCAATATAGCGTCGGAGGATGATAAAGAGGTGGTTTTGGACGATAAACCTTATGTGAAGAACATTAAAGGTGATTTTAAAGTGATACTTAACAAAGTGATACCGAATGAGAAACTGATAAATTTATCAAGTTCTGTTGATATACTTAAAAATCTTGAAAAATTATACAAGGGTTCAACAGAGTCTTCAATAGATTACAGAAATAGATACCATAAACTGGACATTAATAACCATGAAAACGATGAATTCAATTTCACGCAAGAAGAACCTAATGACAATAATAATACA
This sequence comes from Taiozyma peoriensis, assembly GCA_030574875.1. Classification (NCBI taxonomy): domain Eukaryota; kingdom Fungi; phylum Ascomycota; class Saccharomycetes; order Phaffomycetales; family Wickerhamomycetaceae; genus Taiozyma; species Taiozyma peoriensis. The sequence continues at coordinate 85,097 of JAJMFM010000009.1, forward strand.
ATAGACCCCTTTGCTGAAAGTTGGAAATTCTTGATACAGAAAAAGCAACTAGGAATAAAACAACGTCTTGATCACCTAAACAATACAAATAAACCGGTTGAGGTAGAAGATGGGGATAGATTGACAAAATTTTCAAGAGAACAAATCTTAAATAGGATTGAAACGGATAGGGAACGTCATAAGAGGCTTAAGGAGATAAATTGGACTGTCAATCGTCAAAACACATCTTTAGTATCATCTTTAAACTCTACTAAAAACGATATAGATCCTCAAGAGTTTGATAAGTTATGGAAAAACTTTAATGAAATTGATGATGATGAATTACAAGAGCTGAAAGAGTTGAATCAAATTGTTAAACAGAGTTATCAGTATTAATGAGATTCTTTTAAGCATTAACAACATGATATGATTGATATCAATATATAATTATCTTTCTTTTCACTACGATTAGCATGTAATAGCAAATGCACATATATTGAGCCATAGTTTCTCAATCTGAGTATGTAATGTATCTATATTTTTATGTTGACTGAGTAGGTACTTTATGTTGACTGAGTAGGTACTGACTTCAACACACTAAACAACTCGTTTAACCCTTCAACATACTCATTAGCACCACCACTACTCAAATGACTTTCGTTATCGTAACCAATGGTGAAGATTCCTGCTTCAAATGGGTTATGATCACTCTTTTCCAATTCATTAGCATGTTCAAAGATTGGTTCGAAAATAATGCTACCGTTACCAGCAAAGATCACAAGTTCAACTTTCGAATCATTATATTGTGATTCTGAATCAAATTTGAACGTTTTAGAACTAGCTGGGGATGTGGGTGGGAGTGAATGAGTATCAAAACTGTTACCATTACCTCTAGAATAATAATCAATCAAGAACTTAATTGCTTTCAATGAGATCCCAGATTGTTGTACATAGACAACGTCATCATCACCCAACGTCGCATGAATTTTAACATCCTCCTCACCTTCCTGTTCACCATCCTTCAAAATTTCATCAATCTGAGTAGAGTTTGTGGTGGCACTAGTTGAAATTTCAGAGCTAGAATTAGACGTAATAATAGTAGAGGTCTCGTCATCCTGATGGTCAAAATCATTGATATGAGAAATTAAATCACCAATCAAAGATTCAATTCTTTCAGGATCCAAATGCTTCGTAGTTTCAGTATGAAATTTGATAAACGTGTCACCATTTAGTTCCAAAAAGGAATTTGGCAATCTTTCTTCGTACGATTTGAAGAAACTTCTCAAGTTCTTTGACCATTTCTTGAAGTTACTTAAATTAATTAATGAGATCCAGTTGTTGTTATTATTATTACCCCTATTTCTAGATGATAGTAATCGAATTAATCCACCATTCTCAGCAATAATACCAATTTTTGGAACTAATCTATAAAATCTCTCCAACTCTACTTTTCTATAATTTGCAAAAATATAAACCAAGTTTTTCGAATCGTTTGTTAACTCAACCAAAATTTTTAGTATACGTTCGTTGGGAATAGTATTGGATAGATTTATGACAATCAATCTTTTACCATCAATGATGTTATAACTTTCTGTAAATTTTTTAACGTTCAAACCTTTATTCTTGCTCTTTTCATTCTGACTATTCCAACTCTCTTGAATATGAGAAATGTTAAACTCAACCCATTCCTGACAGTCTTGATTTTTAACAACTTTGATCAAGTTTGCCCAGTTTTTCAACCTGTCTGCTTCAGATATTTCCAAAGCGCTTTTAATTGATCTTGCAAAATGCTTTAAATCCCATGGATTGATCTTAAAAACATCATTATCGTCAAATACCGAGGCCGAACCAGTAAACTCACTCAAAATCAAAGGAGACTTCTTTTCTTCAGTAGCAACGATAAATTCATGACATGTCAAATTCATACCTTCCCTCATTGAACTGACAATGAATAAATCAGCTTCAGCAATTAAGGCCAAATATTGAACAAACTCGATATCTTGGTGCAAGAAAACAACAGGTTGAGATTGTGTCGAAATGTTTGGAGCTAAAGAGTTAATCCTGTCAACAATTGACATAATTTCACTTTCCTGTTTGTTATTATCTGCATTTCTTTCATTATTTGTTTTGAGGCAAATTTGTATCAGTGTAGTCTTTTCAATATACTCAGGATTTTGTCTTAAAAAGATTTCATAGGATAATAACTTTTGTTTCACACCTCTAATTCTATCAAACTTATCTCTGCCAACAATCAACTTTTGATTATTAGCCCAGCGTTCTCTAATCAACTTTCGCCATTGCTTGACTAGATCAGATTCATGAAGCTCTTTTGATAAAGACTTAGCATCAATTCCAACAGGAGATGAAGAAATTTTAATAGTTGAGCCCTGATATCTAATCTCATCTTTAGAGATATCTGCCAACAACAACTTGTTGCAAGATTGACTGAAATGTCTGCAGTATTCATCAGTTTGAAATGCAACAAAGTTGGCACCTAATATTCCCTTCAAGATGGAATCACGTTGTGCAAAACATTTAAAGACCTCACTAGATGGGAACGAAACATGTAAATAAAAACCGATTTTTGCGGTTGGTAAAACTTTTCTGATCATCAAAGGTAATAGAAATAAATGATAATCATGAACCCAAATTATATCACCTTCTTTGTAAATTTCAACCAACTTATCGGCAAAATCCTGATTCAATGTTTGATAAAATTCCCAAGAATGATCTTCAAATGCCTTGGAGTTTGGATTATCAGGAATTTGATAGTGTAGTGTTGGCCATAAAATTTGTTTACAGAAATGCTTGTAATGACCTTGAAAAGTGAAATCAGAAGATAGAACAGATTCTGAATGATAATCTTTGGACAACTTATCTGAAATCAATTTCTTGGTTTGTTCAGGTAATCTATCAGTTGGAATACCTATTGTACCTAACCATTTAACATCATTTGAATCCTTGAAAGAGTTATGAACAGCTTTTGTCAAAGCACCGTTACCTTTTGAAAAATCGACAATATCAAAGTTCTTGAAAATTTGTTTCTTTTCCTCTTCAGTTGCATTATTGGCATTACCGCTTAATGGATGCTTCTTTGAATAACCACCAAATTTTGGAACTTGATATCTATAGTTTGTATCATAACCTTCATCATCACTAGATTCAAAATCAGATTCAATTGTATCACCTGTGAAGGAAAAGGTGTCTGGATCAGAAGTATCTACATTATTAACTTTTGCTGAAGAATACTTCAAATTGGATGATTTTTTCAAACCAGCACTGACACCATTCTTTTTAACGTTTTTCAAAAGGTCTGAACTAGTTAAAGAATTTGATGGAGGTGAGTTAATTCTTGATTTGGGAATAAATACTGATGAAGATGATTTACCGATATTACCTAATCTTGAACTCAACTCTTCTCTAAATGCCCCAGTTGATGGATTTTGTACACTTTGTGGTGATGAAACACCATTATCATGGTTGATTGTTGGAGATCCTAAATCGGAATTTGTATAGAAAAAGTCTTCTACTGAACTATTGGCCGTTTTAAGTTGCTCCAATTGATGTTGAGATTGAGCAGATGCCGATTTTAACAAATGAGGTCTACCTGATAAAATAGAATTAGTTTTCGGCTGGGAAGAGGAGAAATCAACTGATGAATTGACCCTTGATATGGCTTTTGGTGGACCACCAATGATACTAGTTGAAGTAGCAACATTGATATTGTCTGTAGTACTGTTACCGCCAACTCTACCATCAAAATCATTGCTATCCTTCTTCACACCAGGTTGGGTGGATGAAGAACCGCCAGTTTGTAATTTTTGTTTCTTCTCAATGGCCAAATCCTTGATTAGCTCCTCATCAAAGTTATCCTGAGAGTCAATTTTGAATTCAACGGTATATGGAAGGAAAAGTGAAGCAACAATAACAGTCATTTTATGGGGGGTGAGCAAATACAAAATACAAAGAAAAAAAAAATATGGGGGTGATGCCGTTCCGATGGGTTTAAATAAAAAGGTTGTTGTAATGAACGTAAGATAGCTTCCTTTTGGTTGTTGATGTTAGTGTGATTGTTTCAATGAGAGTAAATTCTGATTTATATGTTAAATTGCTTAAGTTTCACGTGTTTAAGTTTTTCAATCTGTTAATTTATATTTATATAAATATTGGGTCCCTTTAAAATTGCGCATCGTATAAAATCTGTTTCTTGCTATTTTTTTGACGTTTTAGCATTTTCTAGATAATTCTTACTATGTAAGGAACAATGATTATGAAAATCCATAATAAATTTAGTGCCAATTCGCGAATAATTTCTCTATTTGGTTCTTTTTTTACGAGTTCGAGTGTGGATTCTTTAAAATTGATACTATAGTTACCAAATTTTAATATATGTATGATATTATTGACTATAGTGAGTCAACATTCATCTTTGAATTGCTTATTGAAATGGGTCTATCTTCTGATAGTTAAAGAGTATTTTATGTTTCATTTGCTCTATTGTTGAACTTTAGATTATTTATTTGCTTTTGTTATATTGATATCCACCAATCTACGATATGTCATTAGTTGACTCTCATTGCCATATCTCCAAACCTTTAACTGATGGAGAACTTGATGAGATTGATATTTTTTATAGTGGAAATGGGATTGAAAAAGTTCTGTTAATGTCTACAAACCATTTGGACTCAGCGATCACTTTGAAGATATCCAAACGTTTATCTAAATTTGTGATTCCAAGTATTGGGGTTCACCCTTGGTATTCTCACCTCTTCACCTTTGAAGATGAGATATATGTCAATAAGAAAGCTCATTATGAATCAGTTTTCAATAAAGAGTTTGATATAACTGAGGATTTAAAGTTCTTAGACATACTACCGAGCCCAATAAATTTCGTTGAATATATGGATGCACAACACAAATTATTTCAAGATGAATTTCAAACAGTTGTAATTGGAGAGATTGGATTGGATAAATTGTTCAAGATACCCTCAAACGGTTATTACGGTAGAGCTGCATTTCACGGTTTAAAGGAAGATGAGAGTGTCAAGCTAACAAACTATAAGACTACTATGAAGCATCAGTTACAAATATTTGAGTATCAAGTGAGATATGCATTAGACAATCAACTAGGATTAAGCATACATAACGTAAAAGCCATGAGTTATATATTGAACATATTTAAAAATCATAAGAAGAATGATATTCAGTCTAACATCATGTTGCACTCATACACTGGCTCATCTGATTCTTTGAAGTTATTTTTGAGATATGTTAACAAAACTAAAGTATTTGTTAGTGTTTCTTCACTGATGAATAAAGATAAACTTGGTGAATTTATTGATATAATCCCGAAGGAGAACATTTTGATTGAAAGTGATGTTAGCATAAGTTCATCTGAATTTCAATTGAAATTGTTGAAAGAGATTAGAGAACAGGTTGATATAGATCCAGTGAAGAACTTGAATAGATTCTTAAACATTATAGATTAACACTGGTTTATTGAGATATCGAATTAGAGATCTGGTTACATATTTCTATAATATTTTCATACGATGATCTATGTATCATCCTAGACTTTTTCATTTCACTAAACTCACGAGTGTAGTCATCTATATCAGGCTCAAGTCAATGGCTTAACATGGAATCAATCAAGCCGAAAATTTATGTAAGTGATTATCGGTGCTTTCAGACATTGGTATTCATTGTCAATGCAGTATGAGACTCATTAGGGTTTACTAATGCGTATTGAGCCATTTTACATTCTATGATCGAAATAACTATTACATAGCACTAATAAAATACACTAAAACGGAATCCATTGGCCGTTATTATGAAAAATATACCACGGTTGAATAGCAAGTGTATACTTTCATAAGAGACACGGGTGGTGGCGCAGACCGCCAAATATATATGTATATATATACTCTACCACAATTCTCCCCATTAAACCGTAGAAAAAGTCATGGATTCCGACACTTGGATCCGATAAATCTTGAAGAAGGTCATATATGAGGTGATCAGAATGAAATTTGTTTGGAATCATAAAATAGATGATTGGATCAAATGATAAATGCTTTGACAATAGTAGATTGTTTCAAATGTGAAATATCTATTGATCTAAAGTCCATCAGATCGATGTATACAAGACACAATAGCTCCCCCCATCATAATGCAACAAAGATGTTGACCCCACCACTTTTTGTCGCTGCTAAACACCGTCGATTTACACAACCTGTACTCTCACTCCCCACCTTTTTTTCCGCTTTTGTGGGATTAACACCAGCTGATTTTGAAAGTTGAACAAAAAAAAAACCCAAAAAAAAAACGCTCAAAAAAAAAAGAAATCGGAGAATTTTGGGTGGATCCTTACATAATCTCCTAACTAATTTTTCGATTTTTTCCCGTAATAGAGTTCTTGGTTGATTTTTTTTTTTCAATTGTTTATAAATACAGAAATATTCCTATTTTTCCAAACGATCCCCTCTCTGTTTTCTTGTTTTGGTATTGTCAATCGATTTTGGTACTCCAAATTAAAAAAACCTAAGTAAAACCCAAAGGACAAAGTAGCTTATTATTTCCCGATTTAGCTTTCTTTAGATTCAACTACAGGTTTTTCCACCAACGCAATTTTCCAATTAGACTTTTTTTTTTCTGATTTTTGACACAAATTCAACAAGCAAAAGAAAAGATCAACAAAAATATTTCACATATATAAATATTTTTATACGACTGCAAGATTGTTAGCCCGTTTAAAAACATAATAAACTCGAATTTACTCCAACTATTTTGCTTTTATAAATAGACTCAATATTCTCATTCCTTTTTGGACATTTATTTTTCTACCAAATATATAATCATTGTTTAATAGCCTTTTTCATACTCTGTGCCATTGATTTAACACCATCCAGTTTACATATATTCATTCATTCATTCATTCATTGATTAACTCAATTACACTCATACACATATATAATAACTCTTAAAAATGTCACAAATACTTAAACAAAGAGTCAGATATGCTCCATATCTGGAAAAATTAAGAACCGCCGAACAAACTGTTGAATTGTTCAAACATGGCCAATATTTGGGTTGGTCCGGTTTCACTGGTGTTGGTGCTCCAAAAGTTGTACCTGATGCCCTTGCTCAATACGTTGAAGATAACAATCTACAAGGTAAATTACAATTCAACTTATTTGTTGGTGCTTCAGCTGGTCCAGAAGAATCAAGATGGGCTACAAACAATATGATTGCAAGAAGAGCTCCACATCAAGTTGGTAGACCAATTGCTCAAGGTATTAACGAAGGAAGAATTCAATTCTTTGATAAACATTTATCCATGTTTGCTCAGGATTTAACCTATGGTTTTTATACAAGAGAGAAATCCAATGATCTATTGGATTTCACAATAATTGAAGCTACCGCCATTACTGAAGATGGTTCAATTGTTCCAGGTCCAGCTATTGGTGCCTCTCCAGAAATGATTTCAGTTTCTGATAAAATTATTATTGAACTAAATACCGTTACTCCATCGTTTGAAGGTTTACACGATATTGATATGCCTGTGAATCCACCTTATAGACAGCCATTACCATATACAAATGTTTCACAAAGATCTGGTGTTAGTGCCATTCCTGTTGATCCATCAAGAGTTGTTGCCATTGTTGAATCTACTCAAAAGGATAAAGTCCCTCCAAATACTCCATCGGATCAAATGTCTCAAAACATTGCCGGTCATTTAGTCAAGTTCTTAAAAGAAGAAGTTGCTCATGGTAGATTACCAGAAAATTTACATCCATTACAATCAGGTATTGGTAATGTTGCTAATGCTATCATTGAAGGTCTAGCTGATGCAAAATTTAAAAATTTAACCGTTTGGACTGAAGTGTTACAAGATTCATTCTTAGAACTATTCCAAAATGGTTCTTTAGATCATGCAACTGCCACTTCAATTAGATTGACTGAACCAGGTTTCCAAAAATTCTTTGACAATTGGGATGAATTTTCATCAAAATTAACCTTAAGATCTCAAGTTGTTTCAAATTCTCCAGAAATTGTTAGAAGACTAGGTGTTATTGCAATGAATACTCCTGTTGAAGTTGATATTTATGCTCATGCTAATTCTACTTGTGTTTCAGGTTCAAAAATGTTACACGGTTTAGGTGGTTCTGGTGATTTCTTAAGAAATGCTAAAATTTCTGTCATGCATACCCCAGCTGCTAGACCTTCAAAGACTGATAAAACTGGTATTTCATGTGTTGTCCCATTCGTCTCTCATGTTGATCATACTGAACATGATTTAGATGTTCTTGTTACTGATCATGGTTTAGCTGATTTAAGAGGTTTATCACCAAAGGAAAGATCAAGAGTTATTATCAAGAACATTGCTCATCCAGATTATGTTGATCAATTATTAGATTACGTTCACAGAGCTGAACATTATGCTTTAAAGACTAAATCTTTACATCAACCTCATCTATTACAAGATGCTTTCAAAATGCACTTGAACTTGGCTAAAAACGGTACCATGAAATTGGAATCATGGGATAAAGAAATCTAAACGAGAGTATAATCTTTAGACGTTCAACAAAAAAAAAAAAAAAGATAACTCATTTCAAAATTTATGTTTTATTATAATTAGTTCGATATAACCATAGCTGTTGTCTTGTTTGCTGTCTTATTGTTCCCTAACATGCTCATTAATCACTCATACCTTTACATATTATTTTAGATTTATAAAGACAACACTACAAGCATTCAATAAATTTATAGATATCATTTTTAGCCAAAAGAGTAGTTGTTCTTCCCTCTATACCCTCATTAGAATTTTCTTTAACATACTTTTAAATATCTTTTGAGGGCACACATTGACGGAATTCCGATACTTCAAATTATGAACAAACTTTTTTTTAGTACACAAAATGTGCAGCTTCAAGCAATACCTTCCAGGGGATATAGACGCCCAAGCTTGATGTTCACTAGCTAAACATAAATATGAAAGTAAAAGCGGAATACTTCTTTAATTCAGTTCCGACCGCAAGTATATAATATTGTAAAAGAATCTAATACCGGATGTTACTTTGGTTTAGTAGTGTAGTGGTTATCACGTCTGTTTCACTCACAGAATGTCGCGAGTTCGAATCTCGCCTAAACCTTTTTTTTTTGCCTGTTAGATATCCGACATAGTGTTTGATTTTTTTTTCTTTGTTCCAACTCCTTGTAGGAAAATGCTCTCCACAAATCAAACCCCCAAAAGGTCTCTGGGTCAGTGTGATTCAATTTAAGTTCAAATAGAAGCAAATAATGTTATCCTATAGCAGGCAAAGACTGATTTCAAGATTTCCTCTTCTGGCTTTCAAGCCTTCAATATATAGCAGAAACTATAATGACTTGAACGCTTTGGAATCATCTGTGAATTCTCAAATACTTCACAATAACACTAGAACGATAGAAGAAGATAAGTTTCTAACTACAATTAACTATATATCATCATATAGGAACACTACCAAAGAGAAAGAATATAGAAAGGTGGATAGTATTTTCAAACAAGTCATTGAAGCTCCAAACGTTGATATTAGCAATAACACTTTGCGCAAGATTATTGATCTTAATCCTCCAACTGAAATCATCGTTCAAACATTTGAAAGCTTTAATATCAAATACCCTAATCGTTTCATACCAAGAGATATAGCTATGCTCGCATTACGAAAATCTTTGTATGATAAGATTGATCTTAACCATGCATTGAAGATTGTTGAATTGACAACAGGGTCACAAAATTATTTAAATCATCTAAGAGAAAAAAGGAACATGACTCTAGTGAAAACTTTTGGAGGTGGGTTAGGTGGGTTGACGCTTTTGGATATTTCTTTGAGAGCTTATGATATGAACCCTAGATTGGGTGTTTATGCCATGGTTTTGACTTACATCTTTAACATTGGTTTTTTTGGAATGCTATCATTTGGTGGGAAATTCTCACAATCTGTTGATCATATTCAATGGATTGCCGGGACCTCAACTAATGAGCGTTATCTACACTCTGATGAACTGAAAATGCTTTCAAAAATAGCTGAAATTGATCTGAATGTAAATGGTAGCGATGGCTTTCTAAGTGAAGATTTTGTTTCGAAGATAAATGAAAAGGATTTAGAATCAATTCAACCTGAAAGTGACATATTAATCCAAGAGTATTGGTTAACTGGTGGAAACAATTTTGAGTGGATTGAACCTGATCAAGATCCTGCTGATATACTTTGGAATCAAAGAATTAAATTAAAGGAACCAAAATTAATCAAAAATGATATTGCATGGACTGATAAACTGATTGAAACAAAGTCAGAGTCTTCCCAAATAACACCAGTATAATGTGATACGTTGCATCCATCAAATTCTACACGTGTATATTTATTTACATTATTTATTCATATTTACATTATTTATTCATATTTACATACTAGTTATTCCATAGTTTCATAGCTATATACATTTTTTTTTGTTGTATCAGACTGATGAATTTAGCACTATTCTGTTACAATTTCATTACTCTCATGTGCATGATTTGGCTCAACGTATAATTCACCATTATTAACAGTGACGACGACAGTTTCGTTATTTTTAATTTGTCCCTTTAGTAAATAAGTAGCCATTGGATTTAACAGTTTCTTTTGAATCAATCTGTTTAAAGGTCTAGCACCGTATAAACTGTCATAGCCGTGTTCAGTTAGCCATTCTTTCGCTTCATCGTCTAATTCCAATTTTATTCTTTTATCTATCAATCTTTCTTGAACTTCCTTCAATCTTATATCAACAATACTACGTAATACCTCTTTGGACAATCTGTTGAACACCAACACTTCGTCAATACGATTGATAAATTCTGGTGGATAATTACGTTTCATGGCTTCAATAACTTGTAACTTGGTTTTATCACTGACTTTTCCAGACTTATCCGATATTTGATCGTCGTGTAATAATATATCTTGACCAATGTTTGAAGTCATTACAATGATTGTGTTTTTAAAATCAACATGTGTACCTTGGGAATCTGTTAATTGACCTTCATCCAATACTTGTAATAGCACTTTACAAACATCTGGATGAGCTTTTTCAAATTCGTCAAATAGCACAACAGAGTATGGTTTTCTTCTAACAGCTTCAGTTAATTGACCACCAGATTCACTCATTACATAGCCAGGTGGTGCACCAATCAATCTTGAAACTGTATGTTTCTCTTGGAATTCAGACATGTCAAATCTGACAACGTTATTTGAGTCATCAAATAAGAATTCTGATAAACCTTTGGTCAGTTCAGTTTTACCAGTACCAGTTGGACCTAAAAACATAAAACTTGCAATTGGACGCTTGTCACTTGTAAGACCAGCTCTTTGTAATCTAACTGCATCTGAAATAGCATGGATGGCTTCATCCTGTCCAACAACTCTTTCCTTCAAAGAATTCTCCATGTATAATAAACGATCTTTATCACCTTTCAACACAGTATCTATTGGAATTCCTGTCATTTTGGATATAACTTTTGAGATATCATCAGAAGTCACAGATTCATGTAATAGAGAATTCTCTTTTGCATCAGATTTTTCATTTAATTCAACTTTTTGCTCAAGTTCAGGAATTTTAGAATATCTTAATTCAGAAGCTTTACCGAAGTTATTTTCCCTTTGAGCGATTTCTAAATCCACTCTTGCTTGTTCTAAATCCTTCTTAGCATTTTTCAAAGAATCAATCTCTGCCTTTTCAGCTTCCCAAACTTCTGTCAATCTTTTTAATTCATCTTGTTTTAATTTCAAATCAGTTTCCAGTTTATTTCTTCTCTCAACTGATAATGGATCGGTTTCTTTTTTCAAAGATTCTAATTCAATCTGTATGGTCATTATTGATCTATCTAAAATTTGAATAGAATCTGGTTTTGATTCATGTTGTAACCTTAAGACAGCACAAGCCTCATCAACTAAATCAATAGCTTTATCAGGTAGAAATCTATCATTTATATAACGATTACTTAAAACGGCAGCTGAAACTAAAGATGAATCATTTATAGCAACACCGTGATGTACTTCATAACGTTCTTTCAAACCTCTTAAGATACTTATAGTATCTTCGACACTTGGTTCATTCAATAGAATTGGTTGAAATCTTCTTGATAATGCAGGATCTTTTTCAATGATTTTATACTCATCCAAAGTTGTAGCAGATATACATCTTAAACCTCTTGCAAGCTTTGGTTTTAAAATATTTGAAGCATCCATTGAACCATCACTTTTACCTAGACCTAATAACATATGAACTTCATCTATGAATACAATTATTTCACCATTAGCTTGATCAATTTCTTCCAAAACACTCTTCAATCTCTCTTCAAATTCACCTCTAAATTTAGCACCAGCTATTAGGGCACCTAAATCTAAAGTAATCAGTTGTTTATTCTTCAAACTTTCCGGAACCTCACCTTTAACTATACGTTGGGCTAATCCATCAATCAAACTTGTTTTACCAACACCAGCACGTCCAATAAGCACCGGATTATTTTTGGTTCTTCTTGAAAGGATTTGAATAGCTCTTTGAATTTCTTGATCTCTACCAATAACAGGATCTAATTTACCTTGTTCAGCTAACTTGGTTAAATTAGTACCAAATTTTTCCAAAGCTGGAACTTCAGGTTCTTGTTCTTGAGGATTCATATTCATCCTGAAAGATCCTGGACCACTACTGGCCATTCTTACAGGCATGAACAATACACCTGATGTTTGATTGAAAGTACTATGAATTTGATGATTTTTTGATAATGATGACCTTGCCGCCGCCATTGAAACCCTTGAGACATTACGTAGACTGACTGAAGCGACATTATTACGACTCAATGCTTGCCTTGAAGCAGTCACAACGGGGTTTATTACTCTTCTATTTAGCATGTTTAAGCAACTCCTATTACAGTAAATGTTTAGAACATTAAAAGTAAATAGTTGTAACAAAGCTAAATCTTTTCTCCAGTTATGTGTCAAAAATGGTTTAATTTATATCAACAAAAAAAAAGCTCGGATAAAACAAAAATTTCCAGAAAATTCTGGAGAAAAAAAATCAAAAGGAAATAAGTTCACGTGATTATAATACTACAAAGCTCTATTGAAGAAAAACAGGTCATTAGAATTTTAACAGAAGGAACTAATAGTTGAGAGCCTATGGATGATCAATAGAATTTTGGCCATGATCAGGTTCATTGTTATTGTCATTGTCATCGTTGCCAGGTAAGTCATCTCCTTGAGTAGCATTAGGATAGGCAACACTTGCCGGAGTGTTTCTATTTGAAGCATGAATGGTTGATGGAGTATTTCTTAAGTATCTATGATCAACGTTAAATTGAGGATAGTCACCCACTAAAGATACTGCACTTTGTTGAGAGCCTATTGAATGTTGTCTTGAAGAAGTTGCATCCATTTCAAACAATGAAATCATTTCAACATCATCTGTTTGTTGACGATTTTTGTTGTTGTTACAGTTGTTATTCTTATTATTGTTGTGATTATACTTGCTGTTGAAAGGTTTGCTTATTATGGAATTTGAGCAAAGCTTGCTTAAGTCTTTCTTGAGGGAACCAAACAATGCAACTATATTTATAGATTTGAAGATATAGTTAATATCCTGTACCGAATGAGTATCAGGTTTATTATCACCTTGTGTAAAACTATCATTTGAAATTCTTCTTCCTAAAACGGCTTTTCTTTCATATTTCAACTCCAATGATCTTATTGTATGTAACCATTCCCATACAACAACGGTAACACATAGTTTAGTGAAAGTAACAACAAATGAGGACCAAGTTTTCAAAAGATCAGATACTAAATCAATAAGTGAAAATATATAGGGTTCTGTTAGAGTTAACCAACAAAATACAGCCAGTGCTAAAGCCTTCCTATGATAGGCAAATCTCTTCTTTTTAAATGAAAATAGTAAAACTTGTATGTTGAAAAGTGTCATCCAAAGGAAATCAGAGGCATAATGGAAACCTTTAACAACAATAAAAGATGTAGAACCATGATCAAGATATATGTAAACAATACCATATGCAATGTTAAAAGCACCAGATATGAAAACCATAGTTAATCCCCATATTAAAATCATTTTCCTTTTTTCATATTTATTTATCTGTATGAGCAAATCAACCCAAGATATATATATCAAAATAGTTGAAACGTTTCTAGCCAAAAGAACACCAACCGATAAGGTAAGCAATGTATCAGTATGAGCAAAATTATAAACAACTTGAGTCTTTAAAGTAGTTGTCAATTTGGATAATAATACGCTGTGACAAACTGAATGGTATAAATTTGCCAGTATCAACGAATTTGGTAAAGTATTTGAAGATAGCATGATCAGTGTGAAAAGCATCCAACTTGCCGTTGCAATCCCACTCAAGACAAAACTTAGTGCAACAATACCACCAACAAAAGGTTCTTTATTCAACATCGTTAGATCAAGTGCCCTTGATACGCTTGATACATTTAAGAAAAAATCATCATTCATAAAATAATCTGATATGTTAGTTATGTAAAAGGCAGGATAGGTGATACTGATGTTTGTTGAATCCGATAAGTTTAATGTACCAGCAGTTAATTCATAAACGTTATACCCATCTTGAAGTCCAGGTAAATAATCTTCAAACAGGGTTAAAGCATCTAAAGCTTTATATGAGTTGGGTATTACTACTGTCATATCAGCATATCTATTTGTTTTATGATTGTGTTAACTCGTACCCTCTCTCAGATCTATTGACTTTATGTCAGCTCTCTTATTCAAGCCATAAAACTTCTATATATTTTTATTCATTTTTTTTTTTCTATCATGGAAAATGCCCGACAATAAAAATTTACGTAATTTCTGACACAAAATAATGAAAGATATCAGTTCGAATTTCAAATGGGGGCCTTAAATTTTTACAATGCTTAAATATTGATAATGACAAAGAGAGTTTATATTTATTAGACTATGGAAAGGAATTTATCTTTGCATATCAGGGTCTCTCATTGAAGCCTGATTGGTTGGTAATAATAGAATCTCAGCAACGGAAACGTGAGAAGGTCTTGAAGTTATCCAAAGGATTTGTTCAGCAACATCTTGACTTGATAAAGTCTTATAAATTTGATAAACTTTTTGTGATTCATTTAAATTACCATCATGTCTAACAGAGGCAAATTCTGTCTCGACTAAACCTGGCTGAATTTCTGAAATTCTCAACTGGGTATCTTTATATTCTTTCCTTAAAACATCTGTAAATGTTGAAATTGCAGTTTTAGTTAAACAATAAATTGCACCACCAGGGTATGGATCCCTACCTGATATTGAACCTATGTTAATAACATCACCTTTGTTTTTGGATTTGAAAATTGGTAGAATGATTTGAGTGAGTGTAATTAGACCGGTAAGATTTGTATTTATCATTGAAATAACATCAGAATGAGGGATTAAACCAATGTGGTTTAAACCATGAGCATAACCTGCATTGTTAACTAATATATCAACTTTGTTTAATAGCTCGAGTTCTTCTTCACCAAATTTTATAACTGAATCAATATTTGATACATCTAACTGGAATATATGAATCTTTATTGAGTTATATTCATTAATTAATTCGTCTTTAATCTCTTGTAATTTATTATATCTTCTAGCTAAAAGTATTAGCGTAACTGAACCTTGAGTTATATCAGCATATGATCTTGCAGTAGCTTCACCAATGCCACTTGAAGCGCCAGTTATTAACACGGTTTTACCTTTCAAAGAATCGAATAACAGTACCATTCTTTTATTTGTTAAACACTCAGATGTTTATTGAATGACAGATAATATAATCATCATTGGAGTAATTGGTAAACTTATATACATATATGAATTTTTTACCCCGGACTCTTTTCCCCGATCCCATCTCCATCAATCCACTCAACCCCAATGTCTTTTTAAAAATGACAATCCAAACACTACTCTGAATTATCGTATAGACTACAAAGCAATATGATAATAGTAAATATATTAGCGATAGCTCCTGTTATCTATAGGCTTTATCACTCATTGTTGCTTGATGAGTTGGTAAAATGATAACCTCACTAATTGCACAATTCTGTCTTCTTGAAGTTATAAAGACAATCAAATCAGCAATATCGTTTGCATTCAATGGTTCATAATCTTTATAAACATTTTTAATCTTTGTTTCATCACCATCAAATCTCTTGTGACTAAAACTAGTATTTATAATACCAGGTTCAATCAATATAACCCTTATGTTGTAGTTGATCAACTCTTTTCTTAAAGACGTTGTGAAAGCTTTAACAGCAGCTTTACTTGAACAATAAACTGATCCACCAGGATATGGATCCTCACCAGCCAATGAACCTATTTGGACTATATCACCTTTGTTATTACTCTTGAAAATTGGCACAACTAGTTGAGTTAATGTAACTAATCCAATTATATTAGTAGAATACATAATATCAACATCAGTTTGTCTTATTTCACCAACTTTATCTAAACCTTTCGCCAACCCAGCATTATTGACTAGTATATCTAGATTATCAATTAGATTTTTTGGTATTAAATCAAAGAATTCATGAATTTTTTCAGTTTGGGATAAATCTCCATAGCTTATGTAAATATCATTGAATTCAATTGTCTCATACTGTTTGAGATACTCTTCTTTCAACTCTTTCAATCTGTTTAGATTTATATCAATAAGGATAAGTTTGATCTTACCTTGCGTAGTTCTAAGGTATTCTTTGGTTAAAGCTTCTCCATTACCGGCAGCAGCTCCGGTGATTAGAATAATTTTGTTCTCTAAGGATGTCATTAGAGAATAGCGTTAATGTGTGGTGGTATCATCATGATTTCTTTATTCTAAATGAGAAAAGACATGTTTATATTATATATATATATATCTTAATAATGGGTCGGCGCTAATAACTTCCCCACATTATCATTGACATGATAAATATTGAGTATAGGAACAATGTACTAAAAAATTGAGCTATAAATTCAATACAGTAGCCCGTATAGTTTTTTCTTATAAAGATGATCAGCTAATTCAAAAAGGTGGAGTTAAATTTTCTTGCTTTATACTGAAAATTATGTGTCACTTATTGCGTTTTCAATGTTTTTTGCGGCTAAAGGGTTTATTCTCTCAAATCCTTGATCAAGCCTTGATTAACAATTGAAATTTACAAAAGGAAAACAATTACTTTTTACATTATTAGACATTTCTTATTATTATTCTTTTTGTTTACACCCGATACATAAAACTCTTCTTTGTCTTGGTCCAGTAAATCAGTAGAATCTATTCATATATAGGTTCGCCAAACAAGCCTTCTCATTAGACCAAAAAACAAAGCATATTGTTCTTTCAATATAAGTACAAATGTAACTGAATAGAACCATCAAACAATCAGCTAAAGTGATAGTTCTCCTCCAATATGGGGGGACCCAATCAAATGTGAAGCAGATTGGTAAGGAGATTGATCTCGAATATGCCTGTATCTGAGTAACTACATGTAATTCTATTCAAATGGTACATTGAATATTATCACAATGACATATGCATTAGTCTGGTAGCATCAACAACTCAAAACATAAACTTAGGTACAGGTGTATCGAACACATAGAGATTTTCACTTCTATATACATTCTTTGTTATAGAAAAAGCGCATATAGCATTCTGGTGACATAAATAAAGCGCGTAATAATACCTGATGAAGAATATTCCCTCATTAGGACTGTAAACAAATGAATCAAGGAAAAAAGAAATGTGGAAAAATGTTCTAAAAATAAATAAGAAAAAGAAAATACAAAAAGTCTCTAATGAAAAAAAAAAAAAAAAAAAAAAAAAAAAAAAAAAAAAAAAAAAAAAAAAAAAAAAAAAAAAAAAAAAAAAAAAAAGAGTCAAGGCTCTTTAAGCAGGGACTAAAATATTTTTTTTTTGAGATCCAAGGCAATCTCTTTCCTAACAATATTGAGTGTGACCATTAATTATTCTATATATTAATTTAATAAGTCTCATTACTTTAATATACACAAATTCTCTAAATACATTCATCATAAATAACTGGTGAAATTTTTCTTAAACCGTTGATCAAATCGGGACTCAAATAAACATTAGACTAGACTATTTTAATTATTATTTTCGACCGGATTTACTGTTTTTCTCTCAGCCTTTTTTGTTTATTTATATATAGAAAAAGGTCCTAGAAAAAACAAATAAAAACTAAATCATAGCTCTTAACAAACTGGTCTTTATCTTCAAATTTCCGGAAGGTATAGGCGGTAGACTTTGTTTATCATCATTACAACGTTTTATTAACTGTTGAGATAGACTTTTGCCTTTTGTGCCATATTGCTTATTGATCTTCCTTTTGCTGTTACTGCCGAGCTGATCTCGTTAAATTATGCAGCTCATTTCATTTAAACCATTGGCATTCTTGACCATCTTGGCACTATCAATCAACAAATCAAGTTGTATAGAGCTAGATACATCTTCAAGAGAGTCAATATGTAATGCTTCATCTATAATGGTGAGCGGTGCTCTAGACTATTTGGATTATAGTAAAGGTATTGGTATGCTTGTTAGTCCATACTATTGGTGGCATGCTGGTGGTATGTGGGGTGGTATATTAGGTCATTGGTATTTTTGTCAAGATGATACAAATGAAGAACTAATCTATGATGCATTGGTTGCTCAAAGGGGTGCTGATGATAACTATGTTCCAGCCAATCAATCAACCACTGAAGGTAACGATGATCAAGGGTTTTGGGGTGTTGCCGTAATGGAAGCTGCCGAAAGAAATTTTACAAATCCAACTGGTGATATACCAGGTTGGTTAGCTTTAACTCAAGCCGTTTTCAATACAATGTGGGCAAGATGGGATGATACTTACTGTGGTGGTGGTTTAAGATGGCAAATCTTCACTTGGAATTCTGGTTATAACTATAAAAATACAATTTCAACTGCTTGTATGTTTAACATTGCAACAAGATTAGGTAGATACACTGGTAATGATACCTATTTTGATGTTGCAGAAGAATCCTTCCAATGGTTGGAGAACGTTGGATTTTTAACAATACAAGATGATGCTGCTCACGTTTATGATGGTGCTGAAGTTGATGATAATTGTACTTCAATCACTGAAATTCAATGGACATATAACTTTGCCTTGTTAATGGCTGGTTGTGCTTATGCCTACAATGCAACGGGTGATGATTTATGGTTAACAAGAACAACTGATCTGTATCAAGGTCAATTGGTTTTCTTTAAGAATGATATCATGTATGAGCGTGCTTGTCAAACAGAGACAGCAAATTCATGTAATACAGATCAAAGATTCTTTAAAGCATTTTTAGCAAGAGCTTTAGGTCAAACTGCTAGATTAGTTTCTTCATTGTCAGATGATATAATGACACTGTTGGAAAGTTCTGCAACAGCAGCTGCCAAGTCTTGTTCTGGTGGTACGGATGGTGTTACATGTGGACTCAATTGGTTCACTGGTAGTTGGGATGGTTATTATGGTGTTGGTGAACAACTATCTGCTTTAGAAACCGTACAAAATCTATTGGTGTTGGAAAGACCAGGACCATATACCAACGATACAGGTGGTACTTCACAAGGTGATGCTTCGGCGGGTATAAGTTCTATTTCTAATACTGCTTCTCTAACAAATCATGATTTAAAGATTAATCAGAAGGATAAAGCTGGTGCCGGTGTTATAACTGCTATTATATTGGCTACTTTAACAGGGGGATCTGTGTGGATGGTGGTATAACTCCATGCTATATTTTGTCTGTTTTTTATTTGTTTAGTATTGTTTGTCTATCGTTGAAACTTGCATATCCCCTTGTCTGAAAATGTACACTTTAACTTTCATGAATCTTTGTACTATTAATCTATATTTACGTATATATCTATTTTTCATAGTTCAGTGCATCGTCCCAGAATTTAACTTCTAACAATGAAACATCAGCAAATATTTGAACTAATTTCAAAGTTTTCTCTAAACTAATACCAACAGAATGACGTTCTAAAGTTTGTTGACCTAGTTCAACTGCATTCTTATACCAATCACTTCTATACGATAAAACCCAAGCTTTGTACTCTTCATCATCAGTATTAATATCAACGTTCAAGGCAGCATGATGATAGCCAATCAAGCAAGGTGCTAAGGCAACGTTAATCTCTAGCCAGTCTCCAGTTTGTGCAATCTTGATTAAATAATCAGCATACTCTTGACCTGCTGGACTTAATTGTAAAGACTCAAAATCAGTTATTCCATGCTTGGATAACTTTTCAGAATGCAATGATAGTTCATGTTTAATCTCATTTAAAATTTCGATTTCCCTTGTGATACATTTAAAATCTGGTGCAACACTTGTGGCTAATGAATGAATTTTAGCATAGTTAATTAAATATGGATAATCTTGTTCCAAGAATCTAATGAACTTGAATCTTTCTAGACTACCATCAGCAACTTTTGACACGAATGGATGATTCACGTATAAATCCCAAACCTGTTTAACAACTGGATGAGAGATCAAAAATTCAACAAAATGACCTTGATGGAACCCAGTGTTGTTCTTTGTTTGTGATGAAGATGCAGGTGAAACTATGTTATACAAATGATTCAATGGGCCATTTCCATGACCTATTTGTGCAGTGGATACTATAGCACCATGAACGTATCTAATACTATTCTCAACAGATGTTGGCAATGAAAACCCTTTAGCTAAATTGGCACTTATAGATGAAGCTAAAGTACAACCGGTACCATGAGTGTTCTTGGAATCTATAAAATTTGATCTATAGATGATTGTGGAGTTATCAACGGATGAATATAAGATATCAGTTACATACGAGCTCTCGTTGTTGGAAGTTGATTTTGTATGCTTTGCAGTCCATGGAATATGACCACCTTTAAGTAGCACATTAATAGCCTTTGTCCGTTGATGAATCAATTTAGCAATTTCAACTAGATCTTGAACAGTTTGAACATCAAGTTCAATATCAAATTGTTTTAATATTTCATTGGCTTCAAGAAAATTTGGTGTAAGCAGTGTAGTCTTGGGGAATAGTTTATCTACGGCTAATTTGATCACATCTTTTTTGGTAAGTTCAACACCAGTTGTTGCAACTAAAACAGGATCAATAACCAATGGTTTACCCACATGGTATTTGTTCAAATATTTTGATAATAGTTCAATTGAGTCAGGTGTTAGCAATCCGGTCTTAACCACACCAATTTCAATATCAGTAAAATTTGAGTTCAATATAGAATCTAAGGTTGATTTATCAGTTGGTGTAATGGCATCAACACCTTTGGTATTTTGAGCAGTCAATGCCGTTATTGCTGTCAATGCATAGACTCCATTAGCTGAAATTGCTTTGATATCAGCTTCAATTCCTGCACCACCTGAAGAATCTGATCCAGCAACCGTTAGCACGGTCTTTAATGGCTGTTGGTTGACTTTTGGCCAAAGAACGTCAATTTGAGTTGTTGTTATAGATGTGGCCTTAAGTGGGATTATCGTGGACATAACGTATTGTCGCTAGTTCCTTTGCTCTTGAATAGAGATAGATGAAACAAAAAGCTATGAATGGATCAAAGTTTAAGTACATCTGAAGATATCAATTTTTTTTCAACTTCAAGTTAATATTTAAATCGTTTATTATATATGCTCTTAACATATGGTGCGTATTTAACAATGATCTTGATTTAAAAAGAAATTACAAAGTATTTTTTTCAATTGGCAGAACAAATAACCAAACAAAAGACTCACGAAAGAACTAGTCAATATCTTTTATAGACTGGTTCGTTATTCGGTTGAAGCTATATTTTAATCATTATTAGTATGAGCTCATCACATTTAGTACTAAAATTATGCGGTTAAAGGTGAAAAGTGACAAAAAATTTTATAACTTTTTTTTGATTTTAATCACGTGTTTTGTACCCCGGAAATGATTCATGTCTACATACTTAACACAATCAGATCCGATCTTTGAGTTACACAATCTTATATTCCATTCCAATTTGGTGTATTTGTTGTTATGGTTCAAGCGGTGATTTGTACTTGTAGAAGAAGAAATTAAAAAGCCTTTAAAGACCGGCAATATGTCTATCACCACCAATGGAAGAAGCAGGTCTCTTTCCGTCAATAAGGTTGATAGCGAACAGAAACTTGCCATGGAGAAATCATTGGATAACGTCAAGTGTAGGTATTATTACTTTATAAAAATGAGTTTGATTGACAAAGACTAACGCATCGAGTGAATTATAGCATTACTTTCCGAGGTTAAATACGACTGGAGACAAACAACTCAAGATGATGCTAATCCATTGGATATAGCACTCCCACTTTTAGATAACACGTCTGTTGGATTGGCTCATAAAAATGGTGAATTTTTAGAGTTGAAAGAAAGAATATCTTACGGGCTCAAATATGCCGTTAATGAACATTTCCAAGCTTTTAATGATAGCATAGGTTATTATAGATCCGTTGTGGAAAACATTGCTAACTCACATGATACTGTTTCGAAGATTAAATCAACTGTTAATGATTCAATAGATGGTTTGAACCATAATGATGAAGTTTTAGAATCTTTAAATGAAAATTTGAAATCTTATAATGATATGATTGTTATATTAAATGCAATTGAAGATTTGAAAAATTCACCAATACAAATTGAAAATGCATTAAGTGAAAAAAATTATTCCAAGGCTCAATCTTTATTACAAAATGTTTGGAAAAAAGCTGATAAACATAAACTATGGGAACTATCTGCATTGAATAATTTACATGATTATTTTAAATTCCAAGAGGATCAATTATTCGAAGTTTTAATTGAAGAGTTGCATAATATAATATATTCGAAAAAACAATTCCATAGCTTTAACAGTGTTAATGAGTTTTTGAAAAATTCAACGTCAACTGAATATTCAAATATTGAAAGGTTTTTAATAAACTCAATTGATACTGATATATCTGCAAGTGCTAATTCAAGTCATATCAAGGTTGAGCAGTTCTTATCGACTTTTAGCAAATCGAGTACAAACACAGATACCTCATACGATGATGATAATGATGTTAATGACGATAATTCCATTGAACTTCAAAGTTTAGATGGGAAGAATCCATTTAATCAAATCCTTCAACTTTTGACAATAATTAAAAAACAAGGTAGGTTCCAAACTGCAGTGAAGATCATAATTCAAAGAACAACAACTGAAATCAATCAGTTGGTTAATAGGGTCGTGGAAGATACAAAACTGACACACTCTAAACTGATTAAGAACTTGAACCTTAACAACAATAATAACAATAGCACCTCGCATAATTTAGTTCATTTGCTTAAAGAAGATAGCTATAGCTCCATTGTGATACAAGACCTATTTTGGAATTTTTTCAGGAAATTGTTATTCTATCAACAGACTTCAAGAGTTATTATAAATATAAATGCAAAGTTTGAACTTAATAACCCAGATATTATCAAGTTTGGACATGATACATCCAATACAACAAAGCCAACGGAAGCAGCTGGATCCGCATCTACTCTACCGTTTATACCATCATCCTCATCACCTCTAGACCTTGACAAACAATGGACCCTTTTAAAAGTAAAAGTTAAAGACTTGATACTAACGTATATTTCAGATGAAGAAATTGCCAATATAACTTCGAAATTAACAAACTCTTTATCCTATACAAATAAGACTGATACTCATTCGAATTCATTATATCAATTTTATCGTGTTGATTATAACAAAAATAATACAAACCAATTGCAAAGTGTATTACAAGATTTATTTCCTGGTTTCATAAATTCAAACGATATGACCAAGGTAGATTCTCCTTATATTGAGGATAATAAATTTTTAAACCAATCAAACATAATCCCTTCAAACATTTTAAATATGAGATATATTCTAGAACCATTTTTGTTCTTTATCCAAGGTACAAATTTATTGATTACAGAGAAAGACAACGAACCTTTAGAGTTCTTTAATGCATTCATGACTAATGAATTCTTACCGTTATTAGAAGATACTTTTATATCATTATACATTGAAGAAATTGAAGAAGTTGATTACTTGGAACTATATGAACCACCATACGATGTTTCCAAAGTTCAAAATCTTAATACATATGATAAACAGGTGTCAGTTTTCAAATTCATTACAGAATTTAAGAATTTCTTCAATAATGTTTGCTTTATTTTAAATACTTCACTACAATTTAGAGATGAGTTTTCAAGTATACTTTTCAAACTGTTGAAAAAATTTCATGACAAAATTGAAGAAATCTACTTTGATCTATTCAATGAATTAATCAACTTCATTGAACCAAATAAAGAAATCATACAAATTTTAAAAACAAAATCAACAAATAAAATCTCACAAAGTTCTATTGAACAAGTGAAGAAATCAGATTTGAAGAATTCAAAACCATATAATAATTTAATGATTTTCGGTAATTCTTTAGCCTTTCTAATAGATTTATTCGAAAATCATCTGATTAAAAAAGTTGATCTAAATAAAACAGATATAAATTTAACAATGATTGAAAAGTTAAGAAAGAATTGGTCCTTTTTTGAAATGATAAATATGAAAGGAGATATATTCAATGAGCATGATAACTTGAGTTTTGACAATGTCAATAAAGTTATCCTTAATGATGAGTTGAAACTTCAATTCGATGATATTGTTTCTGGTTACAAAAATATCGACATATCGGTGAAGCATGCATTGACTACTATAGAGCGTGTACTAGAGATTGTTTAGTATGAGACGAAGAAATTATAGATACAAGTGCCATGCTTTTGTTACTTTCTTTTGTATACTTAGAACTCTTTGTGGCCCCTCGCAATTACATACTCCATTGCTCAATCAGGTAACTTTCGCGTCTTCTGAATTTAGATTGAACATTTCATTTATTTCGTTTTTCTTCTGCTGTGTTTTTTTCGACATTTTCGGCATTGAAGGTTGTAATTTTTTTTTTTTTTTTAGTTTTTCTTTCGCCACTGAAAATTTTCAAATCCGTCCAACACTTTTTTGAATAATGGACGAGTAGTAAAATTTTGGAGATTTTAAATACCCAAAACATCATAAAAACATCAAAAATTGGTGAAATTTCACCAGGAAAATCAACTCCTACATCAGCTACATACATTTTGGAACACTTGATACGATTTAAACCGGTGCAAACGCGTTTATTTCAAGGGTTTTAGACACTGTTTTCTTGTGTGCTTTTGACTCCGGTGTTTTTATCTCAGTTTGCTTCTCGCCCCCCTTTTTCATTTTTTTTTTCGGCAGAAGACTGAGTTCGCGGAGTTTAATTATTACTGTTGTTTCTGTGGTTACAATTTAATAGTTCCAAAATTATCGGTGTCAACGACGTCAACAACCGCAACATCATCATCAACAGGCTATTTCATTTTGTATATATCAACACCAAAGTTGGTATTGGTTTTCAAAAGACAGAGATCTATTGGGTTAGTTTCTTTGATCTAATTGGGCTTGAAAGGGCTTTTTAGGTGCTTATATGTGTTGAAGTGTTTGGACTTGAAAAAAATAAGGCAAAATTGAACAACCTTTAACAAACTAGAATACAACTACAATCCGAGGAAAAGATGGTAGCCGCACCATCATCAGCCGGTGGAAGATTTCGTCAGAGGAAGATATCAACAAAACAAACACTTCAGATATTTAAGCAGAGCCAAATATCAGATATAGACAATGAAGACTTACAACAGCGAGATTTACAAGAGATTGAAACTGGTGTTGAAAAAAATGAAGAAGAAGAAGTTCATTTACAAAAAATTTTGAAAAAAACTGGGATAAGTGATTCTTCAGAAACATATATTCCAACACCAGATGCTTCTAAACTGTGGCCTGAAGCTAGTCAATTTTATAAAGGTCAATTCGTCCATCCAGAATCCTACATAAAGTCATCATGTCAAGTGGAGGACTACGCGGGTTGTATGTATAATATGGATGAAGATGATGAAGAATTTTTAATCAAGTTGAACAAAGAACTGACTTCTAAGAAGCAAGAACCAATAACTGATGATGAATTTGAAATCGTATTTTATAACTTTGAAAAAGTAATAGCAGAAAAGCAACCTTTTTTAGTCACTGATCCACATCAAATTTTACAATTGGGTGAAATTAAATTAGCTCTACTTCGAGTTGATAAATCATCTGTTGAAAATATAAGTAAGAATTTAAGTGAAGAACTAAGAGTGCATCCATTTATAACTTTATTTGATGCAAAACTACCCAAAAAACCAAGAACTTTAGAATCGTTACTCAATTCACATGGTGATAAACTTTATGAACATTTTAAAGAGAGAAAGATTGCAAGATTAGGTAAAACAATTACTCCAATTTTAAAATTCAATGGTGAGGATGATACTGATGCCTATATATGTTTTAGACAAAGACAGTTTAGACAACAAAGAAAAACAAGAAGAGCTGATACACAAAGTTCTGACAAGTTAATCAAATTATATCAAGAGTTGAAGAGTACAAAGGAACTCACATTTTTGGTTGCTCAAAGAGAATTGAAAAGATTGGAAGCTATACAGAATGAGCGTGAAATTTTCGAACTTAGATGTAAAGTTAAAACACTCAAACGTGGTCTTGGAATTACAGATAGTGATGAAGATCTTATTGCCCATAAGAAGAAAAAAGTTATACCACCTCCAGAGCCGAAATTGGAAGAAGTTACCCAACAAGCTGCTGCTGCTGCCTCAACAAATGGTTCCGCAGCTGGCAATGGAGCTGCTGCTATTGCAGCTGCTAATGGTAGTAAGAAGGACAAGAAAGGTTTACTCAAGAGTGGTAACAATGCTAATATTCCTGATAAGAATAAAACGTCACAAGGCAGTAGTACCACTGATGAACTGGCTGGTACAGATTCACCACAACAATTTCAACCTTATGTCAAATTACCACCATCTAAGATTCCAGATATGGAACTAGAAACTGTACAACTTCTACTAAAGAATAAGGATGTCAGTATGCAAAAATTTGTTGAAGAGAAATTGAAAAAGAGAAAACAACTGGATTTTGGTTTCACAAACTTCACTGATGATCCATATAATCCATTATTTGATATTAACCTTCAAAATGAAAGAATACTCGATCATAATCATACACCTTATTCATCAATAACCTCATCGTTTTTCGATGTTCAAAGTCATGGTTATATATCTGGAATTGATAAATTTTTGCAAAAAGGTGGGAGTTCAAGAGATCAAGATGCCTTTGTATATAATCCAAAGACAAAGTCAATTTCAAAGAAATTTGTTCCTGAAAGATATAATCTATTACTTCAAGACTCTGTTAATACTAGTGAACCATTTTTAACCTTGAGAAAGAGAGTTGGAAGATTGGGTCAAGTTTACATTGATAGAAAATCCATGAATAAAGATTATGAAGCTGAAGATTCAAATAAATCCAAGGATGAAGATGACGATAAGGAGGACATTGAAATGTTGGATGCAAAGGAAAGATTCGAAGATCGTTGGAAATTTGATAGTGATATGAGTATGTATGATACATTAAACGAACCATTTAGTGATGATCCTGCTAAGTTGAACTCTATCTCCAATGAAACTCAAGTCATTAGATTTGGTGGAATGCTGTTATCTAAAGCTTATGAAACGTTGAAAGAATCTATAGTACAACAGAGACAACAGCTGTATTTCCATCAAATTCAAAGAATGCAAGCTCAACAAAGGCAACAACAAGCTCAACAAGCAGCACAACAAGCAGCACAGACTGACTCTACTTCTACTTCCAAATCATCATCTAAAAACAATGGTGTTAACAAACAACCACCTTCCTCAAACCAAGTCAACAAGAAGGATAACATTCATCAATTAGCACAAGGACAATCCATCAGAACGCCTACAGCAACGGCGACAGCAACGGTAACATCACCTGCAACTAATAATACATCTAATAAGATAACCACCACGAATACGAATTCCGCCATCAAAACTGAGAACTAAGAACTCAAATAAAATTGTATTATATTACCAAACTCACACATAGCCTGTCCACGGCCATCATTAATCATTTGACTTTACCTGTTTATAGTTCATCGGAATGATTATTATCGTTTCCTTTTAAAGTCATACCCCCAACCCACCACCTTTTTTAACGAAACCAACCATTGAATGATTATGCGTGTTTTTTCATTGTACTTCAAACTTTGTAGAGAAGTCAATTTTCACTATTTTCGATTTTCAATTAGCCTATATAATAACTTTATATCTGTCAACAAAAAAAACGCGAAAATAAACTCGAAAATAAATTCGAAAATATTGAACTATTAGGCCAAACCATATAAAGTTGATAGAGCTTTAAATCTATTAAAAGAAGATACAGTATGACAGATTATATTGGAGAGTTGGAAAAACTGGACCGAATTATAGAGCGCAGATATGTACAAAGATCTAAGGAAGAGTTCGATGATTATTTCCAAATTTCCCAAGAGTCTCACTTTGACAAGGTGGATCCAACTAATCTTGATATAACCATAAAGAGCTATACTGATCGACTAGAAAGATTAAAGTTTCTATTTTTGGAGCAAGAAGCTAAAGAACAATTTTTGAGATTTGTTTTAGAACAAAATACAACATTGATCGATAGGGAGGAGATATTAAAATCTGTTGATGAAGGTGAGAATTTAAAGAAAGTATTAGATTCAAAGAAACAAGAGATTGATAAACTTAATGAGAAGATATTGGCTGTTTCTGAATTAAACCATTCTCAATTGGATAAAGTTGCAAAAAGCAAGAAAAAAATTAATACCCTTTTGAAAGAGATTGATACAAAGAAGAAAGAGACTATTCAACTTGAGAAAGATACTAGATCTAGTGATCCATCAATTCAAAAATTCGAATATTTTAAAAAGAAGTTTCCCTCATTGTTAGGTGGTTTGGACTATGCGAACGCAAGTAAAGAAGAGCTAGAGGAGATGAAGAAAAAAGTGAAGCAAGAGCAAGCAACTGTGCTTCAAAAGACTCAAGAGATAATTAGGTCTTTATATGCAAGTGTGGATAAATTAGAAAAAGATAAGGCCAAAAAAGATCAACTAAATTCAAAGAATGAAGAGTTGAAAGCAAAAGTGGATGATTTAAAGAATGCAGAACCTAAATATGAAAATGGATCGGAATTTGAAGAAGCTCTCAATGCTAAGAAGCAAGAGATATTGATTGAGCAAAAATTTCGAATTTTAACTGAAATATGGAAAAAGTTATCATCTTTGAGTTATTTTAAACTT
Organism: Taiozyma peoriensis; assembly: GCA_030574875.1. Taxonomy (NCBI): domain Eukaryota; kingdom Fungi; phylum Ascomycota; class Saccharomycetes; order Phaffomycetales; family Wickerhamomycetaceae; genus Taiozyma; species Taiozyma peoriensis. The sequence continues at coordinate 114,398 of JAJMFM010000009.1, forward strand.
GATTCAAAAGATACGGTAATTTTGAAATATAAAGGGTTTGAAAACGATGAATTGATTATAAAATTTAACAAAGTTAGCGATACTGTTAAAAGTATTACATACAATTTAATCCCAACTAATGAGTTGAACACTATAGTGTTGGAGGCCAATCAACAATCAAAGATACCTCCAGGTCTTTACGTAACTACATCAATTTTAAAATGGTTGAAATCTTCAAGATCGTGAAATCACCCTCCTACCCTTTTTGCCCCTTCGTTTTTTACGTTAATACTAAATTAAGTGAATTCATAGCAAGGGCTAGATCGTAGATAAGGTTTATTATATAGTATCATCATCTGATTTGAATGACTTTAAGTAATCTTTAATTTGAACTTTTGATAGATCGTCTAATTTTATAGAATTCGTTCTACCCCAACCATCTGGTTGTTTTTTCAAAAAAGCTCCAACTGCACCTAGATAACCTTCATGTCTTAGGAAATAAGCTCTTTTAGAACCTTGAGACCAAAAATTTATTGCATAGGATAGAGTATGCATAGTCTGTGGATGCCCTCTTATATAAGAACCACCAAAATAGATATGTTGTAAATCATGAACTTTTGCCTGTAGGTAAGCGATTTGACCAATGTTATTCGATATGGCATATAAAAGGGATCTACTTATGTCTTGTGGATTGAAAATGTCTCTTTTATCTAAAGTCTTTGATGCATTATGTGATTTTTTGAAAACTTTACCAAAAGATGAAGCTATAGTGGAAGATTTTAACCCAATTTTATTATAATCGGTACCATATATATCACCAACCAACATATCAACATTTGTATTATCACCTTGAGCTGCTTGATCTAACATTTCATCATAAGATTCAGAATTTGTCAATAACGATAATAACCCCCATAGAGTACCCCCACCTAATGAAGAACCTCCAACTCTTGTAAAATTTGAAGGGCCAATAACTTTTATCATTGAGACACCTGAACCTATGTTGACCAATAGATATGGATATATAACTTCAGAAGACTGTGATGATGATTTTTGTTGTTGATTAACAAATTGCATTGGATTTTGTTCTGTATACATGAATACTTCATTGGGTATTTCAGTTATGAAAAAATCTAATCCAACTATAAGACATTCCATCTCATCTTCTTTGGTAACTTGAACGTTTAATTCGTTTTTCAAACGATCATAAAATTTAACAGAACCTCCACCAGTGGCCATTATATGAACTTTTTTATTATAAAATTGAATCAACTTTGATATAAACTGTATAAATTCATCGATTTTTTCAGTTTCAACTTTGTAAAAATTTAACCTACCACCTTTGGTTGGATCTATTATCAACTCATCAACTTCATTAGTATCATTACCATTGTTGTTATTTCCGTTACTTATCAGTCTTTTGCTTATATGAGGACCTAAATCTTCTTGACTGTTAGTTACACTGCTGTTGGAAGTGAAATAGACAATCTTAGCTAAAGAACCACCTATATCAACGGCAATATGAGATATATCTGTCTTTTGATATGGTAAAGCTATATCGTTTGTTTCTGGAATGGATTCTGAATCTTGATATAATATATCATCCACGATGAAGGCACCTTCTACATTGATCTGTATGGAACCTGGATTGAGTATTCTACTCTCGAGGTCTTTATCCGTAGAGGTAGAATGAGCTGAGTTGTTGATCTTATGTGCAAAGGGAGTCATTGTGGCAGTATCAGTGTATATAATAGCTCTCTCTATGCTATGCTTTGATGAAGTTAATCAATATTTGATCTAGATATTGTTGGGATTGATAAAGAGCGGAGAATGAAGGAATTGAATCTGGAGCAAACCAGGGCAATGAGAGATCGGTTTTTCCCAAAAGTTCTAATTGGAAAGAACTAAAGAAAACAATATTCACTTTCAATTGTCTTAGTTTGTGTGTTCTTTAATTGTCGTGTTTCTTGTTCGGTAATTATTAAGCCCTTTTTCGGTGTCTTTTTTTTCTAAAAATGACCAACAAAAAGCTGCTCGCAGATGCCTATTTTTTCACCGGTGAAGATTTCGTAAATCTCTTTCTAAATTTTTAAAGGGAAGCAGTAACAGGTGGTGCCTAAGAAAAAAGATGATAGATTTATATAAGTAATTTATGTTTGCTTCATTTCACTATTTTTAACCAAAGAAGTGGACAAAACCCATACACAGACATTTGATAGAAAAGAAATAGAATAGACATATAATGAGCAACAAATTTGATCTTCCTAAAAACTTTGCTCAACTGGTTAACGATACCTATAATCAAGCAATTAAAGATGGTGAAGTTATCTATACAGAGACTAAATCTGAAATTTTAAAAGTTCATATTGATGGTGCCACTGCTGATGGTGGTGATGATGAGAATGCTCAAGAAATTGACAGCGATGACAGTGATGATGATGATGATGATAATGTTGTTCAATTTCAACTAAGTCTAATCCCAGGTTTAGCTAAAAAGCCAACAACTGAAGCAGATCCAAATGGTGAACAAGAACAAAGAGCCAAAGATTTCAATCCATTTTTAAATCCAGATAAATCAACAACTGTCCTGTTGAATTATGCCGATGAGTTCAACATCTTGTTGAACAAATACCCAATTGTATCAAATCACTTGTTACTCACAACTAAAGTTTTCAAATCACAAAAATCTCCATTATCAGCAAATGAAATAATTGCATCTTTAAAGATTATGAATAAATTGGAAAAAGATTCAAATGATGAATATTTTACATTCTTCAACTGTGGTGAACAGTCTGGTGCTTCACAACCTCATAAACATTTACAAATATTAAAATTCCCAAAAAATTTTAAACCATTCCCGTTATCAATCATATCTGGTGAAGAACCTTTCATTGCCAATAGAACAAGAGAACCTTTACAAAATAAGACTTTACCATTCGCTCATTTCGTACTACCATTACCATATAAAGACAAGAAAAAACTATTTGATGAAGATTATATAGCTTTGGCCTTTAGTTCTTTGTTACAAAGAACTTTAACAGTACTAAGAGAAAACGGCGATAATAGTATTGCCTATAATGTTATCTTCACTAAGAAATGGTTAATGTTAATACCAAGATCAAACGCAATATATAAAGAAATCTTGGGAATAAATTCGGTTGGATTTATAGGTTTGTTATTGGCTAAAAGTCAAGAGTTGAAAGATTTGATTAAAAATGATGGTCCTTTGAATATCCTATCTCAAGTGGGTTTCCCAAATACCGCTGATCAACCAACTGATGAGTATCATTACTAGTCTACATCATCACAGAGACATGGTTAAATAAAATCATGTATCTATTATATAAAAAGTCATTTTGTACTTGAAATTTATACACATGGGATGAAGACAAAATGCATATAAATAGACACAACAGATATAATAACAAGTTGGATTTAGATGATTAATATAAAGAAATAATATCATAGTGTCATAGTGTATGAATGGAATGAATAATTCCGTTCTAGTCCGTCTTCTCTCTCTCTCTCTCTCTCTCTCCCCTCCGTATGCTGATCAGAAAATCTATTTAGCAACAGTGATGTTGTCAAATTCTTGCTTTTCAAAAGCTTCAGCTTCAAGTTCTAATAGATATGGTAATAAATATGGTGTATCTTCTTTAGCTGGTAACTCTTTACCTTTTGGTAATAGATGATGAGTGATGGCTAGTTGAGCTGCTGTCAACTGTCTGAAATTTCTAGCATATAGCTCGGTTCTTGGTAATCTTTGAATGGCTTTTTCAACAATTGGATTCTCATCATGAAGTAAATCATCAAATTTTAATCCTAGTTGTCTGTAACCAGCATAGTCATTGAAAAATTTAGCAGCTGGAACAAAGATAGATTTTAAAATTGGGGTACGTAGGATAAAATCACCAGCTTTGGCAATAGAAGTAAAAGTAGCTGGCATCTTTGTCTATATCTATATCAACAATATACAACCCTTTTAATCAATGTCTCTTGATGATATATACCCTTGGGTTTGATGTGTGTTTTTTTTCCTATTTGCCTAATACTCAATATCTTGACCAAAAATTTGAATTTACATGAATTTTATTGGCTGGACGCGAAAATTCCTGTATTAGGAATTGTGTGCAAATGGCACTGAAGTCACGTGACATATTGACGCGTGCTTCTAACCATCACATCACAGGGCCAGGGCCAGGACCAAGGCCAGCAATTCATTTCGGTGGTTGAAGATGTCTACAAATAAATTGTCCCATTAGAGAGTGTATGTATAAATATGAAGAAGCTTAGATAAACTCAAATGCAAGGGGGGGTGTCTTTTTTTCAATTAGTATAAAGGTATATATAAATTTCTGGGGTATGGTTCTATTTCTTTCTCCAGTTAAAGAATGTCTTTTTCGATTTCTTTGGAGTCTCTTGAGCATAAGATTCTGGGATTGGTATCTGTGGTATAGGAAGTTGTTTTTTAACAGGAGATGGTTGTCTTGATTGTTGCTGTAGATCCTTCTTTCTAGTTGTAGTTGGGGTTAACGTTGTGTTTGTTGTGGTGTCATTAAAATTATGGCGTCTTTCGACTTTCTCATTATCATGGTACTTAGGTGTCATTGTAACCAAATCTAATTCAGGACCTGGCTCACCAAAGTTGAAAGGTGTAAGCGTACTATCACCTTCATACTCATCATCATCGTCATCATTTGATTTATAATTATTATTACTATTATTCTCATTATTAGTGAGCTTGTTATTTTTATTAGCCTTGACGTCAACTAAATCTTCATCAGATATCCTATCGGCCTTTTGCTTACTGGATACCGATGAGTTTGAATTACGACGAATTTTGAGACTCAAAGCGTTCAATAGTGAATTGGATTTTTTATGTTGTTGATATGATGGTGTTGTTGGTTTTTGAATTGGGTGTTTCTTCGTTGGAGTCGAAGTTGATCTTGATGTTGAGATCGTTGATGTACTTTTCAAGTTCCTAATATTGCTATCACCAATTGAATTGATCAAATTATTCGTTAAAACATTATTATTAGCATTACTTGAAGTAATGGATGCGTTTGTTGAATTACACTTTGATGGCATATCATAAACTTGGGACTCAAACTTGAAACGTGAGGGGGAATTAGGCACTGATGAGGTTATTGATGAATTTGAAGTAGACGATGAAACGCCATTATTAACATTATAACCACCACCATTCTTAAAGTTATTGAAACTTGATAAAGAAGATTTATGCATAGATGATGAATTGTTATTAGCAGCGTTTCCTCCAGTTACTTGGCTTAAACTATCAGAAGATTTCAATGCACTGGATAAAATCAAATTATTGTGATAATAATTCTGATACCTTGTAGCAGAGGCACCACGACGTGTTGTCGTGGAGGTTGTTGTGGCTGTATTTGGAGTTTTAATAGATGTTGGTGTTGATGTAATAGAGTTGAACGCAGACGATGGTGGTCTGGTTGGAATAGAATTGTTTGAATGTAGACTATTTAAAGATGGGTTTTTAGCCAGAAGTAAGTTAGTTGTAGATGATGCATTTGAACTAATGGCAGCTTCATTTTCATCATCATCAAAATCATCCTCCTCTTCTTCAAAGATGGCTGAGTTTTTTCTTGAATCCTTGTTAGAATTATTGCAATTGTTATTACTTGTGAAAACCTTGTATTTTAAAAAATCCTCTAGTTCAGGTGCAGATTCTGTTCTTCTATGTTGAAAATTTCTTCTCTTTGGTGATATAGGTGTTGGGTTAGTTGATGATGGATCTCTATAAATCCCAGAGGCGAGATCCAAATCTATTATAGCTTCTGGAACTTGATATGGTTTTTGAAATGCTAAAGATGATGATGATGCTGCTGATGCTGATGTTGATGACTTTGAAGGGGAAGTTGTCGTATAGTTTGTTGAAGGAATGATAGATGACTTATTGTTATTCTTAGAACCATCAACAGCTTGACGTTTTAGTTCTGGTGATGTTTCAGTCGAAGATGATGAAGATGATGAAGAGTAGCCATTTTTACTTGAACTATCCTTATGTTTAGTCTTTATCAACGAATGTGCCCAGGAATTTAATCTTGTATGCTTCTTCTTTGGTGACGGCGTGGATGTCAGAAACTTTGGCTCTTGTAAATGCGCTTCTTTACTAGGAGACAATTCTTGCTGCTGCTGTTGTTGTTGCATTATTTCTCTTGGATGTGTTTCTGGTTCTGTAATGGTCAATACAGGTGGTTCTCTAAAAATATGCGAACTGCTATTAGTTGATTTTGGAGTACTTGGAGCATTATAGGCAAGCTGGTTATTCTGTTCCTGTGAGAAAGAGTTTGAGTTTGGTAATGAAGATGATATTTGTTGATTAATTGACGGTACTTGTCTAAAAAACTCCAAGTCAAAATCTCCGCTAATAGCAGCAGATCTTTTATGTGCATGACCTCTACGATGGGTAGTGGAGGAACTGGATGGTGTTGCTAACATCGTCTTGGACTTTGATGTAATAATGGTCCAATTTAGTTAATTGTTGCTTCCACAATGTCTAATACTGTTCTATTAATAGGGTAAATTTATATCAACACGAACAATGTGAAGTTAAACCGAGAATTTTCAGTGTTAACCACGACGTTTCCTTGACTTTGTATATCTAGCTAGACAAAATTATGAATAAATGTGTCCTCTTGTAGTCCTGAAGATTCTAAATTGTGAGTTTTAACTGATGATTTTTTTATGAAACAATAACAATATTGAGTTCAATTTTAAAAGTTAATAAATGAGTGAATGAATGGATAGCTTGTTTTAAATGAATGACGGGTATATGGTTTAATTATAGTGTAAGTACTTTCAAGACAATTTGAATGATTCTTTGTCCGCTTTGGTTCTTCCGTTCCCACTCGGTTGAATCCCAACTTTTGGTTCTAAACCTTCTATACGACGAACCCAAAAATTAACACACAAACAAACAAAGAAGAGTTTGAAGGTTGGACTCTAGAAGGAAATATGGTGGAAAACAGGAACAAACAAAGAAAGTAATGTTTTACAGAAAGATCAAAGACTCTAAATAATATTAAAGTGTTAATTCTTCGTTGAAATTCTCTAAAAGCTTTTTTTGTATAAAATTTGTGCTATTTCTTCTACTTAAAAAAGTTTTTTTAGCTTTTTTTTGCCTGCTTTAAAGATCTTAAAAGAGTTAGGAAAAAAAAGAAAGCCTTCTCTCTTTCTGATGCTTTTGAAATTTCTCAAGTTAAAGTTACCCGATGCATGCGTCTACAACAGCATAGCTGCAGGGATATACAAATACAGTATATGCACCTCTGTGACCTCTTGCATATCTTGCAACGCTAGATTACTACATCAGGTTGTTGCTATTTTTTCTATTGCTATTTTCCTCTCAAGGGCGGATGAACAAAGTCTATAAGCTACAGCTGTAAATACCTACTGCCTCTGCAAGCACTTTAAACTTTTTGAGATAAACAGATTTATTTGTTTTTTAATGTGTGAAACTCCACTTATTCTGTTTCTTCACTCGCAAGAGATAAGATATAAGATCAGCTATTTACCTATTATAGTTTTATCTTGTAAAACCTCGATCAGCATAACTTATGAAGAGCTGTTGACATAAAATATTAAACTCTACGCCTGCTTTAATTCAAGATTCATTTATAATTTAGGTTAATTTTATGAAAACAAATACTTTTTCTATATCAAGAAAATAACTAGCTTAATTATAGACATTATCCCATCGCAGGGATCATATATTTGATTATACTTTAGTCATATGGGTCTGATTTAAATGCACCGTTTGAACCATTTTTGAGGCACTCGATCGCATAATAATTTTTTTTCCTAAAATAATAAAAAACTGACGCACTAAAATTAATTTGGATATTATTATACGAAACCGAACAATGTGCGACAACGTTCTAAACCAAGAAACTGATGGCTTGAGCCTTTTGTGGGTGAAATGACCCTCAATAAGCATAGGTTCTTTGTAGAATAAATGGGTGTTGAAACCTGAATCTTCTTTTTTTTTTGGAAACTAAGTCCCAGAGAGGTGTTAAAATCTATATCAAACCACACTGGAAACAATAGTTCAGACTACTCAATAAAATTCTTCCCTACTTCTCGTCTTATCAATTCACATACCTACATGTGAACATGTCAAGAATCGCAGCAATAGACAATGTAAGCGCCTCACCAGTCTAGTGAATATCATATTGTTACATCAAATTTAGTAGTTGTTTATACGTGTGATGATCTCAAAGTATCTCTAAGCAATTGCTCACATCAAAGGAGAATCTTATCCCGATGGGGAGAGCCGATAATCCAACTAAAACAAGTTGTTGCTTAGAGGTAAACTGCACCGCCGAGAACCATGGGAATTTGGGTTTTGTTATTTTTTTTTTTTTTTTGTGTCTTAATGTGTATTAGTTGGAAATTCTATACAAACTATAAAGAATTTAGTGTAAACAACTTCCCATGGGCGCGATCCAGTTCACCTTTGAGCAACTAAGAATGCATTACTAGTGTAAAACCGACTCCATAGTTTGTTGGTTAAGTTCACCTGTAAGCATTTTTTTTTTCCTGATCTTAATGTGTATTAGTTAGGCAAATTATATAAAAAAATATATATATATAAAACCTATATAGGGTAAACCCACTTTATAACTAATCCGGTTTGCCTCTAAGCACCTTAATTGGTGCAAGGGAAACTTGGTGGGAAAAGAATAATCGAAATCCAACTTAGAAGACATTTCTATTAATTATCGAGCATTTTGATTCTCAAACGAATATGGAAATTGACCTCTATAATTATTTAGAAAATTTATTCATATCTTTGTTTTGATGATCTTACTAAAACACAGTACAAGTCCATGATACCAATACAGAGATCTTCACTGTATAGCTGGAGTGTAATTTCAAGTCAGTCTTCATGAGTTCTATTATGGGAGTCTTTTCAGCGTTCAATTCAATTATCACACCGTTGCATTTTGAAAGTTCGTATGTACCGTGGGGTAAACCTGAAGTAAAAAATTCTTCATGTTTGGGAACAAGACAACATAAACTGGATGTGGAATGCGTAGTGATTCTAGACATATATCAAGAATTGCTTAGTGTTCAACGTAAGAGCTGAAGAGGAGAATATCAAGAATTCACTTTATATATGGAGCTTTACACACAGGCGGCACTGAACGTTAAATATTACCCCATCTTTGATGATCATTTAGCACAACAAAAACTGCTTGGAACTGTATTTCTAATTGAACTTTTTGCCTAATCAATGTTGTTGATGTGATTTAATAATTTTTTTTGGTGCAGCTGTTATCAGTCAATATGTAGATCTTTAAACTTTAAAAGTGAACAGAACATACAATAGAGTTACTATCTGCTATTAAGCTTTTTTTTTTTGCCTACACACAAGCCCGAAAAAACAAATTCACACACTGGAACGAGTTAAGGATTCTCGGAAAACTAAAACTTTAAAGTTGTTAGTTACGAAACTTTACCTGATTAATTGATTGTTCACTCTGTTGTCGAAAGTGTCAATCAAAAACTCAAAAACCAGGCCTCGTTTTCCTTTTCAGGACTCTTCCAGGTTCAATATTTCTTCTTTTTCTCTTCATACAATTCTCTCAAGTATGCCACCAGAAGCAATTTACAAAGTATCTAGCCAATATGTTTAGTACAATCTCTTATGCCTCATCTGCGTGCTACACAGCGGCCAGTAACTTTCTATCAATAGGACATTGTAATCGCGGATCTTGCTCCACCAACTTACGCGTTGTATCTTGTGCATGACACATTTTTCCTCTTTAGGAAATTGCTTGAAATAAGGTGAAGTTTCGGTTAATTTAGGTCGCTTTGATTCTCAAAAAAAAGTAGAATCCTCAAATGCAATTTACTGATTTGGGTACATGTCTCTTGATCAAGGATCTTCCAGGGTTAGACAGATTTTAAACCAGCACATTGTTTTGACGCATCCCTAGATTGCAAGACGAATATGAAAGGTGAATAAAAGAACGACTGGGCTAAAAACCAACCAATTGGTCCCAAATAGGTTTGATTGAGAGACACTTTTGCCAATCCATGCAGTTAATCTGCTGAAATGAGAATGATGTCTAGTTGAGTTGTTCCAAAAATGGTACTGTTTCCTTATAGCTATCCACATTCAAGACACTTTTGTAATATGACGCAAGATAATTGGATGCTACGCTCGAGCTTGGAAGTTACTGTCTAAATACTTAAATATATTTTAGTTAAAATTTCATATGCCAAAGTCAATAAAAATTGCCTTTCACCCTATTTGATTTAAATATGCTCAAACTTTTTCTTTGAGTTTTATAACGGGTAACTTGGTCAAGTTGGAAATCATGCTTCGATAACAAGGAACCAGTGCTTCAAGTTGTCTTCCATATGCATGCAATAGATGCCCTTAGCATTCAAGATCATCCTACCAGATCGATCATAGGCGTATTGTTCCAGCCTCTAGTCTCTAAATGATTTTGTAAATCATAGTATCATGAAAAGATTTCGATGGCGCAATCTTGCGTACCGAAACCTTCAAAGGAAATCCAGCACAAAAACTGTTCAAGTCTATCACATATTGTGTAAAGTTAAAACGTCTTCAGATTCTTAAGGACTCAAGTACGACGCGGTCAAAATTTTAACCCACCAATTTGCCCGATTAGGACATGCCAGAAGGAATGCTTGTTTCCAATTTCACTAAAGTGTTCCCTCTTTTCGGGTTTTTTTTTTCTTTTCTTTTTTTTTTTCTCTTTCCTACCTAACGAATGTTCCTGGATTGAACATTTGATGCAACCACAGGAGTGTAACTTTAATGTTGAACAACGCACCATACTTCTAATATGATAGTTGTTGCAGATAACAAACCCAGGATCGAACAAATAATCAAATTGACGTGCCTTTTAAGAGAAACTATTGGGGAATCTACGGGAATATACGGTTATTTATGAGAAGGCAATAATGGCATGATTGGGACCACGACGTATTAGTTAATTATTTACATTTATGTAATCGAAGTCACATATAAATCGATCGGATGAACAAAAACAAGTAGGCTGTTACTAAGACTAGCACTTATAACGGACCGCTAAAAACATTAAGACGATTTCTTTATCATTTGCAAGAAGTACTACAACTTTACCAAGTATATTCAAACTGAACCCAGTGTAACTGAAATTCAAGGGCTTAGAACCCATTCTTCACTTATTTATGACCCGACACATCTAAGCCATGATGGTCTTAGCCAAATCTACATTCAAGTCCGTCTAAATGGAGACGCAAGAGCATTAATTACCCCTTCTTATAGACTGGCGAAATTGGATATCTCCCTTATATGTCTCTCCCATATATGGCTAGTGATCATGCCCACTAACGATACCTGTTGACCGATACCATGATGGATCATATTGGTAAATACTCAGACTAGACACTAACGGTTACCCCTGCTTAAGAATTGAGAGAATATTGCGTCTATACATTGGTCAGCCTTTGTCTCATTTGTGTAGCATTCTCTTCATTCTTGTGGAGTGTTCTATTTTTGCACCTTCATGGAAGAATAACATCTTGCAGACTAATACATAGATAAAGTTTTCCATCGCATGAGATTGATTATCTTGTTCCAAAGAAAAATGTTATGCAATAGTACGTATCATTTTCGTAAGGGCAGAAGCTGTGGAAGTAGTTAACATGGCAAAAAAAATCATTTGTCACATGACTATAAATGTGTCTCTGACAAAAAAGTTAGAAGTCTGCGAATTTTGATTATTCAAAGCCAATAATTTATGATCAAAAGATGTTGGTGTCATTTGGCAATCGAGGCTAGAATAGTACATTAGTAAAAGGGCTCTAGATTCACAATGGTCAGACAAAGAACAACATTCCTTTTGAAATCTTTAGACTCAATTGGTACAGATAACCTAATTTTCAATGAAAAAGAGATTGAAGTACCAGGAAGCATACTAAAAAGTCGTCAAGACAGTTTAACCTTTCAAGCTGATGAAGTACCAGAAACTGTGAGTTCTTTCCATTTATTAGACCCTGATGATATGTTATACTGACAATATTTCCACAAGATTAAATTGTTGTTTCAAAACTTCTATAAATTCAGAGTCAATTGGGGGCTACCTAACTCACCACACGAGATTTTATTTCAGAATTATCAACCCTATGGATTCAATGCTCATTTTGTTCCTTCAATAGAAGACTATGAACCACTTCTGCAAGTATGGCACCCATAAATTAGAGTCTTCTGTGCTTTTCATACTAACTAGAACTTTCAGTGATCAATTTGGTGAATTTTCCAAGCAAAACTTCAACATATCATTTTCACATAAAGATTTTATCAGAACAGCAACATCAGTTACCTTTCACGATCTAACAGATTTAAAATCTTCCGTTATACAGAAGTTCGTTCTCAGTTTAGTTTCCAAATACGATAGGATTTCATTTTTGACAAATTTTGAAGTGATATGGAAGAACAACGTACTGAAAGTTGAATGGATTTCATCACCTCATGATACAGTAATTAAACAGGATAATTCAATTCGTAAAGAGATTGCACTATTGGAAACTAAGGAATTTGATGATGACCTAGAAGCGAAAGGATTATACTTGGTGCTAGACAAAGATGATGCTTCCGTTCCTACACAAACGTTACTTTTTAACAAACCACGTCACAATGATTTTAAAGAATTTGTAAATTTTACATTTGAAGAACCAATTGGGTTGCACCCAACGCTTAATATCCATTCAAATAGTACTAGATTACCGCCACATCCTGAATGCCAACTATTCATATTCTCTACAATTCCAAAAAGCTTAATATTTGATAGATATCAGTATGATTTCAAGAATTTAAAATTGATAAGTACATGGGGTAACAATGATTTAGAAGCCCCTATTACTAACATTCCTAATTTTGGTTCTATTCAGCTATTTCAGATAACGAATCCTGATGTTTTAAATCAGAAACTTGAACTCAAATATCATTCAAGGTACTTGAAGCCCTCTTCAGATAATAACTTTTCATTGTTGACACCAAATTTATTCTGGGCCTGTGACTCAAAAGATTTCATTGAAGATTATGGGCTAATAGCTAGTAATCCATTTGATAGTTTTGATCTTGGGTACGAGTCGTTTTTTGAAGATGATACAGTGTTCTATCATTTCAATGGCGTTAGATCTTTGTTACCGTATAGTATACCAAGAGCTGATGAGGATGATTTTAATGTTGTTCAATGGTGGACAATTGGTGTTGTCTCGTTGGGTGTTTTATATTTGCTAAGAAAGATATTCAGTACAAAGGAAACAATTGATGATACGAAAAAGAAGCAATAATTCTTGGTAATTTACAGAGAAGAGATGATTCAAATTAGGACTATGCGTCATGCCTTTACGATATAATGCTTTTAAAATATATTATACCTTTCATTGTGATAGTATACAACCTCTTTTAAATCTATTTCTTGTTTTTCTTTGCGATACGTCTCAAAGCTCTTTGTTCATTCTTCGTGACACCATCTACCATTCTATATTTACCTTTAACACCCTTTGGTCTACCAGCACCCTTATTACTACCTTTAGCGAAAACATACGTAACTTGAGGTTTTACCTTTTGCTTTTTGGTCAATTTTCTCATCAATTTAGAAATCTCTTCAGCTTTATCCTTTTCAGATTTATCCGTATCATCATTAATAATGTCTGATTTTTTCTTTAATTTCTCTAATCTCTTTAAAGCTCTCAACTTCTTACGACCTTTAGCTTCGGCAACCTTCTTGATAGGTCTTGCATTTAGTTGTCTCATTTTTTCTTTAAGGGCCAAAGCAGCTTCTTTGGTAATTGGTTTATTTATTTTAGAATGTCTTTTCTCATCATCTATGAACCAATCTGGTAAACCGTCTTGTTCTCTAAAAGAATACTTGTTGAACCCCTCATTAACCAAATCATGCTTAGTGATCTGGCCTAAGGCTAACTTATGTGCTAGAGTCATGGCTTGAGCAGTGGCGATATCGACATCCTTTTGATGATTTCTTAGGTTAACGTCATCGTCTGAATCAATATCATCGTTATCTGGTTCTTCTTTACGAGAAACATATTCGATATTTTTATCTTCGACATCATCGTCACTGAAACCTTGATATTCTTCTTCATCGTCTTCATTATCGTCAGATTGTAAAGATGCAGTTGTGGAATCGTCATTGCCAGAGGTAATTGGGGTTTGTTCTTGTACAGAAGGTAATTGAGATTCAACGCCATCAAAGATTGAGTCTTGGAATAGCAAGCTTGCTTTTGAACTTAAAGTATTTGGTTTATTTTCAGTCTTTAATTTTGCAATAAGTTTATTTATACTTTCATCATCATCACTATCAATATCACTTACGTCATCATCTTCATCGTAATCTTTTGCCTCTTCTTCATCACTCTCGTCGTCAGATTTTTTATCTTCGATACCATCCCATTTATCATCGTTTTCATCTCCACGAGCCTTTTTAGCACGATAGTTAGCATCTCTTTCAGCTCTTCTCTGTTGATAAGCTGAATACATCCCATCCAACTGAGCTTCTAGCTCATCAACTTCACCATCAGTTTCAGCTTCAGCATCCGAAGAAATATGATATTCATTGTCTTGAGCAAGTTCTTCTTTGGTAAATATCATTCTTCTTTTACCCTTTGATAGATCATCTAATTGACCTGTTTTTTCAGCGACTTTCAAGTTGAATAGAGATTCAGCACCGGATTGAGCAGCTTCAATACCGATATCCATTGGTGTTAACATATTCATTTGCATTCTTGTTATTTCTTTTTGTTTCAATTCATTCTTCTTACGTTTTTCTCTTTTCAACTTGGAGGCTTGCTTAGATTTGAATTGATCCAATTCTTTTTCAATTGCAGTTTCTTCATCTAAAGGTTCATCCTCTTCAATTTCTATTGGACCCTTTTCTGGTTCATCTAACTTAAGTAATAGTCTTGCAGTTTTTCTCCATCTTAAAATAGCTCTGAAATCCTTTTTACCTAAAACTTTCAAATCATTAAAACAATGAAGTAACTCTGGTGTTGTTCTTTTAAGTTGTTTTAATTGTGACCATTCTGGATCTTCATCATCTAGGGCAAATCTATTTGTTGTTGCTAAGACATCGATTGGATTTTCATCTTTAACAAATTCCACAATAGGTAAAGTCTTATGTAAAAGAAGGTTACCTTCTTCATAACCTTCTCTTGATCTCTTCTTCTTTTCTGGATTGAAAACTTTTGCTTCATTATTAGCAGGACCATCAATTGTTTCTTCAAAGACTTCCTTTGGATCTAAAATTCTTGGATCCAATTTCTTTGGAGCTTTAAAACCTCTACAAACAACGAAAATTTCTGCAGAAACATTTCTTGAAGCTGGAGGTTTTGTTGCTTCAACTTTATCAAACAATTGTTGGAAAACCCATAATAATTTATTATAATCTTTTGATCTGAAAATTTTTGTAACGAAAGTACCACCAACGATCAAATTTTCCACAGCCAATTTCAAAGCTTGTAAAGTTAATTGGGATTGAGTGAAGGCATCTTGAACCCAACCAAGACCAACATTTGGAGCACCATCATGTAAAACGGTATCAGCTTTCCAAGTTTTCATATGACCTCTAAGTCTGGATCTACAATCTTCTGTAGTGATATCTGATTGGAATGTAATACAATTTGGCAGTTTTTTAATTGGGACGATATCAACACCAATAATTAAAGAATTTACAGGACATAAATTTGATGCAACTTGACACCATGAACCTGGAGCAGCACATAAATCTATAACCACTTTAGACTTTTCTAAGAAATGACCAAATTTTTCATTGATCTGAATAATTTTGAAAGAAGAACGAGCTCTATAACCCTATAAGGACATATCCGTTAGTGTCAGAACATAATATAATAGTAGATCAGTTTATAAATAGATAAAATAGATCAGGCATAGTACTTACTTTTTCCTTTGCTAGGTAGTAGTAACGATCCAAACGACCTTTACTGTTTTTCTTTTGTGTCTTACCCATGTTTCACTAAGGTTTATGATAAAAATTAGAGGGATCTTTAGTGTATTATAAGCTGTTAAGAATAGCTTTTATCTCATCTCATCTCATTATACATTTTTTTTTAAGATATAAATTTTTTTTTTATTTGCCTACGCTAAAAACAGGCTTGTGGTGTGAACCATAAATATATAAAGATTAAAAAGTGGTTGATAAAATGCAGGGTAATACAAGACATAAAGAGATGGAAACCATGGCAACGCATATGAAATAACATCAATAACTTTGGCTATTTTCTTAACAAAACCTAATAGTTGGAGTCCAGATACATCAGAATGGAAGTTATCAAAATACAATTAGTGCCACAGATAGATCACAAAGCGTTCATTTGATTTGGATGTATTAACGATAAGAAAAATCATTGCTGATACACATTTTGCTTTTACTATTTGTGTTTAATTATACATTTCAAATTTAAACAATAGAAGTTATGCTATTTTATTTTATTTATTTAACCGTTTCTTTTGTCCAAAGTTCATGTATTTGACTGGTTTTACTTTTTTTTTTTTTTTTTTGCCTGTCTTGTGCTTTAACATACTTGTCTGTTTTATATTGAAACTTTGAGATTCTTCTGCCATTAACTTTTTTTTTTTTTTTTTCGTTTTTCTGACCGCTAAATATTACTGCTTTTTGACTAGAGATAGAACGAGAGATAATTATACATCGACTTAACATCGCATATTAATCTTCTTGGGCCTTGCGCTAGGTCCTTTTGAATGTCTTTTCTCTTTGATATTGGATCCAACGACTTTCTAGATCCAACGCAATTGTCTAAAAAGAACACGTTATTTTGCTCAACTATTTAAAGCATTGATATTATCGAGCACATTTACATTTCAGCTTAGGATGCTTATTGATCTCCATCTCCTGCAGGTACCTATACACTCATCATCAGTACAAGATATTCTAAAACAAACGCACGGCTTAAATTATGTCAATTTTCGATTTATTCCGAGGTGTATTGATTTGACTTTGTCCATTTTGATCTCGTTCAAGTATTTTTTTGGGCCCTCTTTTTTTTTTTCTATGATTTGTCTTGTCCGTTTTCGTTTAAGATTTTACAACAGGGCTCAAATGATTATATTTTTCTTGGATGGAAAGATTTGATCGATCTTCGACGATTATTTTAATATTTCCACTTAATTTTAATCTAAACTCTTTTTTTTTTTCTATATCTAACTTGTATTTGTTCAAATTTGGATTGTAACGTATATCAATCGATATATTCGTAGAGAGAGGGATTGACGTTATAGTTCATAATGGCATTCCTAGGTCACGAGTTCAAGCCAACTCCTCCATTGGCAAAACCCCAACCAATTGCATCAACGCAATTTGGTGTTAGATCAACTGATTATCCAGCTATCAAAAACGCTCCATTACCAGCCGATGGTCCAGGTTCCAAACATTTCAGTAATTTAGCCCTGATTGGTTTAATTGTTGGTATTCCTTATTATGTCAAATATAAATTAGGTGGTGGTTTCAAAACATGGGTTTTTTTCACTTTGATCTTTGCTTTACCTATCCTAACATCATTTTGGAGATTGAGTTCTACTTTTTCACCAAGAATAAATGAAAAAGCTACATTCCCAAACAAAGGTGTTGAACACTATTTGGAATTTCATGACGATGATCTTGCTAAAAAATATTCAGGTCAAAACAAGATCCCAATTGAAACTTTCCATGAGTTATATTTTGCCAATAAAGTTAGTTTCAAAGGTGATGCTCTAGATGTTTTGGAATTTAGACATGATTGGGCAACTTTCCAATTCACTATCTCTTTATTTAAATTTTTCTTGATCACCATGATTCCAGAAGTTATCTTACATACAAGATCTCAAGATGAAGAACAAGTTCGTGATCATTATGATCGTGGTGATGATTTCTACACTTGGTTTTTAGGTTCAAGAATGATTTATACATCAGGAATCATTTCCGATATCGATGCTGAAGAATCTTTAGAACAATTGCAAGATAACAAATTGAAAGTTGTTTGTGATAAAATTCAATTGACCAAGGGTGAAAGATTATTAGATTTAGGTTGTGGTTGGGGTACTTTGGCCACTTATGCTTCTAAAGTTCATGGTGCTCATGTAACTGGTATTACCCTTGGTAGAAATCAAACCAAATGGGGTAATGATAAACTATCATTACAAGGAATTCCAGAATCCCAATCGAAAATTCTTTGTATGGATTATAGAGATACTCCAGTTCCAGAAGGTAAATATAACAAGATTACATGTTTGGAAATGGCTGAACATGTTGGTATTAGAAACTTTGGTTCATTCTTATCACAAGTTTATAACATGTTAGATGACGATGGTCTTTTCTTTTTACAATATGCTGGTATCAGAAAATCATGGCAATATGAAGATTTAATCTGGGGTTTATTTATGAACAAGTATATTTTCCCAGGTGCTGATGCTTCAACTCCATTGGATTTTGTCGTTTCAAAATTAGAAGCTACTGGGTTTGAAGTTGTTTCAACTGATAACATTGGTGTTCACTATTCTGCAACTTTATGGAATTGGTATAGAAATTGGTTAAGTAATAAAGAGCAAGCTATCAATAAATATGGTGTTAGATGGTATAGAATTTGGGAATTTTTCTTAGCTTATTCAGTGATCACTTCAAGACAAGGTGGTGCCACTTGTTATCAAATCGTTTTAAGAAAAAATTTAAACAGTTATCATAGAGTTGAATATATTCCAAAACAAAAAGGTTTATTGGCTCCAATAAGAGAAGGTGTTGAAAAATGGTTCAAATAATCACTTTCAATTTGGAAAAAAAATTAGCCTTTATAGATATCTTAGCTTTGTCAAACATATGACAATTTAATACATATACATTACAGCTATACTCTGTGCAGATTACCATACTGTATTTTGAAATATATAGGAATAGCAATTTTTGTTATACATGTCCTTCAATAGTTTCGTAATGGTTTTGTAGCTTTTTGCATTTGAGGAGTTAATAGCTTTGGATGACTGGATTGTTGTTTCCTCTATACCCTTTATTGTTAGTCCCATTAATGTTGCTACCAGTCCTTGCAACAGGACTTTTCGGTCTAATATTTTCAATCTCTTGATCCTGTGGAAGGTTCGAACCTATTGTATTAATCTCATTCTTATACCTTTCAGGTTCAAAGTTATCAATCAAGATATCTGGACTCATGATAACCCAACCACGTCTTGGTTTAACAGGATTATCAAACCCAGATCTTGCAGGTATTATATGTAATCTTCTCGTTGAACTGCTAAAGTTTTCTGCAACTTTGTATAGATGATCTGGCACGATGAGGTTTTTATTTCTACCTGTGTCAAGTTCATTTTCAATCTTGAGATCAGTATCAACATTACAATGAATCAAATGACCATCTGTTGAACGGCGCACCGTACCAGTAATACACATCCAGCAATGCCATTGCATTTTTTGAAACAAAGACTCTTCATCTAAAGAGTCCTTGTTTGGATAATACGGTGAATTTTTGTTTATTGGTACAAATACCAATTCTTCAGATCTTCTAAATTTTTTAGCCCATGAATCACTATTCAATAGTTTGGATAATTCGTTAATCTTTTGAGCTGATGCCCAAATAAATAAAAATCCAGGTTTAGAACAAAGTTTTTCCAATGGTAGTCTTGTTAATAATGGATAAATAAATTGATTTTCAGTTAGTGCACCAATCATAATCACATCAAAAACTAACTTATCTTTGACAATCCATTGGTTTAATTTGGAGCACATATCATCAACGTGTACTCTTGATCCATATGGTGTACATGCAAATGAGTTTATTTGTTTTTCTTTCAATAGAAATAATCTTTGAAGTTTTGGATATCCTTCAAGGGTATTTTGAACATTACGAACGAATTTAGCAGGATTCTCACCGGAATGAATATAATGATTTGAATAATCGTTTTCTTTGAACTTTTGTGTAAAACCAGAATCGTTGTTTTCCATGTTTTTCGTTGCACCTGAACCTGGCCTCCATACAATTGGAGGTTTAGAGTATTTATTCAAACTTGAACTAACTCGCTTTTGTTTCATCATCCGATTCATAGCTATACCAGAACTCTTGTATAGATCAGCACTTTCTGAACTTATTGTGTTTGTCGCATTGTGCAATACTGAAGCAGCAGATGAAGATGATTGCTCAAGTCTATAATTAAAGCCACTGCTATTATTCTGGGATGAAGTATATGGGACGTAGTTTTGACTACCACCCCAATTGACCTGAGATTGAGTAGGATATTGTAGATGTAATTGGTTTCTCTTCATCTCGTCATTAAAAAAGGTCATTGTTTTAACCACCAGGCTGACTTCAGAAAATTATAAACCTCAGATGTTTTAGTGAGCTGAAAAGACGATAGTTGATCACTTTTATATGAACAAATTGATAAAATATCAATCAATGCCTTCAGTTAAACAGAATCCAAAACAGATCTCAAACAGGGGAATGATTAAGAACAATCAAGAAATGGAAACAACAACAAAGGTAAAGAACCTCGAACAATTTCCAACAACAACAGCAACAACGACAACAATGGGGCATTAACAGTTGTTGTGTTTCAAAAGACGTATTAAAAGCATATTTAAAACACGTAAAACAATGTTTCAGAAAGATCAAAATCCGAAATGCGGCGCATACCAACTAATTGACACCTTTATGAAAAAATTCATTTTTGTGGTCTTTTTTGATTCAAAACATTGTGCATAAATCTCTTTGTTCGATTAGTTTAATTCAAATGAAAAGATGATTTTGCTTTATTAAAACTTGGGAATGGAGGTGCTATTTAAAGGGAAATATTCCTTCTCTTTTTCAAATGGTTTCATTGAATGAAATATGGCCAAGTTCAGGTCAATTGAAGGAATATTACTCGAAACATCATGGTAATAGTCATATTGTTGACAATGGACGTATAGAAACAGACGATGATAATCATTCCGAGATTGAAAATGACAAGACTTTCTTTAAAAGTCAAAGAAGAAAAGGAGCTGCTTTGGGTTTCGATCTGGGTACTTTTAACAAGAACGTTCTATCTTTGAAGCAAGAGTTAATCTCATTATATTTGGGGAAAGTAGTATATCTAATACCATTGGTGTCTTTATAACTTTCAAGATATGGGTTACTAATAGCCTATAACTCTTTATAGAAACATTTAGATGGTTGCTTTAAACACCATCTTCATGAGATTTACAGACAATTGCTTCGAGATGAGTCTCAGATCTTTAATCTTCTTGATTACAATGGGATACTAGTTTTACTATCTGTATTACCTTTGAAGTTGATTCCATCTTCTTGTTTCAACGATCATATTTCTATATTCAACATACTACTAACAGAGATTACCAAAAAATATGATGATAACTCTGATGAATTTGATCAAGTGTTGAAAATCGTTAGTAAAGTGTTTGCATTCTTTATGGTTAGTTGTTTGAAATTTAGTTCATTATCTAGAGAAAATGTTGAACTTTTACTGCAATTCACTTTTAGACTTGTTCAATATCTTTACACTTTCCCAACAATGGTTGACTACTGGTTTGAAATAACTTTTAAAGAACAAGATTATACGTTTTTAATACATCAAACTAAAACTTTTAATAATATATTTCCCTTTTTCGAAATTGCTAAAGAATTGTTATTTATGAAAGATGAACTTTTGGAAAAAATTTCAAAAGATATATTACTACACCTTGTTCTTATATCTGGCGCTTCTAATAACTTGGAAGAGTGGTTTCTTTTTAGTGAATTACCAAATGTTCTTGTCACAGGTTTAACTTGTTCTTTTAATCAATTAGACTATAAGGAAAATGGAAACGAGTTTAATATATCATTAATTGACACAATTTCACAATATCATCAATTTGATGAGTACATTACGTTTTGTATTAATTTGATATCTTTTACAATTCATGATTCAATGAGGTTTATCTTATTAAACGCTTTAGAGACTAAGTTCATTGATTACATGTTGGAGTTTTATCTAATCAGTGAGAGAGATAAATTGAAACTGTTACATATATTGTCCTATCTTTTGAAAAGGTTAATTACTGAGGATGATTTCTTATCAAACAACCTATTACAGAAATATTTGTTAAATACATCTATTAATTCCAGATTTCTTGATGTCTACATCGATTCCTTACAGACAAACTACCCGGATGCATTTGCAATTATCACGCTTGAATTCTTGATGTCATTAGCTTCATCTGATTCATTGTGCTGGCTTAAAACTTTGTTTTCAGTTAAAAACAATGTTCAAGATAGAACATCATCTGATATCCCATTTGTTCCTCTAGGTCTTAAAGTTAAATACTTGATCGATGGGAAACCTGAGTATAAAAAGGAATTCTTCGAGTCGTTAAAACTGAATTTCAAGACCAAACGAAATAGCATTACATTCTTATCTTTTGATTCAACAAAGCCTTTCAGTGTCCTAACAATTGATAGATTTCAAAAGTTTTTTCAAAATTCAGTTTCTACCAATATCCGTCTTGTGTCGCTTTTAAACCATATAATTTCAATCTTTATACATGATTTCCTAAATCAATCCAGTCCCTGGTGGAAAGCTCTTGAATACAATTGGCAAACCTACAAAGTATACAATGGACAAATTGAGCGCGGTGTGAACAAAACTCCAATATATAAGTTGGATAAAGTATCATTAGATGAGTCCAAGTCTCAGCTACTTGGAAGTGGGAATGGGAAGACCAAATTAGCTTCTAGACACGATTCAAATTCAATTAATCTAGAGTCACTAGATAAAAATTTAAAACTTTTTGAAAAATTTGTTATTGGAGTCTATGCTATTGTCAGACATCAGTCATTAAAAGGAAGAAAGACAGAATCGGTCATGAGTAACGTGTATGCAAAACGCTGATGAAGAGGCTTTACTAGTACATATACACCTAGTAAATCATAATATACTGTTTAGACATCATAGAATCATTTTATCATGACAATAATCAATAAAGGTCTTTTTATGCAGAAATCCAATAAAATCACCATCTTCAATGATACAAATGGATCTATTACCAAGTTTTGTAAAAATGATCTCTACTAATGACAATGGAGAATTAACATCAATCACAATAGGTGAAAACTCGACAATTGGTGTAAAATCTGTCAAAACCTCTAATAAATCAACAGCTGATGGACTGACATCACTTTCATATGAATCGTTACCATTGATCAAACTAAAAGTTCTGCTCCTTCCATTTAATAAGTTTTCTGCTTGGTTTAATGCTTCAATCGATGAATCTATATCACTATCACTTCCATTATCAGACTTCACCAACTTCACCGACACATCATCAATATCAATAGAGTACTCAGTACAGAAGTTGGTTAGTTTATCAAGTGAAAGTTCTAATTCTGGAGCTGGTAAAATCCCAACTAGTTTTGTTTGGTTTTGGACAATTGGTATACAACCATCAATCATACCTTTTGAGTGCAATTCGGATAAGGCAAAAAAGAGTTGATTGGCTTCAACGCTAGTCTTTTCAGTGACATCAATAAAAGTGCTATCTCCAACACTATGCATTAAATCCTTCAAATTGGCATGCTTTGTGAAATCATGGATTTTCTTGTTTGCTAAGAATGGGAATTTATTTCTATGGATCAACAGTTCATACAATGATCTAGGCTCTATAGCATAAGCCACCCAGTTCGAGACAGCAATACTTAGTGAAATCGGTAATACATATGTATAACTTGATGTGAGTTCAAAGACCACTGCCGCAAGCGTAATGTTCATCCTAGTCACACCTGCCATAAACGCCCCTGCACTTATCATCGCATAAATCCCAAAGTCTAAGCAAGGTGATGTACCGTCATTATACCTATCTAGATATAGAAATCCCGGATACAGAAACTGTATGTATTGAATGGACATGGCAAACGCTCTACCGAACAATGCACCAATTACCATGGATGGGACGTATATTCCAGCTGGAACTTTAATACCAAACGTTATCCCAGTCAGAAAGATTTTGATGATTAAAGCAATGACTAAGTGATAGAGTTCATTGGGAATGTTTTCAAAATGTATTGGACATAGACCTTTATCACCAGTATAGTCTCCTGAACTATAGCATGGAGATGACAAGTCTAATAAAAGTTCTGGAATTGCAGTTTTTGTATATGGATTGAAAAAAGTCACTATTGCAGTGATAAAAGCAACCAAAAGGACTTCAAAGACTGGATGGTTCTTAATGTATTTCTGAGTTCTGAAATATTTTGGCCACCAGATTGAGAATTTACAAAACAACCCACCAAAAATTCCACCAAATATACCAATTATAACGAATAGTATCAGCTCAACAGGAACCCAATCAGAGGTATAACTAACTTCAAACAGGACAGTTTTCCCTGTACCATATGGGTTTAGAAACCTTAAAAACAGAATGCTTAAAATGGCACAAACAAACGTTTTAAATAGTTGATTTTCTGGCAGATAATAACTAGCTTCTTCCAAACTGAACAAGACCCCACCTATAGGGGATCCAAATGCAAGAGCAACACCGGCACCAGCGGCTGCTGATAATATTTGACGACGTTCTAGCTCACTTGAACTGAATTTCTTAAAGATTCTACAGAGTATATTACCAACGCATGCTGCTAAATGGACATACGGGCCTTCTTTCCCTAATGACATACCAGATGCAATTGCAAATATCAGCGCTAATGATTTTGCAAATAAGGTATATGTTCCTAGATATTTTCTGATTATGAAACCAGATAAGATGGTCTTGACTTCAGGTACACCTGAACCATATGCACTATAAATTGTCCTTTTTGATTCGTTCTGGTTGTATGAATCGTCAAGATGTAAAGATGCAATTGAACTCGTGGTTTTGGTAGTGAGCGTAATTTTGACAGCTAAATAAGCCAAAAATATAGATAATATGATATATATAGCGAAATCTAGTTGTATGATATCATTGGCTGGAGTAGAGTTGAAAACTTCAGGCCAGAGCTTCCAGTTTGAACAAGATTCAGCTTTACTAAAAGATTTGAAGGATCTTTCACAACACACAGCTTCACTGTATAGCCAGTTTCTAGTACAGTAACCCCTCTTCAAATCGACTAATACCTGTTCTAGTTTATCAATGACATAAGCCACTAGAGAAAAACATAGTGCAACTAGTGTGATCAAGAACCAATCTTGAAACTTGTCATATGTTCGGAGTAGCCTACCCCTGCTTCCCTTGATGTTGTTTAACTTATGCACTCTTTTAGATTTTTTAATAGAATCATTAACCCAATCGACTGAGGTGAAGTCATCGTAGTAACTTCTATGCAATACCGTCTCGTGTTTATGCTGCAAAGGATGTTGTGGATCGTCGACCAGTGGTAACGTAGAAGCTGAAGGTTTCAGTGAGGGTTCCTTATCACTTATAAAAGTGCCTTTACCACTATCTATGGCACCGTACGATATTACATCCGTAGGTCTGAGTATGTTAAATGGTGTTTCCATGTTCGTTTGTTGCTGTCTTGGGGATTGTTGATTGAAAGGGTCGTCATCAAGATTTGTCAATAGATTAGGAGACCTTATACCAGAAGCTATTGTCATAGAGAGCAACAACTCTGAAGGATGTTTGATAATTTTGGGCATTGTCAGTTTCTTACCTCTTAACAATTCTGTTGATCTTGTCTTTTGAACTCTTTTAGACGGGTCAGCCACTCTTTTAGGGGAGCTCTGCTGACTTTTAAATGCCGTTGATAGTAGGGTTGTGCCTTGATTTGAAAACTCCCTGGTACTATTAGCAGAATTAGCCTGTGCTTTGCTTGAATCTATGAGTGGCACAATCGTAGTTGTGATGCCATCAGAAGTTAGGTCACCTAACCTTGTTGATAAATTCCTCAATTCTGTAGCCGACGATGAGCTTAGCGAGGGAATATCTGGGGTAGATTTCGACTGTGCGCGTTCATCGTCACTTTTACTACTCTTGGAACTCATCTAATACTTTTCTGAAGATAAAATTCAGTCATGTGCTTGAGCTAGATATACGCTATAAATAGATAGACAGATAAGGTGAGTTTAAAGTTAATCTCAATATGTGTCAAACTCAACTAAAATTCGTGTTTCTCGTAATCGTTTGTATATATTTATAATCGCGGGAAATACAAATATGATATCATCTTCAAATACTGCCTGGAGTATTTCCACTGACGAAGAAAAAATGATGAACAAATACCCAATTAATAATACTCTACAACTTTCTAAATATCATTATAATACTTATAATTGACTATGTACGCATAGATAGTTGAATCTTCCCAGATCCTTTTTTCTTGATTTCTTTTTAACAAACATTAACCATAACGAGCAATCTTTCAAACTAAATATAAACCCAATTGAATCATTATCAAGAACCTGTCTCTTGATAAAAACTAATGAATAATTGGGAAAGACAGAATACATAACTTGATGTACCTGTAAACACAGTTCAGGACTGATAACCTGGCGACAATCATAGCTATTATCTTAATTAACTATGCTGTGAATATATAACTTTGTGTATATATAAAAAACTCTCAACAGAACGGAAAAAACCCATATTAACAAAAAAACTCGACTTTAAAACTTAAAAACAGCAGAAATTCATAAAACTCCTTCACCCAGTAAAAACTTAGTATTAGTGACGGGTTTGTCTTCTCATCCTCTCTTGAAAGACAAGTCAACTCAACTCGTGATAAAACTCAAAAACTAATAACCAATAACATAAAATGAAATTTTAACGGCATAATGTACAGTGCATAAGAATCTGATTGAACCATTATTCCAGGGTCAAACACATTCTTGGATATCATGTTCTTTTAAAACTCTCCTTCAACAGCAAATATTACCCCTCTTGCTCTCCTAATAACAACCGTATAAACGATTTTTTTCCAAATCCGCAATAGTAGATTCGATAACTTCATCGTCATCATCATCTTCAACCAACTCAATGGTAGCATACTTCACTAGATCCCAACGTCTCCAAAAAGTGATGGCCTCTTCAGAGTCATGTGAGTCTAAATAATCTTGTAGATAGTATTTGGCTTTCAGTAAACGATCCTTCAACTGTTGTAGTTTAACACTACTTGGTTGTGAGCTGGCTTTTTTCAACTCAAAATCACTATCATACTCTGTCAAATTTGTAGAAGCAGACTTATAACCATCATCAACATTGTATGAATCATTCTCTTCATCATCATCCCTACCTTCATCATCAGATAACCCTAATGAGGCTGGTGTATTTGGTAGACAGTTCTCAGTAGTGTTGAAAGCTTCATCTTCTGCATACGAAGTAGCGTCACAGTAACGAGCCCAAGCTTCATCAATTGCACTGACCAAATAATCGAAGCATCGATTTCTTGCAGTTTGATCACAATCCAATGATGTTCTTTTCAATGAACTTTTGGAGTCACTGAAGAATAAAGAAGCACTTGAAACTGAACCACGGTGTGATCTAACATCTTCATTGTCACCGGATCTAACTTTTGAGTCCGTTGAAAAAGAATTCAAATTGATGATAGAATTAGAAATGGAAGAAGAAGCATGGGTGGAGATATCAGCTATTGAGGAGGGAGTTGAAATAGCAACTCCTTTCTTGGATTCCTCTTCTTCATCAACATCACTATACTTGGATACAGCATGGCTTAACTTATCATCAGCGAAGCTTAATGAGCGTTGCTTTATAGAATAAGCTCTCTTTCTAGCTCTTTTTTGGTTGTTTAAATAGCATGTATCATCTTCTGAGTTATCTTGATCTTCGTCTGAAGAAGTTGAGGACTGGTAAAAGGCTGCAACATTGACCGAATTCCTTCTAGCCAAAGATGGTGAATAACAAACCTTCTTATTTGGAGCGAAAGTAACACATGGTGATTGTACCCCAAAGGACTTGGTGCGCTTAAATGATCCTTTTAAAAGATTATTGTTGTTTATGCTGGTGTTGGTGATAGGGACAGCCATGGTAGTGTAGTATGATAAATAGTGTGCTAACCAAAAATGAAAATGTCTCCTTTTTGGCAAAAGTTTCAACAATTACTAGATCCGGAAAGAACTGGTAAAAATGAACACGTCACAAAAAAAAAGGCAAAAAAGATAGAGCAGAGCGCACAAAAAGGAAATTTACCTGCTGAACAGCGCAATCAAGGCGTCAGAAAGTTTGCAAACAAGTAGGATTATAAAGGGGAATGCCTAAAACAACAAGACAAAACCACTACTTACTAAATCAAACCTTGAATAAACAATAATGAAGATAGACTTGAAATTGTCTTCTTTAACTGATTGTCAAAAGGTCAGTGATTGAGTGAAAATGGAGTTGTTTGGAGATGAAATTTAATTTGCCTCTCTTGTTGAAGAAGTTCCACAAAATGTAAGCTATTTGTGTCTTTGTATTGTCAGAAGTCTGATGTTTCTAAAGTGAAAAAAGACTCCCGATTAAGTAATTCAGCTGTGCGAAAAGTGAAAGACTTTGACGTAAAAGGAATTTTTTTTTGAAAAAAAAAAAAAACTTTGATCTTTTGATGAAAAACTGAAAACTGAAAAAATTTGAGCTTTGGAAAAAAGAGAAGAAATTTAAAATTTGAGAAAAACGAGATTTTTTTAATACTTCTTCAAAAAAAACTTCTTTTTGTTGGTTTCGCGAAACCTCTTCTGCGACATGATTGGCTGAAGCTCTGAAAAAACCAGAGCAACTCAAGAGGGTAATGAATTTTCACTGGTTTGTGCCACACTTTTGCTAAAGGCTGCTCTACTGTACTTAGTGGTAACCATAGTAAAATTTTATCAAGAATGTTCGCGAAGGGTGGCAATTTAATCAACGTCAGACAGAGGTTTAATACACATTTACCAGAAATAGTTATATGGCACCTATAGCTGAAATTTCGATATGTTGTACCTCTGATATCTCTCTTTATATATGCCGAATTTTGAACTCTAAGGAGGTCATATACTACAATTTTTAACTGTATTTGTTTGAAAAGTGAGAAAACCAGCTCACCCCTATTTTTCACACCTCGCACTATAAATTTGCGCGAAGTTGTCGACAAGATTTTTGCGCTCTAATTCAAAAGTGATAATCTCTTGCGTAATTGATGAATTTGCGCAATTCAACCTTATCAATCCATTTGCGCGAAATTTATTGAAGTTAGGACAACAAATTGGCGAAAGTTATTTTTGCCTTTTGTTATAGATAATGCTTCAGAAAAAGATTATGAACTTGACAAAGATAAGAAAGAGGCCTTTTGTTTCATATCTGATTTCTAGAGATTAGTTTCAAGTGTGAAACGCGTCAGGCTTTTTAGTCAAACTGTTCGCTTAGAAGTTATCATAAGCTTCCATTTAGCTCCTTAAATTGGATTAGCATAAGGTCTCTTAATTTACCCTACTCTTACATTTTGTAGTCATGAGCCCTTGTACGTCCAGCTCGGTGGACTTGAAAATGAAAATTTTTGTAACACATTAGACTTCTATTGTTCTCGTATACTTCCCTTGCACAACTTCGTTTATGTAACCACTACAGTTAAATCCAGCGTTATATTCTTTATAGTTGCTGATTACTCTATTAATGCACACTTGATAGACGAATACAGAAGATTCAATTCTGTAGTTATCGAAAGCTGCTGTTAACTGGATATGATATGTATATTTGATTGAAAATAGTCAGACTAGTTTATACTAGAGAGTATTAAATATTTGAAAAAGACCATCCTTCTTGGTGAACTCGCATGTCTTAAGTTGATCGATCATGCTTCTTTGAACGCCATACATCGTTTCAATTAGTCTTTATGCGAAGATTAAAGATCTATACCACTTCACACTATTGTTTTAGGATTATTCTAGAGATATCATTTTTATGGATTTATTGCGTTTTGTAATACGATCTTTAATTTTGTTCTCATTTTAATGGGATTTTCCGCCTTCATGGAAACTTTAGTGGCCTTTACGTTAAAGAAAGGACTCTGGCATTCAAGGTATTGACTTTCTTATGATTAGTTGTTTGGAAATTTCCAGTTAAGAGTTACTCTTACTGGATTGTTTTGTTTACCAAAGCATTTCCGATCTTACTATTTGTGGAATTT
Organism: Taiozyma peoriensis; assembly: GCA_030574875.1. Lineage (NCBI taxonomy): Eukaryota > Fungi > Ascomycota > Saccharomycetes > Phaffomycetales > Wickerhamomycetaceae > Taiozyma > Taiozyma peoriensis. Next base: position 144,533 of record JAJMFM010000009.1, read on the forward strand.
TCAAATTGAGATAGATGATGAGTTTTTCGTCAGTTTGTCTTCAGTTTGATTGTTCCCCTGACTGTTTGCCTCAATGGACTTGTTTGAACAAAACCAAAACTATACATGCAATCTATATTAATCAAGTCTTTACTGCCTTATGCTCTTTCTGGAGATTTTGGGGGTTTTTTTGCTATTAATGCAAATCCATAATTCACACCTGGATATTCCTATGTGACAGATCGACATAACTTAAATAGCTTTGCCTTATTGTTTAATATGACCCTTCTGAATCAATTGTTAGTTTATTGGGATAATGTTATGTTACATTATGCTACAATTAGACTTAAAAATGAATCATTCATTAACTTTCATAATTTATATTAAGCTTCTCGCCTTGGACGTATCTTTGATAGTAGTTACAAAATCTCGCTAATTAGTGGGGCGAACTTCAAGTTAGACGCCTAAATGGATCCATAATTACCACTGTTATTGGCACCAGGATAAGTGGCGCCTTCATAACCTGAGTGTTCATCGTAAGGGTATTGAGAAATGATATATAAAGCATGCAATAAACCAGGGATAAAACCTAATAGTAACAGTAAAACGTTAATCCAGACTGATAATGGGCGGTTAGTGATTCAATTGATTGACTCATAATGTTTTGATGAATACTTACAATCAGCGGAGAAAAATCCTCTCTTGATAAAGACAGGGACAGGTGGTAAGAATATTGCAATCAAGACTAAGAACCAATCTTTAGCATGCATTATTTTGAGCTGTGTGTTTAGTTAAGTGTTTCGAGTTATTTCTATTAGAGAACTTTGATTGTGCAGTTCAATTGATTTGTAACTTTAGTAATATGATAACGTATTTGATTAAGTGATAATTGTGCAAGATTGAAAGTGATAAACGGGGGCAGTTTTTTTATAGTTCCAGTTTTTGTGACAAACTTTAAATTGCTATTTTCTCACGTGATAAGAAATTAGATAACCAACTGAGAGACTCTAACCAACTTCAAAACTAATTAAGGTGATTTGACTCAAGAAGGAGACCTGATTGCATAGCTTAATTCCTTTGAGAGTGAATGGTTTATAGTCGTTTTCCCATAATGAATATTTTTAACCCTTGTTCGTGGCAAAATGGGGACTAAAGATTCATCCACTGACGGTATCACCAATCTTCCAATACTAAGGCTGAGAATTTGAAGTGATAGCATATTAAATTTTCTTCAAAGAGATGGGTCAATACAATTCTTTATCTTGATTCAAACGCTCACAGGAAAATCATAGTTACTGATTTTGTGTTCTTGAGTCCTGACATATTGCTCTGATATAGTAGCTATTACGTAGAAGCAATCTAAGACTTTATGTAAAAGCGATATATTACAATCATTCTAGTATTACACGGAAGTATATGGTCTTCATTTCCATTCCGGTTTATCAGTACTTCCTATAAATCTATAAATAAAACGGACTAATATGAACATATTCTTCATTATCAATCCACATTTGAAAGGGACATTCTCGCACTTGAATAATACAAGAAAAATTTCTCTAATTACATGCAAAAAAGGTATAGCAAAATTCCTTGAATTCAATTATTCACTTCAGGTGTAATGCTTCTGTCACTTCTGTTTGTTTGATAAATCATTCATAGTCATAACTCTACATTTTCTTTCAAATCATCCGATTGCTAGCTATTCTTAATTTCCGAGTTCTAAAATCGTCTGTAAAATTATTTTTCTCTTAGGTCCCCTAAATTAAAGTGCAAGAAGAATTTGAGTCATACACGCTCTGAAATGTGTCAATCATTGAAGATCTCTTTAGTGTAAACTGTACCCCTTTCATAGACAAATACACACAATCCCAGCTCATATGGCATTAGGCGTCTTTTCTTTTTCACAACTTCACGCAAAATCTCGGTGATTTAAGGTACAAGAAACATGGCCTGCATAAAGATCTTCCTAGGAATAAATCAGGGAAAAATTGTTGTAGTTTTGTTGTTATCGTGTTATAATTACGAAGCAAGTTAACTTACAAGGCAATAGCCCTCTGTGGTGATGTCGTCTTCAGTTTGCTTCTTTTCAAATAACACTGAACAAAAGTGTAATAGTATCCTGGGACTGTCTGGTTATTGTAACATTATAGGCCTATACTGGGATAGATAGAACACACCCTTATATTATGAAACATATGACATCAATATTTCTAATCAACTAGAGGCAAAATTAAATAGCTGGAAATAAGAGTAAGTGTTCAATATGTATACAAAATAAACACGTCTAATTTTGATGTCCTATCACTTTTTTAACGCGTCGCTTAGTAGCATTGCCACGCCAAGCGCAGCTTGTATGAAAATCAGGTATTTCAAAATGCAAAGCTACGCGTTCCCCCCACCAGTGTAACAGAAAAGTGCTGCAGCCAATATAATACTACTGAGAAATACACTTCACCTCTCAAAAGGATAGGCTACCTTTGAAAATTTCCTGAAACAGTCTGCTAAAATGGGCTTATTAGAACTTGAAATTCAAAAAGCACAAACATAATCTCATGACTTGATGCCTTAAGTGCTGAACACTAAGATGCCCTGGAGAGTTCATAAACTGCAATCTAAACCAAATACAAACTTCTTAGTAGTTCTCAGGGAAGGCGCAAAACAGTGGAGACTTGCCTACTTAATGTCAAATGTCAAGGCGATGGGATACTTGTATAAAAGTACTCCAAATGTTGACTGCATTTAACTCAATCTTCCAAAAACGGAAAGTCAAAAAGTTAGTCAGACTTATTTTAAAAGCGAGAATGATTCAAACACCAAAAAGAAAGAAAAAAGGAAAATTTTTTCTTGAAATAAATTACTGGTTCTAAAAATAGCCAGAGTTGCAGCAATGAAACAATAGAAATCTGAAGAATCAAGAAGAACACCAAAAAGAAGGCGAAAAAAAAAAGTTTAACTGAAATTTGAAGCATAAAATGCTATCTGATTGGAATCTCAAGATATTCTTAGATAACACCAAATAACGTAATCTTGCTGTGATTCACAATCAAAAGCCATCGATCTGGCTAGTAGGGACTGGTAGAATTTTAGAGATTAAGATATGGACTTGTCTTCGTTCACTTGTCTTTGTGAAACCATGCAATGTGGACTCAGTCTTTGTTTATAAATCCCCTAAATAGGACTTTTTAATTAAAAAATTTGTATCAGACGTTCAATATTACTGTGTGTTTTTTTTTGTGCGATTTTGGACTAAAACTGATTTTTTAGTAGATAATAAGATTAGGGTCTAGAACGAATGGACAAATAAAATAAAAAAAAACCAAGTTTGTGTGTATCACTTCCGTTTCGGGAAGTATAATTGAATGAATTTGGCAATTTCGCGAACCTCATTGCCCACTTTATAGGCAGGACGCGAATTATTTTTCCATTTCCTCAAGGACTTGCAGATTTTTCAGCTCCTTAAGATTCATGGCTCTATTTCTAAGTCTTTTCTTTTTGGCCTCGCTACCACCCAGAATTTCTCACGGCCTCCCGCGAAATTAGGCACCATCCTATTCTTGTCTTGTGCTAGAGAAGAAAAAAAACAGGAAAAAACGGGAACTTTTCGAGCTGGAATTCTGCAGATGGTAATCTGCAAATCTACAGGGGACAGGAAAAAAGAAACGTTTCGGCTTAGAAGTTCTGGAAAAATTTTCTTAAATAGATATCCTTTTTTTTTTTGTATATAAGAGTGTACTTCCCTCTCAAAATTTTTTCTTCTGTAGCATATCCTTGTCGATATTTTCTCTTTTCTTTTCCTTTCTTCATCCATTAGATTAATAGAACTATACAAAAATGCAATTCAAATCTGTCATCGTCGCTTTAGCCTCAGTTGCCGCTGTCTCAGCCGCTAACGCCTCAAACGCTTCTAACGCTTCTAACGGTACCAGCTCAGTTTCTACTGGTGCTGCTGCTTCCAACGCCATGGGTGCTGGTGTCTTCGGTGCTGCCGTTGCTGCTGGTGTTGCTTTCTTATTCTAGATGCTTTAACTTGCCTACAATAGAAACAGTCCATTTACAATTACATTATTTTTACTCAACATGCAAATATTAAAGCTGTTTGTTTGTCCGATATCCGTTTAAACGTGGTGGTTACATATAGAGGTTTTTTTATTTTGCTGCTTAATTATTAATACAAAAACATTTTGTTTTAAAAAAACATTGTCTTTTTTTATCTTTAATTCTTTTTATATTCATCAACTCACAGTTTGAGTTTGAACTTTAATACTTGGTTTGGTGTCCCTTTTTATAGTCTTTTTTTAATATAGTTTTTAACAAACTAAAGCTTTGAAGGGGATTACCTTCTATTATGTAATAATTTTGTTCTCTTTTCGAATGCATTCAGTCATTAAATACCATAAGTTGGTGACTTAAAAAAACATTCCTTTCAAAAGTTAGGACTATTGTTCTTATCTTCTCATGCAATACATTTAAAATGCGTCATGAGTTAAAATTCACGAGTAATCCACGGATGGAAGTGTTGAACTAAACCTTATTAAAATGGTAGAGGCAGCCATCTTTAAGGTACTTGAAGGAAACTCTAGATTTCACTCTCTACATAATCAGCGCAACCCTGACGAGCTTTTATTAGGCAAATTCTCTTTACTTTTACCATTCAAAGCTATATCATGGTTGTTTAGCAAATTATGGACTTGTTAAAAATTAACCTTGAGCCTAAAGCGAGAGAACAAAAACTTTCTCCTTTGAATAATAAGCGTAATTGACCTTAGTATTGAGCAGTTATTAACCCACTACTGAACATTTATAATTTTCCGGAAAGGAAATTACCGGCCACTCACAATTTTTCACACAATTAAACTTAAAAGCTTAGTTCTGATTACGTAATTTGGCGATGAATGAGGACTGAAAGCTACTTGGGTACAGACCTACGACATATAACTATTAGTCAAATCCAAACTACAACTTCAAGTCACAGTTTTGTAAGGGGTACAATTTATAACATAGTTATAAATTTTTTTTTTCTGATTTTAATGTGTACTAGTTGGAAAATTCTGTAAATATAAAAAATAGAAACTATAAATTATAACTCATTAATTACCGAATGAGTTCCACTAAATTTCCCTAGCAACAATTAAGTTGCTTATAGGTAAATTGAACTAGTAAACTTCAGTCTAAAAACTCATTAATTACAGAATGAATGGGTGCCCAACAATAAATTGGACTAGTAAACTATAAAGTTGGTATTACCCTATAAAGATTTTATATAATTTATATAGAGTTTTTCTCCAACTAATACACATTAAGAACAGAAAAAAAAAAGACAGATTAAGATGAGGCAAAAAAAAGCATGTTGAAGTCTTTTTTTTCTTCTTCTAGTATTTAGACAGTTGGGGAAACGTATCGCACTTCATAGCTCGAAATTTCAATACATACAAGTATGAATTCCTTATCTGTTTAACATGGTGTCACTTTATATGCTTACCAAAGGCACAGTGTTGGCATCTATCTCAGTTGAATACCTGTGTTCCCAACTTTATTTATTATTGCCTGTGGCTTAATGACTAACCTTATTCGATGAAAAGGTCACAAAAAGGCCGATAATATTATTTTAACGAGCAGTGTTGTAACGTACTAAGGTTAGTAGAGTTACAGGTAAAGTGGATGACGTAATTTACGGTATAGTGTTTTATTATTTCAAGCGAGGTTGAGGCCTCGGTAGGTTTCCAACGATCTCAAAAAGCTTCTTCAGAGAAGAATGCTATATAGACGTCGTTTTTACATTGCTATTCAGATTCAGTATGACAAAGAACTCCTTCAGATAATTAATGAGTTATATCGAACCAGTGTTTTTCTCCTGAGCTCAGCTACAGTTGAAGAGTCATGTACATTCTGAAAAAACTGCATAAAATTTAGCTGGAATGTTCAAATCTTCCATGAGAAAACAACATGAGCGATTGTAGCACAAAATGAGAATTACAATATACCACATCTTTAACTCTGTAGACCAACATTTTAAAGTTGGTACGTATACATTTAAAACAATAGCCTACCTAGCACTCAGTGCTGAGCTTTACTAAACATGATTTGTTTTGTATGCCAAAAGTGGCTATCAACATTCTCTAGTATTTTTGCGTAAATTTCTGATTCAATCAAAGGAAGTTCAGATAGCTAATCAAGCTTTTGGTAATTGCAGAAGACTTGCTTTTGGCCTTTAAGAAAAGCTTTAATGATATGCACATAAATCGCTTAATTCAGTAGATTCAACTTTATTACAAGACAATACGATTCATTAAAACGGTCAAACTTTCAGCTCAATGCGATCATAAGGTTGTTTTAGCGCCAACAACTGAATGCAAATCGGCTGTTTGAGAGTCTATTGTCGTCAATCAATAAAGAACTGAAGAAGGACAATGAAAAGATCAAGATTACAAAGGCTGAGTTTCTTTACAATTGATACCCCATTCACAAAACATTCTTGCCACAAAATAGAGATTTGTTAAGCACATTCTCCAAGCTTTCGCCATAAACATCCCCAATGCCTAAAAAGAAAAGACTTCGACTATGTACAACTAGGGAATTAGGAAAGAAGATACCGCTAATCGAAGTTACGTTAGACATATATAGACTTGAAAAATTTTGACTAGAGACCTAGCTTGAAAGGGAAGTAAACAAAGTTTCTACATTGAGATGTCTTGCGAGGGACTTGATTGTGTACCACATAAATCAAACAAAAACACATAATAGCAATATAAATCATGCTCAATGAATCAAAGCAGAAAAAGAACATACTGAGATATCTATGTTTCATAACATATATTAATCAATACTCGTCTCCCATTGAGAGTATCGGTATGTCTGAGCTGAACTACACACCAAAAGCTTTCAGAACAATAGGCTAATTTTAGAACAATCGGAAATCGAGGGTTGAGAAAACTGGGACCTGAGTTTTCAGGTTATGATCTCGGCCCTCACTTGTTTGGCATGCACTATTTTAATTTTGTAGTCTCCCACTTTGATTTTCAACGTTCAACCTGCATTGAACTAGACGCATGATCAGGTTCTAAAAAAAAAGTTGATCTGGTTTTTTTTTTTTTTTTTTTTTTTCAGTTTATGTACATAATTTGGTACCTTTTTTTTTTAGATCGAAGGGAAAAAAAAGACAGTTGACAGAGAAAGAAGCGTACATAATTACATATTTTATTTACATCGCTACTACCTGTGTCCAGCAGCGTATAAGTATAACTTCTATAAGCTTCATACACAGCTCCGACAACATTCATATCTGGGGCAAAGACTTGTGGTGTGTGCGTGTGTGTGATTTTCTTTTATTTTTTTTCGTTTACTTATTGGTACTGATTTCCCTGCGTGACGGCCGCATTCAATCTTGTTACAACGAAAACAATACCAATAACCTAAGACTGAAGAAGCAGGGGCGGAAACAAGTGAAGCAAGAGCTGGGTAAAGAAAGAGAACAAACTTAGAAGAGGATATACTTTTATCATCAGTCATATCAGAAATAGAACAGTTTGGTTGGAAGCCTGTTAATAACACCCTTTGATCTTACACTCAGCATCACCAGTTCTCAAAATATTGAAATGGGTCAAGTTAGTAGTAGCATTAATGGTCATAGTTCACGAGAGTCTATATCAACAACCCTTACACAATCTCCAATTTTTGTCACTAAGCGTCTTATCCTAAACACGATAAATGTTAAATCTAATGAACTTGATGTCAAGGACAAAATATTGACGGTGGATAACGAATCAAAAGTAATATCTTTACCAAAACAACCACTATCACTCTTCACTCAGAACAAAGCTGTTAATGAATGGCCATTCTTGCTAAACGTTGATTCTAATGATCTCATAGACTTTAATTTGGAGCTTACACCTGATGCTCATGATGAATTTTCACAGTTAACAGTTCAAAGAACTTATACGATATTTACCAATATAAAAGCATTGTTCTATGATAGTTCGAAAAATCTGCTACATCAACAATTTCTAGCTCATATGATTGAAATAGTTAAAAACGGGAAACTTACTGTGGATCCTAAATTTATACAAGTTGATCATGATAATGGACTAAGCTTGGTTGATAACATTAAAAGGGACTTTAATCTTGAACTTGATTTATCAAGGTTAACAAAATTTGGAAGGATCTATGTTAGTATCATTGGTGATAATGAGGAGATTATCAAGTTTCCAATCTTTGTTACTCAACCAAAAGCGCCTCTGTTGAGTTCCGCGGGGAACGCACCCAGCAAGCTCGACTTCCAAGAGAATACCGAAGGCTCTAGAGATTCAGCATCTTCTTCATTCATTGATCCTCAGTTTAACTTTATCAGTGATGGTCCTAAGTTTAAAGAATTGATCCAACAGCTTGAAGAGAACCTAGGAAATTTTAAACCACTATTGAAAAATGTCATCAAAAAAGCACAGTCAGTAGATGAATCAACAAGGAATCTGGCGATTGCAAGATCATCATTATCATCAACTCTATCCGATCTAGTTAATTATTCAAGCATTGTGGAGAATCCAATCTTACAAGATCTTGTACATGAAATTATTCCTTTACTGACAGAGAAATCTACCAAAGATATAGAAGAGTCTAATTTGATAACGAAAAATATGATTACCCCGTTGATATTATTGTACAATTCTGATTTGAAGCTTTTAGCAATCAAGAGAAAATTGTATCATGACCAATCTAATGACTTTTACAATTGGATGGCTAGACTACCTTCGGGTTATGACATCGAGGGCTCAAAGGCTGCTTATTCCAAAAGGTTAGGATTTGAGTTGATGAGACTCGATTATATCAGTTATTTGAATGAGTTCAGAAACGGTTATCTAGTAAGAAATTTGATTTATAACTTGGCGCTTTTCTTGCAAAAGACTAGTTCAGACTCTTCAATCTATGGCTCGAAAGATTGTCCTTCTGCTACCATCGAGCATAATTTATCAAAAGCATTTTTTTACTACAAGAACTTTTCTAACTATAAATTGGAGCAGCAAACGATGAAGAATAATTTAACAGAATGTAAGAATATGAAAGACCTATTAAGATTCTTAGACAATTCATCATCAAGCTCACCAAAAGTTATCCAACAAAAGATAATGCAGCAATCAGCACAACCGGAATTCCTTGATAGTAAAATTCTTGATGATCACCACCCGCATCAACCTTATCAAAACCAAGAATCTGACTTGGTCAGTTCATCACCACCAAAACTTTCTTTATCACCTGCATTCAATTCTCAAACTCCTGAAAATACAAATGGTACGTCTGAAACATCCAGTGGTCAGCCAAGAAGCTTTCGCTCTAGGGATTCATCCTCAATAGATTCTTCAGATAAGCAAGACAATCAAAGTAAGGCGTTTGTATTTGATCTTGCAATCTCTTCTTCTCAATCTAAACTAGATCCACCCTCCAAGATTGATCCTAAGCCCAAAAAGCTTGATCCTCCAAAACCTGTTGCAAAAAACTCACAGATAATTGGTGCTATCACTAAGACTGAAAAAGTTTATGTATTGGATCAAAAGGCCGGTAAATGGGAAAGAAAGTATGTCACTTTGAAGAATAATCTCATTCAAGAGTACATGTTAGTGGAAAACAAAAGTTCTTCTTTTGAGCCCAAGTTGATATCGAATAGTTCACCAGAGCCATTTGATTTAACACTCGCTACTATTAAGAAGTTCAACACAAGAAACTTGAAGCCTTGCATTGAAATTATCACACAGGATGATGTATCAAGGATATATCAATTCCGTGATGAAGCGGACAGGCAATCCTGGTTGAGAGCACTGAATTTGGCGATTCATATAATGGCGTATGACACTCACTCAAGAGATAGTCCCACACGAAGTGACTATAAGAAGTTGATTGGACCATTACATTCTCCTAGAGATTCTCAGTATAGTCATAAAAATCACCATGATCGTCCTTCACATAAAGACCATCACACTCCAGATAATCAACAACATCGTTCACCAAGGGATGACCAAGCTCAAGTGCAACTTACAAGTCCAAATAACTTCAAAGCAGACAGTAAGTCAAGGAAAAAGCCAACAGAGTCTCCTGGGGAGCTAAACAGAGAGCGTTCTTTTTTCGCAAAGAAAAGAATTACAATGGTCAGAAAATCTGTTTATAATCCAGCCTTAAGTACTGATCAATTAGCCCTAGATCCACATTGCTCACCTTTGGAGATTGTTCGTGAGGTTCATGCATCGAACCAGATTTGCTGTGATTGTGGTACAGTGAAGTCCGTTGATTGGATCTCGTTACGTCATTTGGTTGTTATGTGTGTTGATTGTGCTGGTGTTCATAGATCATTAGGCACTCAAACTTCTAGAATGCGTTCTTTAACCTTGGATTATAAAATTTTCCAGATCAAAGAGATTAAGGAGTTATTATTCCAGGCTTCTAACAAATTTGCCAATTCTTATTGGGAATCTGGGTTATCACCAAAAGAAAAAATTACACCATTATGTACGCCTGAAAATAGGGCTAACTTTATTGAGAAGAAGTATATTACTAGAGTATTTTTAAAAAAAGAGCCCAATTTTAAACCTAATGACTCATTGATTAGAGGCGTTCGTTCATCTAACACTCCCTTGATCCTGAAGAGTTTGGCATATAACGCTGACAGCTCATTAGTGGTTGTCAAGGATAAAGCTGGTGAAAAATTACATTTGAGTCTTTTCGAGTATTCATTGAGTCATTACTCCACAAGTTCGCTTGACGAGTCTCCCATCTTTGACATTTCACAACTGTTAATTTTTAACAATTCAAACATTGGTACAAAAGTTGATAACGTTTTAGTCTTAGATGACAAACAAAGAAAATTCTGGGCTTCCAAATTGCAACAGCCTGACACTGATAAGACCACAGCTCCTCCAACTACACTAGATCCTAAGATATTAGCGAGAAGTGGAAATCTTAAAAAGGCATCTAGTCATGAAAGCGTAGCTAATAAGTTGAGCTCGACTGGTAATGATCATGGAGCTGTAACAGTCAACAAAGAAGGAGGCATCAGAAGAAGTAGCAGTGTCAATGTCAAAGACTCCAACGGGCGACAGAGCCGAATGAGCTTTTTAAGGTTAGGGAATCGAAGCATCGAATGAACCAACACTCGATTTACAATTGATGACAATATTTCTTTCGCTAACTACACGGATACCCATTATTTTTGAACATTTTTTTTCCTATCATCTTTTTTAGTTTGTTTTGTTTTGTTCTACTCTTTCTTCTTTCACCTCATCTTTGTGAATTGTCTAATACTTTGTCAAATTCTTATTTCCATTATGTTGCACTAGTTTATGTTATTGTCTTTTTTTTTTTTTTTAATTTTTAATGCCTGTGGTTTTGTGTCAGAAAAAGACATCACCAATATTTGTTTCTTCACAAAGTTCCCCATAGTTATTAATCTTGGGGTAATTTAGTCCACAAATGGAGGTGATTCTTATTTTTCTCTTCACTATAATGACTTTTCGTTTCTTTCTTTCGTGAATTTTGCTGGTCTTTAGCTATTCTTCCAATCCATATATTAGTTGGAAAACTACCTTCACTAGTCAACTTGTTTTGCTGTTGCTTCTTGGTTAATAATTCCACTCGTTGCAATTTGCTCCATAACCAACATTAGCTAAGTTTTTGATTAATTAAAAGCTATTTTCTATAGACCTATTTCATCTTTGCATATTTGTTGTTATTCGTGTTCAATTTAGGTATTTTTGGCAAATAATTGGCTCCACTTTATTGTTAATTTCAAAATTCCTTTCTCTACTTCTTTCTACTAACGTGTCTGCATTTTCAATACGTCATGGACTGTCTCTCTCAATCCCCTGGTGTGAATGATCCGACAATGCTTTATGATGTAAAGGAATGCATAGGAAAGGGGAACTTTGGTGACGTTTTCAAAGCTCTTAATAAATCCACAGGTCAAGTTGTTGCCATCAAGGTTGTTAATCTAGAGGAGACAGATGATGATATTGACGTTTTGGTTCAAGAGATCACTTTTTTATCACAATTAAGATCCAAATACATTACAAATTACTTTCAAACGTATATAAGAGATGTTTCTATGTGGATAGTTATGGAATACTGCGGAGGAGGCTCTTGTGCTGAGTTGTTGAAATGCCACAGGCACTTGAACGAAGCTGTTGTCAGTCTTATCATAAGAGAGACCTTAAAAGGTTTGGAGTATCTTCATAGTGAAAGAAAAGTTCACAGAGATATAAAAGCTGCTAATATACTATTGACATCAACTGGTCAAGTAAAACTTGCTGATTTTGGAGTATCTGGTCAAATTACTGCAACTCATGCCAAGAAGGATACTTTTGTTGGTACTCCATTTTGGATGGCGCCTGAGATCATTTCAAGAAAAAGTGGTTATAACGAAAAAGTGGATATTTGGTCATTGGGTATTACAACTATTGAATTGGTCACTGGATCTCCCCCATATTCTGACCTTCAACCAATGAAAGTATTGTTTCAAATTCCAAAGAATCCAGCTCCTGTATTGGTTGGTCAAGATTATAGTGAGCCTATAAAGGAATTCATCAAATTTTGTTTGATCAAAAATCCTAAGCATAGACCTTCAGCATCTGTCTTGTTAAAGACAAAGTTTATCAAAAGTTATCGAAGAGGCATTTCTCTTGTTCCATACATTGAAGAGAAGGACAAATGGATGGCTGAAAATAGACCAAACTTAAAAAGACCTCGTTATAATATTGATGACAAACTATATACCAAAAGTGAAGCTAGTATCAAATGGAACTTTACACTTAAGCAGGCAAAAGGTGAACTGAATAAGGATGATTCTGGATGTATTGAAATGGACCCATCAAACCATAGCTACAACTATGATGATGATCCTAGTAGTGGTGGTTCTCCAAAAACTAATGAGGTTAGTCCTATCACTGAAGGTGATTACATTGACTCAAGTGAAACACAATTGACATCACCGGACTCTGATATTGAAAATGTCACTGCACCAACAGCAATTATACATGAAGTTAAAGACAAAGGAAACCAGTTACCACTACAAATCTCTACATCCACCTCTCCTCTATATCAGCAACAGAAACCAATTGACTACTTGAATGAAGTAATACTATATTGCTTTAAAAGAGTTCATCATAGAGCAAAGACTTTAGACACTAAGACTATAGTCTCCAACCTTGGCAAACAGTTTTTGTTTTCCGAGAGAAATCAACCTGGTTTAGCTGAAGCTTTTTCTGAAGAGATCTGGCTACGTATGTCTCAAATAAGAAATGCCAACCAATGAAAAATATTCAATTGAATAATATAGGGAGTTCTGTTAGATTAATAAACCCCCCACAAGCTCTTTAAGGTACCTTGTAGTGTAACAATTGAACCTAGTACTTTGAGGATACAGTTTATGTTTACTCATTGTGAGGTAACCAGGGTAAGCTTTGAATTTTGAACTTCCATGAGCTTAAATTAAACTTCATACATTAAACCACAAAATGAAAACTTCAAATATTTGACACAAAAACCTGATCTTTGAACGACAAACCACAATTTCAATGTCATAGGTTTAGATAGATTGACACTATAATTTGAAATGATAATTATGAAAATGTCACTCTATCCTTTCCTTATTTTGATTACTTAGAAACTCATATCATAAGAGTATTATTTGGCTATTTTGACTTCATATTTTTGCTTAGCAAGTTCATCCACTCTGATTTTCAGGTCAATTTAATAGATGAAACTTTCAAAGATATTAAAAGCTTCTGCTTTTGGTTCTGTTGCTTTCAGTGCTTATATTGAGTCACTATCAGGTTCGACTTCTTCTTCACGTTCCAAATCAAGAGCTGCAAGGCCACTAGTTCCTCTATCCCAACTGAAAGAAAATGTTGAAAAGTTTGATATTACTATTGGTGATAATGTTGATACTGTTTTGAATCTTAGTGGTTCCAAGGAGACTAAAAATTTATCACAAAGTAATAATGACGGGGATACTTCTGATATCACAGAACAAAAGGTTCCAGTTCAATGTTCACAAGATTTTTATCATATTTCTTCAGCTTCTGAATTGGCTGAACTTCAAACCTGTGATGATGTTATTGGTTCTATATACATCAATAATTACCACAGTGGTACTATTGACACAGGTAATATTCAAACCATCAGTGGTGACTTAATGATTAGTAATGCTACCAACTTGGTTAGGGTTGAAGCTCCAAAATTAAAGGTAATCAGTGGTATATTTGGTTTGAATGCCTTGACCTCGTTAACATCTGTTAATGCGCCATCTTTACACACAGTTGATGTCATTGATTGGAGAGTTTTGCCTATTTTGAGTACAATCAAATTTGAAGAGGGTATTAAAGAGATTAAAAGTATCACCATATCAGATACTTCATTAGTTGGATTTGATGGGTTTAATAGTAAAATTTTGGATGTTTTAAATGTTAATAACAATAGGTTTTTGGAAACTATTTCAGGTGGTTTAGAAGGTATTAATGGAAAGTTAAGTATCAGTGCCAATGCTAAAAACGCTTTAGTTTCATTTCCTAAGTTAAAATATGCCAATAACATCACTATGCAAGACATTACATCATTAGATTTAGGTCAAGTTGAAGTTGTTAATGCATCTTTGGAAATGATTCAAAATAACTTTGTCAGTTTAAAATTTCCTAAGTTAAAGACTGTTGGTGGTACTTTGAGCTTAGTTGGAAATGATAATATGAAAACTGCTGATTTTCCAAAAGTTGAAGAAATTGGTGGGGGATTGATGATGGTTAACAATACCAATATGGATAGTTTAAGTATTTTCCCTGAACTTAAAATTATTGGTGGTGGAGTTAAAATCGTTGGAGAGAGTTTGAGAGAAGCTTCTTTTAAGAAATTAGAAACTTTGAAGGGTAGTGCTTTAGTCATTTCCAAAAACCCAATGTTCAATTGCGATAAGTGGGAGAGACCAAATGGCGAAGCTCATCATTTTATGAGAGGTGGTAGTGTCAAATGTCAAAGTGGTCTTAGTGTAAGCGAGGTTGACCTTAATGATAAGGGGGAAATTGTTGATGAGACTCATTCATTAATTGATAGTACTACGGATCTTGACAAAGCCAGAAAAGGGTATCCAAACAGCAGTAATTCCTTCTCTATTACCAGTATGCTTTATCATATTATCATCACTATAGGTCTTACCTTGATCGCATGAAGGGTTTAAAGCTCATTTTCACTTTTACCTTTTCTTGATTATTATATACACCCACTTTTTATCTGATTACATTTTCTTAAAGTCTACGCAATACACCCTGAAGTCATTATAATGACCTTTTGTAGACCAAAGTGAACCTAAGTCACAATCACCATGGTTCCTATCGACAAAATATCCCATTGCGGGAGTTACTGTTATTAGATAATTATCGTTTTTTTTCTCGGCGATTTGATTTTTTTGAAATTTGGTTGTTTTTTGGACTTATACGGTTGGGTAGATTTCTTGAATTGAGAGAGACTCAGAGATTATTTGTGATTGAGTTCAATTTACTTTATCTTTCGGACCCTTTCAATCAAATTCTTGATCTGTGTTTAGACAAACTGTTTCCTACTTATCGTGAGCCTACAAATTGTGTGAAAGTGGTTTGATTGTTGTTGGTCTTGCAATACATTGTTTTCCAGGCAAAATTCAGTTACAGTCAAAGATATCAATGACGTCAAATGGAACACATCTTCAGCATCCTGTGCAGGATGGGGATGAGAACGAAAGTGATAGATCAAGCATAGAAGGTTCTGGTGATGATTCCAACACTGTGGTACCTACAACTACTAGAGCCACTGTGAAAAGAAGAAGAAAGACGTCAAGTTGTGATGTCTGTAGGAGGTTAAAAACTCGGTGTGATTTTAAACCTATTGATATCAAATGTCATCGATGTAAAGTGTCCAATATAGACTGCTCATTGACGCATGAGAGATCTGATGAGATTGTTTATGCTGTTGAAGAGTATAAGAAGACGTTGGAAAATGATAGAGGGAAGTTGGATACTTTGGGTGATCAAATGGCCCTGGTGCTGAGTAAATTAAGCCAACTGACAAATGGCGAAAATATCTCAGTTGGTGGTGATAGGAAAAGATCCAGAAGCGTAGTAGATGAAGAAAACGGATATTCCAGGACCTATAGTGGTGTTAACACACCTGTAGGTCAAAGGGAAGTTCTCAATGAAGATTACCGAGTATTGGAACAACTTGGTAATATAAAGACTAATTATCTGGATAACTCTGTTCCGAATGCACCATTGAATAAGATCAAAGCCCTTGATATTAAATTATTTAAACGTGTTTCAACTTATCAATTCTTTGAAAATTTGTGTCATGATGTATTTCTAAAGGGCTTTTACAATCCTAGGAAGGAGTTTTGTCTAAGGTTAGGTGCCAACTTTTTGAACATGGCCCATTTTTGGATCATACCTGGTGGTATTAAAATAATAACTGATGAATATGTTAGAAAACATCCTTTCATTACAGCAGTAATGATACTTATATCAATGAGTTTTGACGAAAACTATCATTATTCGGAGGAACAAGGTGAGTTGTATTGGATCGTAAAGAGAATACTTGGTTTAGCCATGATAACCACTCCATTAACTGATCATGACGTTGAAGCCATTCTGTACTGTTCAATATATAACATTGCAAGAAAACCTCATCAGCCATTGTTAGATCAATGGTCATTATCAGGTGATGGGATAAGGGCTATGATGTTTAGTATAAGATTTATTGAATTGAAAAACAGGATTAAGGTTGGGAATTTTCACCCTGATGACTTATTCCATTTAAGAATTTGGACCCTGTTGAACATTTGTCATATTACAAACTCCATAGGCAGCGGTAGACCACACTTGATACCACCGGATTACTACGATGATGAATTACTACCATTGGTGATGAATTTCCCACAACATACCCAAGGTGATGAAATTAATTACGCCCTTTCTCAATTGGTGAAATCTGTTCATAAGATGTTTTACTCTCAAGACATTTTTAAAACTGTTATTAGATTGAACCAACTCGAAGACGTTGATAATATCGATGATGGAGAACAATTGCAGTTGTTTAAATTCAGGCAATTACACAATTGGAAAGAGAGATGGAATGATCTGATTGAATCAGATTCATCGGGTACTTTACTGTTCACTTTTGACTTTTATCACATTACATTATCTAGAAGGTTTGTATCGCTGTACTCAAGAATTGTATCTGACTTCAAAAATGACAAAAAAGAAAATACGATAGATGGTGATCCAATAAATGAATCACAAGTCAAGGTGCTGGAAAAGTATCTTAAGATTGGATATGACACAGTAATACATTATTGTAAACAAATTTTAGAGAGAATAATGACATTACCTATCCCTATGATTCGAGGTTCACCGGTGAGTTTATGGGATCAAGTGGTATATGCTTGTTTATCACTTTATGATTTCAATGATTTATCAAAGGATGACTACTTTAACTCTGGGCATTTGAAATTAATTTCAAGAGTTTATTGGCATTTAAACCAAATAGGAGAGGCTAAAAATGATGCAACTGATACAGTTGGTAAAATCATTAAAAGTTTAGTGAACGTTGATGAAAGTCCCATTGTACCCAACATGGCATTTCCGACTTATGGGAGTAATAGTTGGGTTAATCCAGTTCTGGGAGAGAACGATTATGCTCCATTGGGTGATGAACTAAATAAAGATTTTAGTGAGACATTAAGTGCATTTGTTAGTAACAATGGGACATTGACCGATTTCTTGAACGAGATTGAAGACTTGAATGCTAAAAATATAAAAAGTTGAGGTGCTGAAAGTGCGCATATATGGTCATACGTTCAGTATTTGATAAATTCAATGCATCATTTGAAAAAGATTAACGATAGTAGTTTTAGTAGGTTTTCATTCTCGATTACAGCTTGGCACATAGTAGCATGACTTTATCTCTCGAGATTTCAACAATTTTACATTTCTCTTGAACCGATGGTCCAAAACAGTTCCATATGGGTATTGGGTTGAGAATACTTAGTATTCATCTCATATTGTTCAGATTGCAAGACAATAGACACGTTGTTGATTTAGTCGTAGGCATGCCTTGGTCTTTTTGAAAAAGTTCTTGTAAACTCTAATTGTCTCGTTCTTCAATTCCCACCTCGAAACACCAAGACACTAAAAGAGGTCAAACCCCAAGCGTTCGGCAAAACAATACAACAGTTGAACACAAGAGCTGAGAAGAAATGTGAGAAAATCAGTTGGCACATGGTTTTAAGAGCCAGCTATTAGCCAATTCCAAGTGAAATATCCAATGCACGTGCTAATTTGAATCCATTCCTATTTGAAAACTTGCGTTTTTTATCGTACAAATTTAGATACTTGGCATATACAAGTGACTTCGAGCTGAAATTAGTCTCAACTCTCGACTCCGAATCCTGAGTCTGTTTGCAAAACAAGCCGTGCAGAGTTCTGTTGGGTAGCAGAGCCCAAACCAACTTGTCTAATGGGATCTTACCAAGAGCTCAGAGCCGACTTTTAGCTGGCCCAGAGGAGTGAAAAGCGGCACAAGACTTGATGATTTTGTACAAAAAGCTTGCATGAATGAAATAGTCTTCGTCAATCAAAAAAAAAAAAAAGGATGATAAAGAGAGGTTCGAAAGGTAGAGGATACTAAGGGGAGTCTTGTTACAGGGTATTTGATTCGAATTTTTCCCTTGTCTAGCTTTACAGTTTGAGAATAATTAAAGACCCTATTTTATATTTTAAAGGCTGTCAAATGACATCTTTTCTGTTAAGCTCGCATGTGTCTTTGGACCCTGACTGTAATTTGACCGACCCCGTGGTCCTTCAATTTGTTTCCCTCTCTCCATTATTTTCAAATCGGGCCGGTTAAGTCTCGTGACACTTTTAGGCTTGCTCTCATAGAAAGCTCCCTTATCATCCCCATTTTAATCTGACTATCGTTATAGCATAAACCAGAACCGTCAAAGTCGTCTATACACCATAACTATCCTTATACACAACTAGTCGTTAACACTTCTAACTTCCTTTTTACTCATCACATGGGATGTTTAAAAGGGCTAAAAAAGGGGTTCAAAGGTCCCTCGATGTATCATTATTTTTTTAGGATATGCAGGTAATTTGAAATGAAAAAGAGTTAAAAATATACAAAAACGTTTTTACATTTCCCGGAACAGAAAAGTTCTAAATGCATAAATTGAAATTTTAATTAGCATTTTATTGGCAATATTTGTATGAATTGTCGATTGCAAATACTAAAATTCATCTTGGAGAATATGAATACTTACTAAATTACTACCAGTTTCGGTAGTGGAAGCAGCAGCAGCAGCAGCAGCAGCCTAATGCCTTAGGGTCAACCAATTGTTTGTTATGCCTGCGTGCACGAGCTTCCAAATTGTGTATCTTGAGCTGAGTTGCATGCACACATTCAACTCATATACGTCTTTTATTGACTTCGCTTTACAGATAAACATGTGGAGACTGTACTGAGTAAGCTTTCCCAAAAGCACTAAATACTAATTTTGGCTATCTTCTTGGATATGCATTAATTGTAAGTTTGTTCATTCGTTCTTTCTTCCACTCTGCAAGTATAAATACTCTTCAAAATCACATATATCAAATACATTTCATCTCTTCACTCAAATCTGATTCTCACTCATCACTCTAGACTTTGTTCGAACAGATTTGATACCCAATCTAACTTCATACTCATATTCATATATACAATGAGACTTCCAACTACCGTGTTATTATTAGTCTTCGCTGCTCTTATTCAAGCTTTACCACTTAAATACGATGAGAAAAAGAACATCATCTTTCTTGTCTCTGATGGTCTAGGTCTTTCAGGTATCACAGCTGCTAGACAATATTTCCAAACTAAGGGGAACTTGACTGATGAAGCTTCTGTTTTCGACGTTGAACAATATTTAATTGGTACTGTCAGAACCAAATCTACATCCAACTTGGTTACTGATTCCGCTGCAGCTGGTACAGCATTTGCCGCTGGTAAAAAAACTTACAACAGTGCTATTTCAGTTACTCCAGATGGTAAACCAGCTGGTACTTTTTATGAAGGTGCTAAACTATTAAACTATACCACTGGTATTGTCACTACAACTTTTGTTCAAGATGCTACAATTGGTACTCCAAATACTCATGCTGCTTCAAGAAGATCTTATGATTTGATTGCAACCCAACAATTGGGTTATGGTCATCCACTAGGTCAAGTTATTGATGTTGTCATTGGTGGTGGTCGTCAATACTTACATGGTAACGATACCGAGTATGAA
Source organism: Taiozyma peoriensis (assembly GCA_030574875.1). Lineage (NCBI taxonomy): Eukaryota > Fungi > Ascomycota > Saccharomycetes > Phaffomycetales > Wickerhamomycetaceae > Taiozyma > Taiozyma peoriensis. The sequence goes on from JAJMFM010000009.1 coordinate 164,823, forward strand.
GGTGTTGCCGGTACAAGAGCTGATCAAGTTGATTATATCTCTAAAGCTCAAGAAGATGGTTGGAATTATATTGGTAGCAGAAAAGAATTCGATGAATATAGAGAAGCTGGTGAAGCTAAACTACCATTGTTAGCATTATACGGTGAACATAACTTGCCATACGAAATTGACCGTAATGCTAGTATTGTTCCATCATTGAAAGAAAACTCTTTATTAGCTTTAGAGACTCTAATCAAAGCTACTGAAGATACCGAGCAAGGTTTTGTTTTATTATTAGAAGGTGCAAGAATTGATCATGCTGGTCACAACAATGATCCAGCTGCCCATGCTATTGAAACCAAAGCTTACGATGAAACATGGAAAGCTGTTATTGATAGAGTTGCTTTGCTAGATACCGAAACCATTGTTGTTGGTACCTCTGACCATGAAACTGGTGGGTATGGTTTAGCTATCGATAATGTTTATAACTACTCCCCAACAAACCTACTTCAATACCCACATTCTGTTGAATATGCTTCCAATCTTTTAGGAGATTACAAAGGTGAAAAGGGTGATGCCTTAAAAGAATTCGTCAAGACTGAAGTCTTTGGTCGTGCTTTAAACCTTCATACCAATTTCACTGATGCTGATATTGACACTATTCTCAATTCAACTTATCCAGAAGCAGCATTAGGTGCTGTAGTTTCTAAAAACGTCGGTTTAGGTTGGACTACAACTGGTCACACAGCTGGTGATGTTCCATTATATGCTTATTCAAACACCAAAGAAGGTTATAACAGAATCTTGGCCGCATTAGGTTCTTCTGTTGAAAATACTGAAATCCCAAAATTCTTTGCAGCTGAATTAGGTGTTGATTTGGAAGAAGTTACTGAATTGATCAAAGATATTCCAGTTGAATAAATGGGGCATTTACCCTTCATTCTCTCCTTTTCAATTCTACCTCCGTTTTAATGTTTTAGTTCAAATACTTCTGAACTATATATAATACTTCTTTCTATTGCCTTTCACATCTTTGGTTATAGCTGTTGATCATCTGTCACTGTTGTACCCTTATAGAATACATATACGCATTGCTTTTAACACTTTGATGTAGACTAATCAACCCATTGACTATACTTGAATACTTAGCTCTGCAAATTGAACTAAACTCAAAAGCAGTTTTGTAGATGGACCCTTTTAGTTATTTTTCTTTTTTTACATAATCAAAACAGATCCCGTCGGAATCTGGAAAAATATCTAATCTAAAGAAAATCTAGAAAAAATAAAACGACTTTTCCGAAAGAAGCAAAAAGTATCGGCGGAATTATTTTTTTATATATCGTTTTTTTAACTAAGCAAAAAAGAAACTTATATCTGACTTTTGCAAGTAAAAAAGTACGAGGTTATCACCGAGAAGAATAATATATGTTTTAGCTCTATATAAATTCATTACCCCTGTTAGGTGATATTTACACAAAGTGCTATAAGCAAGATGTCATTCGACGATAATAAGGGACTTCAAATCGCTCTTGAACAAGCTGAAAAGAGTACGTATGCCATCTACCATTGATACTAAACCTGTGAGAGTGTAGAATCAATTTCTGGGCAAAGACCATGTTTCTTCAAATAGATTAAGGATCTAACGGGTGATACTCTCATCATTGATCATGTTCAATACTAACCCATAGGCTCATTTTAGGTTATAATGAAGGTGGTGTACCAATCGGTGGATGTTTGATTCATGAAGATGGTACAGTTTTAGGCAAAGGTCATAATGAAAGAATTCAAAAAGGTTCTCCAACTTTACATGGTGAAATCTCCACTTTAGAAAACGCTGGTAGGTTAAAAGGTAATGTCTATAAAGGCTGTACTATATACACCACTCTGTCTCCTTGTGATATGTGTACAGGTGCCATATTGATGTATGGTATTAAAAGAGTCGTTATAGGTGAAAATGATACATTTGTTGGTGGTGAAGACTATCTAAGATCTAGAGGTGTTGAAGTCATTAATTTGAAAAACGATAGATGTAAAGAACTTATGGAGAAATTCATTCAAGAGAAACCTAATGAATGGAATGAAGATATTGGTACTGAATAGATTCCTTGCAAAGAAAATTTAAAAACGCTTTACAACTAGAAAGTATATCATTTTTTTGTTACAGTGTACCTACAGCATAGAGAGAATCTAACCTCTCTCCTACAATCACATTCAATTGTCATTCTTTGCGTAGTGTATATTAAACATTTAAACATACTCGCGCTATAAGATTAGTCTATAACCCGTAGTAGACCATTTTGATATAGATGATAGGCTATTGTTTCAGTTGTTTTTTTCAATTGGTTGCAGAAGACACCGCAGAGGCAACAGTAGATGAGATCTCTTCAGCAACTTTTTGAACACCAGTTCTCTTAACAGCACCACTTGAACCTGGCATAACTAATTCTAGATAACAAACACCAATACCTAAAAACCCTAATCCAACCCTCAATAGGGCACTTTGAGAACCTTCAGCAGCTCCTTCACCATTCAGTTCACCCAATAAGGCTTGTACCGCTGTGATCAAAGAAAACCATGATAAGAGTTTGTTCTTCATAAACATAGCAGCCATTGGCATAGATTGTGAAACCACACCGGCGCTGGAATCAGGAGCTTTTTGTGGAACGTGGATATATGGGACAACAAGGTCTTCTCTCTTTACTTGAGGGGCCATCTTGTATGTGTATGTGAATATGAGCTTATAGGGGTGTCGATATCGGTGATTTTAAATTCAAACTCTGAAACTTGGTTTCATTGTAAGATCTTTAATCACCGTTGTTTGAAATTTTCAGGCATCTTTGAATGTCGCCTTTTTTTTTTTTCGTAAATTTCTCGAAAAACTCTATCAGTTGTGGCAGGAAAAGTTTAAAGAAGCTCAAAAATTTGGGGAAATTTGATTATGTAATACTATCGATTAATCTACAAGTTTGTAACTATAGTTACAATTATATCGATTGTGCTAAAAGTTGTTCAAAGAGTTCAAAATAGAGAGAGAAAGAGAGACAGTGTGTCTTTGAGTATGAGAGACTAGGAATAATTGAGGTTAAGGAAGGCTTACAGTGGTTACAAGTATTGAATTTCACATTAGTTATACTCTATAGCTTCTCTCTTGAGCGTAATGATTGGTGAACCGATTCAACATCGTTTACAGAGACATCCACATCATCTTTGTAGTCACCTTCAGGGACCACCTCTACAATGTTTTTATCCTCATCTTTAACCAAGAAGGCTAGATATATGACAAACGGAACAGAGAAGAAGAAAAAAGCTGCTGAAATACTGATGTTAACAATATCATTTTCCACTGCTGTTCCAATGGCATAACTAACACAAGCACCTAGTGATTCATAGGTTCTTAGTAAGCCTGCAATATGTGGCAACTCTTCCGGTGAGAAGTCTAATGATCCGATTAACCAATAAATCCAATAAAACATTGCCTCTGGAGCAAGTTCAAATGCCATCAATGGTCCAAAACTTCTTGCAAATCTAGGATTTCCTTCCCAATCAATACCAGATTCTGGGTGTCTATCAAACTCCTTTTGAATTACAAAGCAAAAGATATAAAATCCAACCATTAAAGCTAAGGAAAACCCGCACGAAATTCTAGATTTAATAGATCTTCTAACTCCTTTATAATCTAACAAGAATCCAAATATTATATCACCAATTTGTGGAATAAGAGCACCAAGTAAAGAAGATAATGCACGAACTCTTACTGAGAAATGTTTAGCTTTATAATTAGAAGTCCATAAATCATAAAATACTGAAGCGAAAAAGAAAGGTACCAAGCAAAAGACTTTCCTCCTTTTATATAATCTCAAGTATCTTTTAATACCTTCTTTCCAAGACTCGTTTGTTAAATGACTTTTTGGTCTTTCTCCAGCTCTATAATTCACTTTATCTGTAGTGGATAATAAAAATGACAATGGTAGACCTAGACATTGTAATGAAAGCAAAACTATATAAGTTTTCAGTGAGACATGACCTGCTTTATTTGAATTCTTGTTCATTGATAATGTAATCGAACCTGATATTAAACTTCCTAATTTTGTCAAAACTTTCCAAATTGCAATAAATCTACCTCTTTTATCCTTTGGTGGATATAAAGTCGCAATGGTTGCTTCAGAAACCCAAAATGCAGCAGCTGAAAACCCACAGGTAACAGCACCAAGCATGATTAACCATTGCGTACCATCTTTTGAATTTTGATACAAACCTGCAGACCAAAACACATAGCCTAGAGTACCTATTGATAATAAAGGTTTAACACCAATCTTATTCACAAGAATGGCATAAAATGGAGACGATAATGTCATGATACCAAATAATACAGAATTGGCAACATTGGCAGTGGTGACGGTTTTTAACCCACCAGCTCCAAGTCCTGATAGAGCATTCCATATACCTGGTTGTGTAAATGCAACAAGGCCAATGATCACTGCTTGTGTAAAGACACCGCGATATACTTTGTGGAACAAGCTCACCATTTTGTTCGATTGAATTTAATCATTTAGAATATATCATTGTACTTAAATTATGGAGAGAGACCGTCTTATATATATTGGCCACATACATACATCTTCATAACACTTAAAAAAAATCTTTCACTAGGTGATCAAATACGATAAATTTCAAAACTTGTATTTATGACATACTGCAAGTGCCTTGAATTAAAAAGCCATAATGATTAGCGGTTGATGCCTTTACATTTCCGCTAATTTTTCAGGCAACCATCACCCTAATGCAACATTTGAACATAATATATAGTCTATTAATGATGCGGCTATGTGCGGTCTATTAAACATAAAGTTCCAAGATGGAAGCCACCACTATCTGGGTGAATTATATTACAATGAAGAGTTTAAGACAGTGCTGCAATGTTCAGTTAACCTTGAGATTCTCTTGAAGTATTCCAATGATGAACCTTAAAACTTTAGAAGCATAATTTCGAATTGAACTTTGCGGGTTGCCTGATTTGGACCCTGTATGAAAATATTGCCAATTTAACTACAGTATTGGGATTGTCGCAAAGTTATCTCAATTTACCAATTGTGAACTTTCAGCTTGAATTCAGACAAAAGGAAAAAAATGTGTGTAAGTATGCTGGGCCGATGAATGCCTTATATACATCATAGTAAGAAGACCCTTTGAGATCACATTGCAACACTGCTATGAATTGAATTGCCTTAATACAAGCGTCAAGATATGGCACAACCAGTTTGATGCGCAGGGTACTAAGTAAGTACATTTAACGGTTGATGGATATCTCAGAATCGCCAATAACTTACAGTGATCACGCAAGAGGAAAGCAAAGGTAATAAAAGTTTATTATACACATGAGTAGCATTTGAGAGTCAATGCTTTACCTGCATTCTTCTCATCATCCACTTGAAACCAACTGTCAGTTACAAACGAGCTGTCGAGATATTTCACTTGATATTTGAGTAATAAAATCAAAGGGAGAAGAAAATACGAACTGTCATATTGGCGAAAAATATTTTTTTCCTTTCCTCAAAGGTGATATTATGCATGAAATAATGTCTCAAGCCACAAATTTATTTTTTTGGATATTTCATTGGATCAATTAGCTTAATTGAATTTTAAATATCCGATATTAAACATTTTTACAAACACTATTCTTCAACTTACTGATAAATATAGTACTATACACACATGATAAAAATATCAAGACCAGTCTCTCAATCTTTAGCTGTGATCACCTCATGAACGACTTTTGCAGCTTTTAGAACCGATTCTTCGGTGTAACGTCTACCAACTAATGATAATCCAATTGGCATATTATCAGATGCTTCTGGATCGTATAATCCATATTCATATTCTTCATACTTGTTACGTGGCTTATAAGTTTCATCCTTGAGATCTTTTTCTTGATCACCAAAGATGCCGGAAGGTAAGACGACAGTAGTGTAGTCCAATATATTCCATAAAGAAGTGTATCCCCAATACTTTGGACCTGATGGTTTTGGAGCAGTACCAACATAAGTTGGAGCTAGAACAAAATCAACACCTCTTGAATTGAACAATTCCAAGTATTCTTGACGTAGGATTTCTCTGGTGTTAACATAGAATTCTAATTCGATAACGTTTAAACCTTTATCACCTTTACCAACTTGTAAGTAGTGTTCAGTTAAAGGTGCCATTGGTTCTCCAGATTGTGCAAGTCTGTTGACAGCAGCGTAGTTACCATCTGCTGTATAAAGTGCATTGGCGATTTCAGCAGCTTCGTAAACTCTATGAGGCTCCCAAGTAATGATGTTGACTCCTGAAGCTCTCAATTTTGCTTCGACTTCTTTCAAAGCACGAATAATTGGTGGGTGTGGTTTAACAACACCATCATCATAAACAATACCTATAGTCAGTTGAGAAGGTTTTGGAGTTGAAAGTTTTTTCCAAGGTAAAGGAATACAATGTTGATCAATTAACCAAGGTTCTTTGGACAGATAAGCATCCATGAATAATTCCAAATCTTCAACGGAGTTTGACAATGGTCCCAAAACACAACCAATAGCTTCTTGAAATGTATCAGTAGCTGGGAAAAAACAATCAAGCATGGAAATTCTTTTAGTGGAAGGTTTCAAACCCCAAGTACCGTTGAACGCTGCAGGAGTACGAATCGAACCACCAATGTCTGAACCAATACCTAAGGGAGAAGCTTTCATTCCTACAATTGCACCTTCACCACTTGAACTTCCACCTGGAGAAAGTGAAGTGTTGTAAGCATTCTTACAACGCTTACTGATATTATTGATACTATCCAAATGCATCAAAGATTGTGGTTCATTGGTTCTAACGTAAAATACAGCACCAAGATCATATAAGATTTGATTAGTGACAGAAAACCCTTCTGTAACATTGTCCAATGCAGAAACATACCCACCGTGGGTGATTCTACCTTTATAATTGTAGTGCTCTTTTAAGGAGATTGGAACACCATGTAATGGACCGATTAGCTTACCAGTTTTCTCATAGTATTCATCCAACTCTTTAGCTCTTGCTAAACCGTCATCAAATACTGCATCTAGAATACAATCGGTCAATTGATGAGCAATAACTGCTCTTTTGATAAAAGCAGTTATAGTTTCAAGAGCAGTTAGTTCCTTCTTAGCAATCTTTTGAGCAATTTCTGTAGCTGTTAATTCAGTAATTTCCAAAGTTTTATCATCTAGTACTTTGTAAGGGATAAGTGTAGCATTGAAATGACCAACATCTAAATCTTCTGGAATTAGGGCCTCTGAAGCAAGATACTCTTTTGGAATTGCCTTTTCTAAAGCATCGTTGTAAGCTTTGATCTTTGGAACCCATACTGTTTCATATAGCTCAAGATTTGGTTTGTAATTTGTTGGAGCACTTGTTAGCGGCTCTTTCGCATGATTGAATGTGACAGTAGGGTGAATCGACATTACGCTGTTGAAATGAAAAAAAAAGTGGTTATAATTGGGTTTTCGTTAATTGGGAAATTCAATGGGGCAATTTGTCGCTCGCTGGGTTTATGTTTTATTATATATGTATCTTGTGAAGATCAATTATCTCAATTGATCACATCCATCGCTAAAGAATTAGCGTTTAACTATCCTCACTGTATCAGGAAATGCGCTTAATTCTTCTTTGGTCAAAGATATACAATCAAAAACTATACCCTACACAGTCTGTCCCTTATGATCACCCACAAACTATACCCCATTTAACATTTCAAGTTGTGAGAGTATTCTTGGGATCTTTTGATTGTCTCTATCTTGTATGGGATATTATGCGACGTTACCATTTTGGAAATATCTTATATAGTTAACTTCTTATCTTATCAATACTCAAAAGACACCCTGCTACAGTTCAATTACTCCAAAACGAACGCATTGTCCTTTGTTATAGATCATTCTACACATGCATTTGGCGGATGTAATGGCATTTCCATTGCAGTAATCAAATCAAGTTTTGATACAGACAAACTTGGCAAAGCAATGAGGGTAATCTGGGTAATTTCCGAAATGGGATTGTCGCTTAACAAAATCCGCTGTAAGAAAAAGCATGTGTTATGCGTAGGCAAAAGTGAGGAGGCTTTCTTATCAGCGATTGATTGATGATTGTGGAACGTCTGCATTCGAGACTCCCTTTACTAAGTCTTCATACCAAGAAATACCCCCAATCAAACATTGACAACATTCTTTGGGATATCTTCTAAGGTGTCCTATTATTGTTAGATATGCTCTACCATCATAAGCGTGTCCCCAAAGGGGTGTTTCGGATCAGCTCATCAAACTCTACTACAGAGCGTTTGCAACATCATGTCTTTATAAATTTGAGGTTCTTTGAAACTCTATTTGTCACGAGATAGATCTCTGTTCAAAAATGGATCCCACTAAAATTTGAAGTTTGATGTTAACTTAAATGGACTCGCGAGTTTCCGTGATATTTGGTCTATTACGTCATAAATTAACGTATCTCAGATATGTTTCTGTTAGAAAAAAAGAGAAGATATAGTTTTATACTGAAGGATCAGGTCTTTTCCAATCTGGTCTTACACTAGTCAAACTTTTGATTATCAAATTTCTCTTGTTGTTGTCTTATCGCCTAAGACTTCAAAGAGATGTTGGGTTAAACTAGTAGGAAGTTATGAGTTGACAATAGATTTTAAATTCAACGATAGTTTTTTTCTTCTTATCCTGAAACTTTCCATTTTGGGATGACGCTTAATCTGAAAACTTTAATTGAATGGTTGGTCCCGATTTGGATGGCTTTCAAGATCTTCTTTGATCGAAAATGTCACTGATAAACTGAATACTACTTCAAATGTTGATATGTTTGTACAGTGTCTCGTTACCACTTCACCAGGCTAGATAGATTACTATTATGGTGAATATTAAATAATTCCATATCAGAAACCCAATCCTATAAAATTACATTGTTAACACAGTTCCTTTCAAAGTATTCAAATCATCAAATATATAAAGAGTATCGAATATCTTCCAAATTGTTACCGTGTCCGAGTAGCTCCTATCTTCTTCCTACTTTACAAAAGCATTAAAGAAAATATGGTTGGTCATAACGTTATAAACTACGAAACCATTCCTGGTAATTCTCACCTGGTTGATCTTGATGGTCATCTATCGGGTGCCGTTCATTCCAAAAAGAACAAAGACATTGTTTTGATTCCAACACCTTCTGCAGATCCAGATGATCCATTGAATTGGACTTTGAAAAGAAAAACTTTGAGTATGTTTTGTATGGTGGTTTATACTTTTGCCGTTGGTGTTCCTTCTGCTGCTATCTATTCGATCTTACCAAACATCTCCAAAGAAACAGGTATTACATTAGGCCAATTGAATGCAGGTACAGGTTATATGTTCTTATTCTTTGGTCTGGGATGTATGGTTTTCCAACCATTGGCTTTACAATACGGTAAAAGACCAGTATATTTGTTTAGTACTCTAGCCACTTTACTAATCTGTGTTTGGTCACCATATTGTAAGAGCAACGGTGAATGGATCGGTTCCAAGATCATTCAAGGGTTTGTTGGTTCTCCAATTGAATCTCTATGTGAGATTTCAGTTTCAGATATCAGTTTCCAACATCAACTTTCAAGAACAATGGCTATATATGCAGTGGCATTGTTGACTTCGAACTTCACTGCCCCAATGATTGCGGGCTTCATAAACGCTGGTATTGGTTGGGAATGGGTTATGTTTTTATGTTCAATCTTTGGTGCTGTCTGTTTTGTGTTTCTATTTTTCTTCATGGAAGAGACTAATTATGAAAGAAAGCTCAATCCAAAGAAAATTGTTGAAACAATTGAAGGGATTTCTAAAGATAATGAAACTGATGAAGTTACTGGCGATGATGAAAAGAAAATTCACGCTGTTTTGTCAAATCAAACAGTTGAAGAAAGATTACACGAAACCAATGAAGCCTTTGTTTCTGAATCTGATGTTGATAACGATGCCAAAACTCCAAAGACTTTCAAAGAAAAGCTATCATTAACCAGCGGTGTTAGATCTAAGTTTGTTTTACCACATTTACTTATGGGTCCAATCAAAATGGCACAATTTCCTCCTGTGCTATGGGGTGGTTTTGTCTATGGTAGTTCTTTAGTTTGGTTCAACCTTTTAAATGCTACGGAAGCTACTATTTTGGGTGGTGCTCCATATAACTGGGGTTCATCAGGTACAGGTTTGGCATATATTTCTCCAACCATATTCTCCGTTGTTTTCCAATTGGTCGTTGGTCATCTTTCTGATTTCTTGAAAGTTCGTCTTGCTAAAAACAGAGGTGGTGTTTCATATCCAGAGGATAGATTATGGGCATTAATTGTCTATATGATTCTTGGTGTCCTGGCCAGTATTGGTTGGGGTGTCGGTGCATACTATGGGAAACATTGGTTTCTGTTGGTATTCTGCATGGGTATGTTGGGTGGTCTAGGTGTCTTTGGAGTGGTTGCCGGATGTACCTATGTTTGTGATTGTTATCATGATATGGAGAGTGAAGCTATGGTTGTTGTCATCATGATAAGAAATTTGATGTCCTTTGCCTGTAGTTATGGTTTAACCGATTGGGTCATGAACTTGGGTTACAAGAATGCCTTCATATCATCTGCTTGTATCTTGTTCTTTTGTAACGGAACTTTTCTAATCATGAGATACACTGGATTGTATTGGAGAAATAAAACAAAGAAGAGATATTGGAAAATAGTTGAGCATAATCGTAAAGTTCTTGCAGGTCATTGAACTACAAGGTTGTCAACTTATGACCTATGAGTCAATTTATATGAAACTTGTATAGAGTTTTGAGTTCCTTAAGATGTTATCTGTCTGTTTTAACTAAGTTGTAGAGATCTCCTTCTCAGAGTAATTAAGGGCTTTGTAAATGGCTAAACAAATCTTACACTATTAGCACCGATACCAACTTCAAAACAGTCCACAAACGTTGCAGATAGTCCCACCTCCCTTTCCCCGTGCCTGGTATATAACCACAAGCCAACTCAACTTCCAATACAACGATTTATAACCTCCTGCTCTATGTAAGGACTGAGCTGTCCTACACAATACCCAAGTCCCAAGTTGAAAAAGAAAGACGTTCGAATATCTTTAATTGTGAATATTGGGCAAAGTGGGCTGATCTACCACCGTGTAGTTCAAGTAGCTCCTCTTAATTTGTCATTTAGTGGCGTGAAACAGTCTTAGAGATATCTTTTTCTTTTCCCTGATTTTAATATGTTTTAGTTGCAATATTTTATACAAATTATTTAGCGTAAAATCAACTTCATAGATTACTGGTCCAGTTTACCTGTAAGTCTCTTGAAAAAGTCTCTCTAATATTATGTTGAACTTCGAATAGGTCATATAAGCTTCAGTCATATGTTTAAAAACTGAAGCAAATATCTTTTTTATCATTAACATTATCTTCCTATCATTTCATCCTACTTCAATTCAAACAGTTTTACGGACTCATCTGGAATTGTAATGAACTAAAGATAAAGAAAATGTTAATTCCATGCTATACATGTACCTTCAACTCAAACAAACCTCCTCTGTAGTCAAGAAGAACTCATTGTTATCACCTTTTACAATCTTTAAAATTTTCCCAATAAACCACTGTTTCTGTGGTGTCAAATCCACAATACTATCAGCACTATTCATCAAATATCTCAAGCCTCCCATATCGTTGAATGCAGCCCATTGATTGGTGATGGTCGTACCGTTATCGTTACCAACGTCAGTGGATGTTGGATTTCCCAAAGTGTCAATGTTTCTCGTTGGTAAAAACAACACATAATCATTAATCTTAAAATCTTTGATTGAGATCTTTTGTCTTTCATTATCTCTTAATTTTTTATTCTCTTTCATTTCCCTCTTGGCCAATTGTTCAACTTCTTTAAATCTTTTAGCAACACTTGAATTATATAACTCGTTCAAATTTGTGACATTATTGACGAAATTCAAATATTTGTCCTCAAATGAATCCAAGTTGTAATGTTCAATTAAGCTATCAACTATGGTATCAAGAATCTCACCATTAGATCCATCATCATCATCTTCACTTGTATCTAATTCAGTTAGTTTTGACAAAAGTTGACGATCAGGTAATTCGTTCCATAACAGTGTAGCTGTAACATCCTCAGAAAGAACTGGTCTAACACCATTACTTAGATCAACCGTAGCCAATAGATTTTCATTGGTATTTTTTCTCAGACCTTTGACTCTAATGATATCTATTGTCTTGTTATTATCACTGTTAGTGTTTGTATTATCCAATGTTTTCACTGCTAAAAGCCCAATTGATTTCAAACTTGCTAAGAAAATCTCATAAAATAAAAACAAAATTTCACTTAGATCTCTTGATTTAATGATTAGTGAGTTTATAATTATAACCAACTGGAAAATATTTTGAACAATTTTCCTATTAATAGAGTCTTTGTCATGAATGACTTTTTCCAATTCAGCTTGGTCCTTTTCTAACTCTTCAATCTTTAATTTTAAAGATTCTAATTCATTTTGAGTTGAATTTTTCTCTTCTTGAAATTCACTTTCACGGTTGGACATGTTTTCCAAAAGATCATTCTTCATTGATTTCAATCTTTCGAAATCTTCTTTCCAATCCTCAATTAGTTCATCATGTTTTTCTTTTGCAAGCTTCAAATCTTCTATCTTATCTTGTAAGCTTTGAACCAAAATGTCACTTTCCCCCTTAGACTCTGTAAGTGAAACGACTTTATTTTCATACTCCTTCAATGAGGATTGTTGAGACTCCAATTGCTGTTGAAGAGTGGTGATTCTTTCATTGAGTAACAATTCATTATTTTTGTCATCTTTCAAAGATAATTCATTCTTCAAGGCTTCAATTTCTTGCCTAGCTACATCAAAATTCTTTTGTAGTTCGGTAAATGAATCCTTTGAAATTAAGTTTTCATTCTTTGCATCCAGCTCTTTTTGTAAGATATCAATTTTGATAGCATGTTCTGATTTAAGGGTATTTATCAACTCATCCTTGCCATTCAGGTCCATCTGATACTTAGATTTGAGTTCTTCAATCTGCAAATTTTTTTCATTCAACTGCTCATCTAATTTTGATTTAACTTTCACCACTTCATCATTTCTTGAGTCTAGCTCCACGTTGTGCTTTGATTTCAAATCTTTAATGCTTAAATCCCTTTCTTTCAAACTTTTTTCAAGTGTAGTTTTTTCAAGTAACAAATCATCAATCTGATATTCAAACTGATGGGCTTTCATTTCCCATTCAGTCAATTTCAATTGCAAATTCGCCACTTCATTTTGCTTTGCATCTTTCAAGGCTTCAAACTCAGCATCTCGATTCTGCTGTTCAAATTCCTTTGTTGAAAGAGTTTGTTTCAACAGTTTCAATTCGTCTGAATAAGATTGCAAAGTATTCTTATATCTTTTCAAATCTTTCGAAAGACTGGTGTTTTCGTTTGTAATCTTGATTAGTTCTTCTGAATTCGAAGAAGGTGATGGAGATCTTGATAGAGAATTTGGAGTCAGCTCATTTGATTGAAATTGAGATTTGTTCAATTTAGAGTCGAATACAAGAGAATATCTAGACAATGCTGAAAGTCTTGATCCAACCGTAGTACTTGCATCAGCGATACCATTGTTTCTGTTGCCATTACCGGAGTTTGAAGGCCATTGGTTGAAATTCTTGAACTGTTCTTGGTGTAACAAATTCTCCAATTTTTTAATTCGTTGTTTATAACCTTTCAAAGTTTCCTTGGAATCAGATTTTTCATTTTGATACTCTAGGTTCAAGTTAATTGTTGGAGTTTTAAAGGGCAATTCTTCCAATAATTTGATTAGTGTATTTATAACTTCTTTTGGAAAGGAGTGTTTCTCCAATTGTCTAACATAATTAGAACACTCTTCATAAGTGAAGTTCTCCTTCAGTTGATTTGATTCGTTATCTTCATAAGTTGATATTTCAAATGAGACTATATTCTGATTGTTAAATGATGATATATCAAATTTTAATAATTTCAAGATTATTCCATAATTTTTCAACCATTGGGATCTTTGTTTAATTTCACGTTCTCTTAGATTTGCATATTTTTCATTTATCTTGATTGTCGATGATTTCATATGATTTAACCATTGCTCTCTTCTCATTGATTCAATGATATAGAATCCGTATAATAAAGGGATATCAACTGTATGAGCTAAAGTAGATTCTAAACTTTGAATTTTTTCAACTGATGGTGTTATTGATCTTAAAGATTCTCGAAGTGATACCATTTCTGCTTGTGATTTGGAAAGTTTTTGTAAGAATCTTGATAGTGATATTTGTAAGCCTGAATAGAGCTCTTTGAGCGATATTAAAGATTTGAACAACTGTGAGGAAGACTCATGAATCTTTAAAACATAGTTATCTTTATGAGTTTGGAACGTTTCCAAAATGATATCTATATCGATGTTATCAATATTTGATGTATTAGTGTTCAAAAGATCTTTGGTATCATTGCGCACTTTTTCAGAATTTTTTTGTAATTCTATTATAATGTCATCACTTTGAAAAATTGTGTTTATAGTCTTGAAACTTTTGTTGTGTAGGGCTTCTAATTCTTCTTGAACAGCATGCCGCTGAATTTTACTCTGTTCAATTTTCGGCCTTATAGCTATGAGTATGTTATTAACCTCATTATTCAACTGTATACTTTCATGTGCTTGATTGGATAATTCTCCTTCATTCAATAAACTTGACAATGTAGATTGCCGACTTTTAACCATTTTCAATTCATTCAACTTATGATAATGATCTTTCCAAGTAAGATTTAAAGAATGATTTTGTAAATCAATTATGAAATCAACTGAATTATCAAAAGATTTTTTAACATCAGTACAATAGTTTTCAATGTATTGACTTGCAATTTTCAAAGCTTTGAACATGGCTATAATTTTTCCCCTTAAAGTTTTCATCTTCTTATTAAATAGATTAGAATCTGATTCAATTGCAGCTACCCAACCTAGATTTGTAGTCAATAGACTTATTAGCTGTTTAGAGTTTCTTGCTTTGGACACAACTTCCAAGTTAATATCACAAAGGGGCGATGCAATTGGTTGTATCAGACTTCCCAATGATATAACATCAGGATTTTGATCTGTAGTTGTCCTTATATATCTCTTAATGGCATTATCATTCTCTTGAGACTCATCACTTGTAGAGAATAAATCTCTGTGGAAAACATAAATCTCATCTAACTCTTCAAGTGATGATAGTTTAAGCTTTATACCAAAAGGTGATAGTATAAATAGTTGACCAAGAGGTATTTGAAATTGATTTGAACAAAACCTTTTCAACTCATCCATAGACACAAAATAGTGTCTATTTATTTGGAAAGAATCACCCGTATGAGCGTTATAGATTGAGATAGTGGGTGAGTTCATCTTTGTGTGTATATTCGTGCCTGGGCTTTGAATTCAATGGCAGCTTCTTATTTGGCCACCCTGTTTTATATACTGGTTTGTGGTAGGAAACATATAGGCACCACACCCGGCTAAATAGTCTCAAACAAAAAAACGAAGCGACCCAAACAATAGTTAAAGCAAATAGAGAAACAATGCAAAGGAAAAAAAAAGTGCGTTTGTTGTGTATTAACAAAGACAAGCTTTTGAACAACTCAAATCAACCTGTGTTTTATTTAAAACTAAGATTTTAAAATGCTTCAGTTCGGCTTTTAACTATGTTTTTTGTGACACTTTTCCTATATATTTTTATAGATTTTAACCCAAAAGTAGTAATTTTCGAGATTTTTTTTGATAACTTGCAACTTTTTCCATTTTAAAGTCTAAGAATTTACCATAACTTTCGAAAATTGGGTCATAAATGTTATTCTTGACAATGAAATTTGATGCCATTCATTGTAATTTATATATATAGATACAAAGAGTATAGGAATAGGGAAAGAATACAATGTCTGATGATGAGATAGTCTATGAACAACTTCAGATTGGCAATGAAGAAGATTTTGAATCCATCAAACGTCTAATAAGCATAGATCTATCAGAACCATATTCTATCTATGTCTATAGATTTTTTTTAAACCAATGGCCCAACCTATGCTATTTGGCCAAGACGCGTGGATCTGGACTGGCAATTGGGGTAATAGTATGTAAGATAGAACCACATAGAGGCGTTAGAAGTCGTGGATACATTGGGATGTTAGCAGTGACAAAGGAATTTAGAGGTCGAGGTATAGCGAAAAAATTGGTTAAAAGGGCAATTGAAGAGATGATTGTTGTTGAACACTGTGATGAGATTATGTTGGAGACTGAAGTTGTTAATAAACCTGCTATTTCTCTGTATGAAAACATGGGATTCTTAAGAACGAAAAGGTTATATAGATATTATCTTAATCAACATGATGCTTATAGATTGATCTTGCCCGTGACGGAGAGATCTACAATAAGATCTGGATTTTTAGATCAACTATGAACTTTTGCGACTCCACCAAATGATGATAACGATAATGATGATAGCTTAATGTTAATTATGACGATTGTATATGGAAGATCACCTACATATATTTTGCAATTCAATTATACAAGTAGATATATATATATATATATATATATATATTTCTATAATTATTCCTCCTCATCAAATTTAGGAGCTAGATAGAAACGTAAATATCCACTTGATAGTTTGTATTCGAATAAAGCAGGAGTCTTATCAGCTAATTTAACAGTGATTGCAGGAGCTAATGAAGCACCTTTAATAATATCCAATAAATATTTCAAACCAAAGGTTAAATTAACAGCCTTGTTCAATTCAACTTTAACAGAATTTTCTGGATGATCTAAATCTGTGAATGGTTTAATAATAACACTACCTGAACCAATATCACCATTCGTAACAAATTTAACAGTATCTTTTGTAACCAATACTGTTAAAGAGTCTGATAGTTGAGATAAATCTCTGGTATGCTTTTGGAAATCAGTAGATGGTAAAGTGATAATACTATCATAATCCATATCATCAATGTTTAAGAAATCTGATTCGATATCCATTAATTTTAAAGAATATTCAGAAATTCTATCCTTTTGTGTGTCTTCAAAGACTACCAAAACACTATCTGGTGTATCTTCAGCGATTAATGTCAATGAATCTGTGTTATTACCGGCTCTTAATACTTTAGCGAATGATGAAAGATCAACACCTAATGTAATGTTCTTATCACATCTATAGTTACTAAATGCATCTTCACCAATCAATAATGAGACTAGCAAGACACGTGAATCATCAACGGCTTGTACAGTGATACCGTGTTCAGTACAATTAAAGTTACATAATTGAACGGTATCTTTAAAAGCATCAATGATCTATTGATAGTTAGTATTAAACAATCAAACATGGTATAGAGATACATCAGATTTACTCACTTTTTTCAATAGAATTGCTTGATCAAATTTGGCTTCTAGCATTGTGTGTCTATGTTTGTATGTGTATGTTGATTAGGATCGAAATAGATTCACTCTAATTGAAATGGGTTCTTTCAAGTAATCGATTATAATTAATGATTAAAAAAATGGTCAATTCAAACACGATAGAATAATTTAGATTCGAATGGCAAAAAATTGAAGAACTCGAAAAAAAAGACGCGTAAAAAAGATAGCGTACATTTTTTTTTTTGGCTGAATTCTGATTATGTAAGCTCTCTATCACGTGATATATAAAAGAGGTCTATAGTAACTATAGTAACACTAAAAGGTTACTCTTTTATTACATAATTGCTTACATAAAATGTTTACATAATTTATTACTAATAATTATTACACTGCTTTTATTTTTCCGAGAGCAGTTTTTGAATTTGGTTTTTCAAATTAGTACCCATTAAAAAGTTCCCTTAATGTGTGTCTAAGAGTGTATTTCGATATAATTCAAAAAGTATTGCTATATCAGCACTTGTGACTACGTACTCATTTGAATTCTTATATCATGTCAACAGAGGTTGAACTGACAGAAAAGGATATTCTCAAACAGATAACTTTGTTTGCAGATAAGGTCAAAAATAACCATACCAAGGCACAATATCAATATCCACAAGGTAAAATAGATGGTGAATTCACCAATAGAGGGAATAAACTTAAGTTTGGTTCTCTGAAAGTACACAGAGGTAAGTTGAATGGGTTTAACAACGATAATGACGATGTTGAACGGGTTGGATACAACGGAGCTCAAAGAACTGTGATTAAGAGAAGAAGATTGGATAACTATATTGATAATGACGATGGTGATGACAATAATTTCGATGGTGATGAAGTGGATAGTGAGCAGTACTATGACGATACAGACCCATATCTAGAAATAGACTTGGAGAAAGTTTTAGCGCCAATTCAACAACCAGCAGATTTGGTAAATAGAGACTCAATTTCTAAAACGTATAAAAGTGAAGTCTTAAGACATCTATCCCAGCAAGCTATAGAGATTATTGAAAAGGAACAAGAAACAGTGGTACAGCTATCTTCGCTTCTTGATATATTTCTTGGAGAGGATTCAAATCAACTCTTAGAAGCTGGTTTACAACTACCTGATTATGATCACAACTTGACACATACAAATTCCTCTGATCCAAATTCTCAACAACAGCAACAGCAACAGTCAAAGCAAGCACAAGAAGATGCTGAAATTCTGGAGGACAAAAGGATAACAAGAAGGCAATCCATCCAAGAAGCTTCAACAGATCCCTTCTTTGCTCTTCCAACTTTGAAGATAGACCCTGATTTTGGTTTACAAAATCAAGATGCAGAAGATGCAAGACAATTATCACAGATAGCACTCCAACGAAATGAAGAGTTCATAAGAAATTTGACCAATCTAAGAAATGGATTAAGTAGGGCTCAATACGTCAAAGATAGACTATTTAATTGGGCTAAAGAAATCAATGGTGATCCTGATGAGAGTGATATTTATCAAAAGGAAAATGGCACTAGTACTGGAAATTCTGCTGGTGCTTCTGGAAATTTTGGTATTTCTGGAATAAACGGAAGCAAGGATCAAGACTCTTTAAGTTCTGGAAACAATACACCTGCACCAGCTGATAAGAATTCAACACCTGCTGTGAATAGTAGAAGAGCCAATGGAAGAAGAAGGATATAATGTAATTGTTTTGTGTTAGTCAGAAAATATATACAATCCATTCATAGATAAAAAAAAGTGCATTACCCAAAGCATAATCAGCCGAGTTACAATCTTACTTCAAAATCAGCCAATGTCTTGAAGGCAGATTACTCTATATACACTCAACTACCAGCCGTCAGTACGTTCATCCAATACTTTCACCAATAGCTCATCATCTTCACGATCACCATTTTTGTGTATCTCTTCACCATCTTTGAAGAATGGTACAACACTTTTCTTGACAACACTATCAAATAGCTCGTATATCAACCCTTTTAAATCATCCCCAGTTTGTTTAAAGTCAGGAAATGCATTTATTTCCAAGATTTTAACGTCCAAGTTCTCACTGATCAAGAAATCTAAACCAAAGATCTCAAATGCATTATTTATTGGTTGAAAATTCATTCTATCAACGTTCAACCCAGCTTTGAAAACCTCTTTAACCGTTTCTTTAATTTGTTCAAATATATGTTGCTTATCACTATCATTCAAGTCCAATTGACTCCAAAATTCCAACACAGAATTCTCAGCTTCAATTTCTTTCTCTTCTTGTAGACAAGTATTAGTCAGATGACCAATCATTGATATTTCATCAGCTTCAACATCTGGTGGTGTGTATGTTGATGGAGCAAATAAAGTCAACATTTTTTTGAAGATAAAGACTTCAATGGATCCATTAGATAGGACGTATGTTCTTATGTGAAATTTCTTGTTTGAATGCGATGGAATCAGTAATGGGTTAGTGAGGTATTCTTGGACAATGAAATGTCTTAGTTGTGATGTGATGATACCATGACCATCCTGCACTTGGTCTTTATTGTTGTCTTGGTTAGGATATTCACCTTCATCATCGGTCTCATCCTCGTCAAAGGAATCAAATATGGTCTGCAGTTGTTCAATAGTCTTGAATACCCTAATACCTTGACCTTTATCACTCATTCCCGGTTTCAAAATCCATACTCTTGATTCATCACCTTCTTTTTCCAACTCTTGTCTAAGTTCAAATGCTTCGTCTAACGAATCATCTAAGAATTCAGCATAATCAACTTCTAACTGATAGGACTCTGGAAATGATTTATGCAGTATAGAGGTTGGATTCTTTACAGTGTAGGAGTGGATGGTATGGGATAGGTAATGTTTACGAATCAGTGCCTTTCTGTATATGTAGGAATTTATGAGGTAGTTTGGATTATGAACTCGATCTAGGTCAAGGTCTTCATATTCTCCATATTGGAAGATCTTGACATCACTTGATTGTATTGGGTTTGTTATTGTGATGGGGATATGTGGTAAATGATTCTTTAATGATTGCTCAAGAGCTGGGAAAATATATGATTTTGAATCTATTGACAGATAAATGATACCATTTTTGCTAACCTCATCACTTTCCTTAGTTACTGGATCGTCATCGATTCTCAATCCTTGAAGATTTGTAGTTAAAGAGGTGTCGTCACTAAATTTAATTGTTAATACAATTTGTACTCAGAAAAGTTGAATCAATTTTTAATTGAGCTAAACAAAAGATATCACTAATCTATAATTCATATATGCATTATATATGTAGTTTATATAGTGCTTCTTTCTTCAAACAGATCTAAAAGACGTTGGAAGCTAATCAATAGCCCCAATTCTCATGTTCATATATAGAACTCAAATGTATAAATTGGACAATTAAGAAACACAGAACATAACTTTTCATAGACAATTATCATAGTATAGGTCAAGAATGAGAAAATGAATTGATATGGTACGGTTGATGTAGACTTACCCAAGAATAATCTCACCAGTGATATTTTCTAATCCTTTAAAGATAGCCTTCAATGGTGTGACACTAAATAAATTTGTTAGTATTGAAGTCTTTTCAATCAGTCGGTAAGGGGGTAAAAAGGGAGATAACGATACATACGAAACACCACCTTTATTCAAGACAACACCATCATTGTGTTCACCTCTCTGTTCACTTTCCAAAACGCTTTTATGAACAGCCTGGAAATCCGGTTTCCATTTGAATAGAATTTGGTCAGTTGTTGAAACATCAACAATATCCTCTTCATCATTTGTACTCTCTGGTTCAACTTTTTCAAATAAAGTACCCCATTTATTCTCCAAGATTGGAGCATATGAAATCTTTGTTTCACCAAATTTCAATTCAGAGATTAATGGAACGTTAACTGTATATAAATCAACTGAAGAATTCCAATTTTCATACAGATGTTTGATCAAATGAACACTTAATTTAGATGCTTCATCAACGATTGCTTGATCTGTTTTTCTTGATTCAAATGCATAACTCAATCCAATAGCCTTCTTACCTAATAGTGTACTTTCCATTGCGGCACCAACAGTACCTGAAGATGTTATATAAACAGCTGTTGTATTTCTACCAAAATTTGGTCCTGAGATGACCAAATCAATTGGTGATTTTGTATCTTTGTATAAATGATTTATACCAATATCAGCACAAGAAGCAGGAGTACCATCCAATAGAGCCCATTCTTTAAAGCCTTGTTCTATTAAATCCTTTTGTGGTGTAGAAAATGGACCTTTAAAATCATTTGAAGAATCATCAATTGGATATATGAATGAAGTTGTTAAATTTTTACCTGCAAAATGAGCTTTACCAATCCATGATCTTTGAGTATTTGGTACAACTATAGATAGTTCCCAGTTTGTATATTTTTGAATAGCATCAACCAA
Source organism: Taiozyma peoriensis (assembly GCA_030574875.1). Taxonomy (NCBI): domain Eukaryota; kingdom Fungi; phylum Ascomycota; class Saccharomycetes; order Phaffomycetales; family Wickerhamomycetaceae; genus Taiozyma; species Taiozyma peoriensis. The sequence continues at coordinate 186,672 of JAJMFM010000009.1, forward strand.
AGATTTAACGTAAGGTGCTGTTTCATCACTTAATGGACCATCGTCGTTTGTTAACTATTAAGGTGGTTAGTGACCCATGTTGTTTGAAAATACGAATCTTTTTTTCGATCCATTACGTCCAATGATACATACCAAAACATGAACCATTTTTGAACTAAATTTATATATAAGTATGAGTCTATGGTATCTAGAGAGTTCCTATGTATGGAATATACTGAGTAAAGCTGATTCATAGTTAAATTTTCTTAGTTAAAATTCTTGAAAAACTGTGGTTATACACGGAAGATTATGAAAATGATGATTATTAGTGCTAAGTCAGGTGACTGAAGTCAAATTAACCGAAAAAAAAAAAAAAAAAAGATATATGAAAATGAAATAGAATTTAGGTGCACCTAATCGATGCTCTTTTAAAGTGAATAGATTATTGATTCTATATTGGTATATATATATGCGAGTCAATATTTATCTCGATACAGTGGCTGGATAGTGTTGATATTCTACTTATTGAAACCATGTCTTTTCTTCTTCAACAAGCTATAAATAACCAAGATGCAGATCCAGAAAAGATAAAGCTTGCAGAGATACAGTTCGATGCAATGGCTACAACTTTTAATAAGTATGTTGTATATTGATAACTGATATTGATTTCGGGGATGACTAACAACGGACAACAGTATACTGAGTACATGCGCGAAGAAGTGTATACCGGATGAATATGGTGAAGCAGATTTAAATAAAGGAGAGATGGTGTGTATTGATAGATGTGTATCCAAGTTTTACAATGCTAATATGAAGATCGGAGAGGTAAGTGATCCACATTTTCTTCTTGATTTTTTTAAGTTATTACTAACAATTGAAAAGTACGTACAAACTCAGGGAATGGGTCCACAAAATCTTGTGGCGTATGAAAAGTTCACAAATTGATACTGGGTTTTCAACATCACTTGTATATAATGTCAATATAGTTAATAGATTTAATGAACTCTTTGAATGACTGATAGCTTATGTAATATCGAATATTCTATTGCTGACCAGAATCTTACATAAGCAAACGATACTAAACCTACCACTACCCTACCTTAATTTGAGAGTAAAAAAATTCGCGCATAGTAGAATCACCACTTTAAAAAATTACAACTAAATCCAATTTAACTAATACTTTTTCCCATACAAATTTTTGTTTTTCTACTAACTACTTATTTACATACTAGTATTTTATTACTACTAGAAATTTAACTAGCTTTAAATTAACTAGTGAAAAACAAAGTAAGTACTTGTCAATATTGACACAATAAAGTATGGGAATTCAAATAAAAGTAAAGAATTAAAAAAACATTACCAAATAATACAATTGTTTAAAGGGAATAAATAATGTCAATTGCTCTTAATAGTCTCAAAAATTTAAGGGGCTAAAATCATCAACAACATTTAATAAGTCTTTCCAAATTAACTATAGATCCATACAAAATGTGTATATTTGATTTTTCACGGAGGTTGATTGAACACAGGGTTTTTTTTTTTCATAAGCGAACAAAAAACCTGGAGAAGGGCTATTTACAAATTAACATTAAAAGTGTTATAAAACGAACATACAAATAACACAATTAAAATTTGATTTAATTGAATTATGGGCAAAATCACCACTTTTTCATTGATTTTTCAATTGAAATTGCTAATTTTTACACCTTAAATTTTATGAAAAAGTGGGAAATTCATTTGATACCCACTTTTTTTTTGCTCTAGTCATTTTTTTGGGCGGGAAAAATTATTATAGTGAATTTTTTAAAATGAGAAGTGGAAAAACAAAAAAAAAAAAAAAAAAAAAAACAAGGCAAAAATACAAGACAGAGGAAAATATATAAAACACAATCGCGAACTCTCATGGTTTTAGACATTTGTTGTTGCTATAGTTGTTCTTAAGCGTTTGTTTTTATGAAATTTTAAACGCGTTTGTTTTTGTTTATTTGTTTTTTTTTTTAATTTTTTGCTGATGAAAACCACGAAAAAATTCAAATCCATAAGCGAAAGCTGTTTTTCTACTGGATATATATTTGGCTCGAAATTTCCTAATTCTTTTCTTACTGTTTATACTTCCTATTAGAAAATTTTTCTTTTACTAACAATCCAATCACACAGTCAATTAAAAAAATGTCTACTGCTCAAAGAAAAACCAAAGGTTCCAGAAAGAAGAAGGGTATGTCTATTTGAATAACACTGTTAGGTTTACCGTATATTGTTGTTTGTTGTTATTATTGGTGAGACACGTTACTAACAATTGATATTTAGACCCAAACGCTCCAAAAAGATCTTTATCTGCTTACATGTTCTTTGCCAATGATAACAGAGACATTGTTAGATCTGAAAACCCTGGTATTTCATTCGGTGGTGTTGGTAAAGTATTAGGTGAACGTTGGAAGGCTTTAACTCCAGAGGAAAAAATTCCATATGAACAAAAAGCTGAAGCTGACAAAAAGAGATGGGAAGAAGAAAAAGCTAACTATCAAGCTCAAGCTTAATATCTGTTTCATTCTTACTCTTTTTTTTCTTATGATCTTCTTTTTTGGAAAAAATTAAAAACAGTTGCTGAATTTTTTAAGAATTGTTACCGTGTTCAATTTGTGTTTTTAGTTTTTATATCTTCAGCTCTTTCCATGCCTTGTCTTAGTTAGATTCAGTTCAATTATAGTGTTATTACCAATGTTTCCATTTTCTCTGATTACATATCCAAACACTATTGTTATCCTTCCTTATGTTTTTTTATATCTTTTTGGATTGTTACTTTAGATGGTTTATGATTAGTTTTATACTCCACGACAATGACATTCCTTTCTTTTTGTATAATTATTTGTTTTAAAAAGATATATTTGAATTGTTATACTATCTCCTTGTATATCGAAATGGATGTTTTGACTGTCCGTTTTGAGAATTTCACTCGAACTAATGTTTGATCAAACTGGTCTTTTGATAATGTTTCAATATTAGGGTTTATAGACTAAAGTGAGAGCTCATACTAAGAATATTATTACTTTTATATATAAAAACTTTGAGATCTTTTCATTAAACTTCTTCTTGTTTAACTGTCTACTATAGGGTTAATCATAATTGCCTTGGTTACTTATGTCATTTGACGTTCTATCTTTTAAAATCGACTTGAGTAATAGAAAGGATAAATGAATTATCAGATTTTAGCCCCAATCATGACTGATCCATTATATATCTGTTAGCAATATCAATATAGTTGACACCAAAAGATACACCTCGCTTCAATCCTTACTATTTATTTTCAACATATAGAACTAGAACTTTAGATAACAAGGTTCCATTTGTTGTTTTCAGTTTTCTCTCTACCGTCATGAGTCGTCACAATAGGTAATATATATATAGAATGTAAAACAACGTTACATTTATCGTAAGAAGGAATATTAAAGGATCTTTAACCAAGATATCAACAAATCCGTTTAAAACTACTCTCCAAAGTTTATCATCTCCGACTGTCGATAAATATTCATCTAAAATGTCACCTTTTTTCCTCATTAAATATCGATATATGAAATTTGGTGTTGGAGATCTTTGGAATACAGCGTTATAATTATAAAAGAGCTCATGATCATGTTCCATTGATAAAAAGGCTTCCCGATCACTTATTATTTGCTCTTGATGTTCTAAACTCGAGGTTTGAAACTTATTGTGAATGTATCTTATTCTTAACGAGTCAAAGTGACCCAACTCATTCGCACCCTCCATTGTCTTGGATTTCCCTATTAAATTGACAAGGTAATTACCAATCAAGTATGAAGCAAAAAAATTCAATTGTTTGGAAGCTTCATCAAATACAGCTTGACAAGAGAGATTATGACTCTCAGATGTTGGTAATGATGCCTTTAACTGTTCTTCCTTAATCGCTTGTCCTAAAATGGGAAAGTCAACATCGAGTTTGTCGCATTCAATCTCCTTCATCAGAATCATTTTAACTAACCAACGATCAAATCTTTTGAAATCTTTTGTAGCTGACCATCCAACCAAATCATCATTATGTAAGGCTATTTGGATTCTCAACTTTATATTAAGCTGTCTAACTCTCAGGTACACCTTTTGAAGTCTTTGGTTACAACACTGGACAAGATCACGAGTACTAAGATAGCTATCGTTAATCTCTTTGGCCTTTGCCCTTTTCAATTTTCGTTTCAAAGTTTTGCTCATCTTCTTATAACTACCATTTTTTTCACTCCGTGCAATATTAGAAGGATTTATCAGTAAAACCAAATCAACAGAGTCCAAAGCTTTTGATAATATAGAGTTCTTGCAAGTCTTGAGAAATTTGAATGGATAAGAATCACTGTTTTGAAGAACATCATCACTCTCATAAAACTCAACAACCAATTGCTTTCTTTGGAAAAGGTGAGGATTGAACTTCAATTTTATACCATTGGCCATACTAGGGAACACTCCTGGATCACTCAATTTCATAGTTGGAGTAAGATACATTGCCTCTCTTAACAACTCACTCAAATGACGCATCCTTGACCAAAGAGGATCAAATGGAAATGTTAGTATTTGGTCTTTGATATGTTGGGATTCATAATAAGCATTAGATTCAGCAAAGCAAGTTCCGAGCAATGAAATACGATAAGCAGCTCCAGTGGTTCTAACTCTTTGTGATATAAAAGAATTGGATAGATTATATTCTTGAGTCAAAGCAAACGTATGTAGAATAACAGAATTCATCATAGGGTTCCTATTAACAAAATTATCCAATATGGAATTTAATACAAGTAGTGCATAGCTAAATTGTTGAAACTTCAAATAATTGTAAAAATATTCAAAAAAAGGTGGATAAAGTTTCACCACTAATTTTGAGTATTTCTTTAAAGTATCATCTAGCAATGCTAAACCATGAACTCTGTAATTAATGGGTTCTGCATTTGATCTAAGAAGATTTCCTGAATAATTTATACAATGTAAATTATGGTGGAAATGTCTGTCTGACCATGAATTATAGATATCTTCTTCAGTTCCACCAATTACCAACGTACCAACAAGTTGGTTCGTTAAATTAGCAATTCTTGTTCCATAAAGTTGGGAAACACTGACTAGGGAATCATAGTCATGGATATGTCCAATAATACAAACTAGTATTTCATCTGGTAACTTTGAAAAAAATTTGTCTCTTGTGCTCTGTTTTGATCTACTTTTCATTTTTCACAATTATTAGGGAAATGTTTCATAGTCTTTGTACATTCATTGTTTTACCTTGATAGTTTCAACTGTTAAGCGAAAAGGTTCCCAAAGATTGGAAATTGACAAATTTGAGTTAATTTCTAGACATTTTGGTGATGAGGGTTTAATCAAACCATACATTTGTAATATCATCTCAAAGTCTTAATTTAGAGCTAAATCTATCTCTTTTTTTTCAGTTGATTAATAAGTCTTGAAGTAGTTTCCACTTTTGAGAATCGTCATGTCTTGAGAACAATTTAATTGAACCCTAATTCAGATACAGGTGATTATCACCAAACATTAGCAAGTCCTATTATCTTTTATGGCAATATTTGTGGGTACTTATCACCAATTCGCGCGCGCGTTCCCATATTAAAAATTATAGATGATGATGATCAAGTAACCATAACAATATGTTAAAAATTCCTACTGTTAATCTACTGAAATCCCAGCGGTAACAAACCAAATTACACGGTGGTTCATTGGGCAAAAGCGCCATATCTTTACTTTTGGGCAACTAGTAATTTTTCCAATGGCTTATGAGTCGATAGAGATTATTGATAGTAATATAATTTACGATGGAGATGATGGTCAAAGAAATATAAATCATGATGAGGTGATTGAGATGTATGTATTCATCATTGTAAAGCAGTGTATTGCTGTTGATTGAAATCCACTTACTAACGAAATGATTTAGACTATCTGATTTCGAGGATAATGAAATGAATTCTACTGAAAAAGATTCTAAAAAGATGACTGATATAATTGATCTAGTGGATATCGTTGAAGTTGATGAGATTGATGATGTGTCTGTAAAAACGAAGAGGAAAAACAACAAGAAAGATGTCAACAAAGATAGAAATATCGGTGAGAAAACTGCTGCTAGTGCGATAAATATTGTGGAAAGTAGTTCACAGAGTGCGAGTGATGATAAGAAGCAAAGTGTACAGAGAGGTAAGATGTTCTTTCCAGAGGCTCTAAAGATAAATGGAAATGATGTGCTGAAAAGTATATTGGACTTTGATGAAGATGATGACTTTAGTGATGACTCAAATAGCGGATTTGAGAAAGAAAAGGGGAAGGTTATTAAGATTAAAGACGCGATAGAAGAGAAACAGTTGCCAGAAAAGATCAAAGATCAAGACAAGGGAGATCATTTGTTTGTAAATGATACAATGAACTCATCTTTTAAGATAGATGATGACCTTGATTTGTTTACAACAAGTACACAATTTAAGAACAATGTAAATAATAGTAATAATGATGATATTGGTAATGGCAAAGAAGAAGAAGAAGAAGAGGAAGACGATGAGGATGTCACCATGGAAGAACATAACATATTACTTTCGAGCTCACCAATGAAACCATCGTCACCTCCTATATCATACTCACCACTCCATTCATCACAACCTTCAAAACGGCCACTTACGTTCATGGACACCCTTGATTCTATTGAAGATAACTCATCATCATATGGGGATATCAAAATATCCAAAAAGACTCCTACAAAGCCTCTTTTCTCTTTGAAAGATTCAAATAATCGTAAACCTCTGTTGTCCTCCTCCCCAGCAGCCTCAAATTCGTTTTTGAATAAGTTTCTGCAGAATGATGCCAAAGCTAAGATACGACATGAATCACTGAGGAAGAAGTTGAAAAAATCAAAGGAGGATATTTCACCAGAGGATAGACCATTGACCGCACCATCACGGACGAGTAACTCGTTCTCCATAGAGGATGACTCTTTGGATATGGATATCATTCGAAAGACATCCCGAACTATAGTTCCACAAGCCCAACAATCCGTGCCAATTCCTTTGATTTCAACTCCAGCAAACCCATCAACAGTCGGAGAAGTAGCGATATCAGTTGCAAAACCTGCCAAAAGAACACAAACTTTAGACTCATCAAGAGCTCGTACTACCAAAGAGGAACGTGAACTCTTAAAGCAACAAAAGGAATTTGAAAAAAAAAATCAAAAACTATATCATGAGTTGAATAAATCTAAAAGAACTAAAGAAGAATTACTTTCAGAGATGATTATTAATATACCAAAGGAATTGAAAGAAGAGCTCGATGCCACCAAAATTGATGAAGAACTTCAACCCATTCAAATCAAACAATTGTCTATGGAGTCTAACGAATCACCTCTTTCAGGAAACTATGTCAGATGGCAAAGGAAAGCAACTTCAGTGTATGATGAAATTAATGATAGTTTTGAACCTACTCCTTTCCACTTAATCAATGAAAAAATTGCTTGCTTTGTATTCAAAGCTGAAGCATTTGTTGAAATGATCGAGGATGGTCTTAAGAACAAGAATGATATCATTTCACAATTCAAAAAGTTTCAGTTGACAAACTCATCAATTTTCAACAATTCAATTATCATTATTGTTGGGATGGATCAATTCTTTTCCAAACTGAAAAGTATTGAGAATAGAGAATACACTAACCGTATAAGAAGCAACATGTCTACAACAGATTCAACTGCCACCAATGAAACCACCACCGCTAAGCGTAAACGAACAACCAAACAACCAACATCTTTAACAATTGAGGACATTGAATCTGTCATAACACAACTAGAACTTCATGGATTTAAAATATTTCCCACAAAGAATAACCATGAAACGCTCACTTGGTTAAAATCGTTTACATATACGATATCATCAGCAAGATATGATAAGTATGAAAGAAATCAAGATCTAGCCAATATAGGTACCATTAAATCTGGTATCAATACCAATGACACCTATTTAAAGATGTTATTGCAGTTCAAAAGAATGACTACGATCAAAGCAGAGTCCTTGATGAGACGGTATCCAACTTTAAAGGATTTATATTTAGGAATCAATAGAGGAGATGACATTAGCATTGGTGGAGATTTAGGAAGAAGTATTAAAAGGTTGTTTAGCACCATAGATCAACATGAGTTGTTGAATGAAGATTGAACAGACAGGAGTCATTATATAGGAACAATAGAACATGGTTTTCACAACTCTTTTTCGCATTGATTTTATACAGATATAGACTTCACTTTTTCGACCTTAGCCTTTTGATCAACTGTAACTTACCAAACGATCTATCGAAAGGGGTATTAGTAACATTGTCTTTTTGTTCGTTGTGTTAGACTAAGATACTTGCTTCAACACTTGAAGTTCATCTTCATTAACAACATCTTTATAATTATCTTCAACGAATTTGATGAAATTGCCTAATTTTGAAACTTCATCATCAGTGAATGAATAACCATTGTTTATTAGAGACACTAACAATCCTAAAGATCTATCAACGATGTTCCCGTTAGTAGTTTCTTTGTCGTTACTTAGTGCTAATAAATCTTCAACAATCCCATTCTCTTTGATTGTTTCCAATACTTTCTCTTTATTAGTCTCTAAAGTCAACAAACTACCAATCAATGAAATTTTCTTTATCTTAAACTTTGAGTCTTCATTAACATCACTTTTATTCTTTAAAATTTCCCAACCATTCAATTCATCAAATTTTGATAATGAATCTTCGTTATTTCTTACAACGTTACTTAAAGCACCCAATGCCTTAACACGACCTTTAACACTCAACTTGACAAGTCTTTCCAGACCTTCTGGATATTTCAAGAAATCCTGTTGAGATTTGGCATTATTCTGTACAGCAGTGCCAATTATAGATTCAACGTAACCAATAACTTCATCGTCATTCTCTATTTGATCATCTAACAGTTTAATCAAAGGAGCCCAGTGTTGTAAATTTTCAATGTTGTTGGCATTATCGAGATTCTCTATAAGCATTTCATAGTTGTCTAAAGCAGTGACACGGATCTCATGATCCTTTATCGTTGGATTTGTGAATATTTCAAGTGATTGCTTCATAAGAGTTGGATCATCAGGGCTATTATCAAAAAGTTTCTTTAAAAGAGCTGGGTCTAAAGGACCGACTTTGTCAGCGGTGGCTGGGTCTTGTTGTGCCAAGGACCAGTTTAATAATTTATCCATTTTGTATCTCTGGTACAGTCTTTAATGAACTTTGCCTTTGTATGTTATGGGTAGAATATGAGTACTAATTAGCTTATGTTTATATATATTAGCGATTTGATTTTAAAAGATTTTTTTTTTCTTTCGGAGAAGATTCTAGAATAATCTGGCAAATCGTGAATAAAAGTGTCACATAAAAAGAGAAGTTGATCGATCACTTAGCCTGAAACTAAAGGTGTTTGATACGGTTATTCTTACCACAGAAGATAGAGAACCACGACGATAAGAGCCATTTTGGGTGATACATTTAAAATAGTTGTTTTTTTTCTACGGGTAATGGATTAAACCTGGATATAACGAATTAGACGAATTGGTCACTCAACTTCAATTCTTTTGTAAAAAGAATCTATCAAATATTCCACGTCTATACCCTTTGATTTTAACCCATTTAGCTGTCTGTTAAGGGCCAATATCAATTCGTCGACATCTTTTTTCAAAAATTTCTTGCCATTGATCAAATTTGTTAGATCTGTTATCAAGATCTGAACTTGAACCGTCACCCAGTTCGTTAAAAATGATAGTAGAGAGGTATTGGACTTTGTGAGTGAGTTTCTAGATGTTGTAGATGATGCTGGGGTTGTTTGGGTAAAGAGCTGTTTGTATAGGTTGATCGTCTGGGATAGGTTCATGAATGTGATTATAGTAGATTCAATGATATATTTGGATAGTTTTAAAGTCGGATCAATTTTAGATATTAGCAATTTGTTCAAATCATCACGATTTTTGAAAAATAACGATTGTGATATTTCAAATTGATCCAGTTTCAATAATGGATTGATACTTTTGAACAACTCGTTTGAACTGGTTATTATGTTATTTGGATTTGATAAATTTTTAATCAACTGTTTTAAAATCTCATCTTTTTTCAAATTGATCTTTAAAGAAAGTACATTTTGATAAATAACTTCATCTTTATTAGCATCATTATCATTAGTAGTTGCAGAGTTATTTGAAAATGTCCTTAACTCAGTCTCCAAATCCAACAGTGTATCAATTGATTCGTCAAATTGCTCATGGAATATCAACACGTCCAGATCATCAATCTTGTCATCTATTTTTTTCAAATTTTTCAAAAAAGATGCATTATCCAAAGATCTTGATCTATTGTGCATTTTAACACTTAGATCTTTCAATATGATTTGACTATGTCTCTTGGAAGACCACTTGTTGTTTGTATTGTCAGTCAACGATAACATTGTTATTGAATCTCTTAGTTGTCTTTGTTTAACGTTTTCAGCATTTAGGATATCAGTTAGCTCATTTCTTGCCTTTTTATAACCTGATAACACGTTCAAATAATGATCCTTTCTATCAGTTTGATATATGTAGGATAAAGAGTTATATGAGATCTTGATTGCGTATATATTCGGTTTATTTTGCAACTTAATCTCATTCAATGCGATTTCTCTAATAGGCCAACATTGTTCTGCAACTAAGGATTGCTTGGAAGAAGCATATGAAGCATCTTTTGGATTAGTCTTACGACGTCTTGTTGCTATTAAAATCAAGTCATTCAATAAAAAGATATGAGCCGGTTGTAAAGTTTTAAATGTTGCTGAATTCAACTCATACCAACGACCACTTTCCGTTATTACATGACGACCAGGGATTGGAGCTATGAATTTTTGAGCACTTTCAACATGCTTAAACAATGAGTTCATTTCAGTGGCCCATATTTTTTCCAACACTAGAATCGAAGATCTATCTTTAACACGTTTGGAATTTACTGATAAATTAGAAGATGTTGAAGAAGATGAATCTAATTCTAGTTGAACTCTTTGTTGAGCTGAGTGTTCCATTGATTTTGTCAAATCTGACAATTCTGATATAGAAGTTCTCAAGATTTTCAATTCAAGATTAGTGTCAATTAGATTCGTTGAAGTTTTAATTAAACTTTCATATGATTGTAATGAGTTTTGTTTCAAGTCATTTAAAATTTTTTTATTCAACGAGTTTAAATTCGAGTTAAATTTTTCAATATCAGTGGCTGTAGAATCTGATAGTTTCGATGATATGAATGATTGAGCATTAAAGTTGACATCGTTTAAAATGTTTAACGTTTTCGGATCGTGTAAATCTATCGTATTGACATTTTGATAGATAGGAGTGGATATTATTGGCACTGGAGGGGCATTTGCATTAGATATGTTTAATCTTGGATTTGAACTCGAGGAAACGGAAGGTCTTCTTGAACTTGGATTGGAATTAGAATTGCTTCTAACTGGTGTATTGTTATCATTGCCGTTGTTGTTGTTATGATAACTGGCCCCTGCACTTGGTCTTCTACCAATGCTTCTTTGAGACTTCTTTCTCTGCAGTTCATGCTGTTGCAGACCATGTTTTAGATCGGCTTGTGGTAGACCTGGATACTGGTGATTGTACTGCTCTAAACTGGGTAATGATGGTATATCGTTTGAATTTGAAATTGGTGGTATGAATTGAGTCATGTTATTCTGATGAACGGACATTCTTCTTTGCATTGATTTACCCATCTTCACTTTATCCTGTTTGTCGATCTTTGGAAGGTTTGAATAATCAGGATCCTTTAGTTGAGCATAAGGATTAACGTTATTCTTACCCTTGAGCTTGTCACTAATATTGACATTGTTACCATTACGACCAGCAATGTTGTTTCTATCATTTTGAAACGCCCTTTTGTTCTTCTTCGAAGGAATCATTGAGGAAACCTTCTCCATCTTGAGCTTTTTTATTATCAAAATATCACCCTCTCGGTCTTACCATTGAAGTGTGAACTTGTTCTAGATTGTTTTGATCAAACACACCAAATTCAAGTCCAAAACTCCAAAAACAGAAAGGGACAAAAAAAAAGATCAAGAAATGTCCAAATTAGGAATGCCCGGGCTTCTAATGTATTATCACGTGACTCGAAGAAAAATCTTAAATGGGATATTACCTTATATGGATAGTTTAATATATTAAAATTACATAATCCATTTTCAATGCTTTTTTTTCTGGCTTTTCCAAATTTAAGTCAAAACCAACCATCAACAATAACAAACAATAGTGTTAGTTTCTGTTAATGGTTAAAAAGTGCTAGTTCTTGGTGTTGTTTATGGACAAGAGGAAACAGGTTATACAATGTCACTCACCACGGACGAGCTCAATTATCTGATATATAGATATCTTCAAGAATCTGGGCATGAGACAAGTGCCTTAGCACTATCCTATGACACACCAGTGTTAAAATTTCATAATCAGTTCAAAGACTATATCCCTATAGGCTCTTTGGTGAATCTGGTACAGAAGGGGATACTATACAACCAAGTGGACCTATTAGTGGACAACAAGGGTGATATTAATGAGAGTAATGGTCATGGTAATGGGAATGGAGGTGATGCTAATGGATTGAACCATCATCAAAGTTTAAGCAATTTGAAAGAGTTCAGTCTGTTTAATGCTCTTGGACTCGACTTGAATGACAGTATAGAGTTTAAAAAGAGATTTAAACTCAAGGAAAATACCGATGATGATAGTGATGTTGATATTGATGCTGATGGAGACATTGATAGGAAAAGATCTCAATCACCAGAATTCATTAAAGTTCTACAAAGAGATTATTCGTTAGAACCATCGTTATCTTCCGATTGGAATCCAACAGAACCATCGGTATTAGCCATTGGGTTAACAAATTCAAGGGCCAAAATTATAGTGTTGAACAAACAAAATTTAAAACAGATAAATTTGACTCATCTAGATTCAGATTCAAATGTCTCAATTGTATCATGGTCACCATTGGGGAATCTTTTAGTCACTGGATTGGAGAATGGTGAATTAAGACTATGGTCAGCAGACGGACAGTTGAAGAACATTTTGTATTCACATCACAGTCCTATAGTTGTAGTGAAATGGTCTCCAGATTCTCAACATTTATTAAGTATAGATTCTGATAATCAATCAATAGTATGGAATGTTGCAAGAGGTGATTTAGTTCAAAATTTTGAAATCCCCAACATGTCAGAGTTATCCGTTGATTCAACTTGGTTATCGAATTTTAAATATATCATACCTTATACAAATGGTACTGCATTACTCTTTCAAATTGGAGATAGATCACCACAAGGTTCATTAATTGGACATATTAGAAATCTAACGGTTATAAACTTCAACACCAAGTTGAATTTGTTATTGACAGCATCGGATGATAAGACGATAAGGGTATGGAACGGTGAAAATTTCAACAATTTAAACATCTTACAAGGTCATTCACAATCGATAACGTATGCAAATTGGTTGGGTGATGAGTTGATCTTGAGTATAAGTATTGATGGATCGATCAAATTGTGGAATTTCATCAGTGGTAAAGAGATTTGGAATTTAACTATATCAAATCTTTCATTGATAAATGGTTCTTTATCAAAAGATTTGAAAAAACTGGTGGTTTGTAATGTTGAAAACGTTGTCAATGTTATTGAGATTGATCTACTGATTTATGAGAAGTTGAAAGTGATTGGAGAATACGAACCAAGCCAGATAACAAATAACGTTGATAATAAGAATGAAGGAGTTGAGCACGAAAAGAAAGAGGTTGTAGAACCAGAACAATCAGAACAACCTACAAAAGAAGGAGAAACTATAGAAGAAGAAAAAGACGAAGAGGAGGCCGAAGTCAACTTTATAACTCAGCTGAGTTGGAATTCCGATTCAACTGAAGTTATTGTTGGGTTCAACCATAGTGAAACTGTGATATTGAAACTATGATGTTAATAAACAATCTTGTACTATATTAACGAGTTGTAGATATTTAAATATTCACCGAGACTGAACAAAAAAAAAAAATAGAATTTGAAATCATCGGGATCACCAATCACCAATATCAGTCTCCAGTAAGGCTATTAAGGTCACTAATTCACTCTGTCGATAATGGATGCCATTGCTGACAAGACCTTCCAAACGGGTGATTCCGTCAAGAAAAAGACTCTCACTGAAGAATCGCCATCACTACTGACCATTGTAATAGATACTAATCCGACTCTATGGCAACAACTATCACAATCACAATCACAATTACAAAACAATACTTCAAATAACGAAGATGGGGTAAGGAGTGAGAGTACTATATCCAAGTTCTTGGAGAGTTTAACGATCGCTATCAATGCACATCTTTCTATTAATAATTCGAACAAAGTGGCAATAATTGCAAGTCATATTGATGGTGCTAGGTTTCTATATCCAAAAGTTCAAGATCAACAACATCAACCCAGGGCAACAAAAGTGAATGATAAGACTGATATAGATGTGAATGGGGTTGAAGATGAGAATGGGATTTCGAGATCAACATCACCAATTGTCAAAGAGAAACAAACAAGATACGTGAATAATCAAATGTATTCACAATTTCAAATCATTGATGAAACGTTTATATCAAATTTTATACAACTACTATCAACTGAGATATCATCTAAAAGGAATCTGAAGAATAGATTGTCGAGTTCGTTATCTATGGCATTAACCTATATCAATAAGACACAGTTGATCAATCCACAGTTGAAATCAAAGATATTAATTGTGAATCTTTCCAATGACGATCAGCTAAACTACATACCAATAATGAACTCAATCTTTACAGCACAGAAGTTGAAGATATCAATAGATACCGTTCAATTTTTAACGGATTCATTCTTCTTACAACAGGCATCGGATCTAACGAATGGGGTTTATTTGCAAATCTCCAACATCAATGGATTAATCCATTATCTTTCAACGGCATTTTTTATAGATCCTTCAATATCCAAGATATTAGTCAAACCAACAAACGACAAGATTGAATTCAGAACAAGTTGTTATATAACGGGTAAGATTGTCGATGTTGGGTTCGTATGTAGTGTTTGTCTTTGTATATTGAGTTTCATACCAAAGGATTCCAAATGTCCTCGATGTCAGAGCCTGTTTGAAGAGAGTGTTGTTAAAAGTTTGTTGAAGAAGCCTGTTGTTGTGAAAAAAGTTGTTAAGAAAAAGAGGAAGTTAGACAAATAAATACATTGGTACAACAATAATATAATCATATTTCCGTAGAATGAGCTTCGAACCTTCTACTTTGTCATAACCTTTGTTTTTATACAAATATCCCGTATATAAAGGACAAAAACGAAAAAAAAAAATATCACCGAGATGAGCTAGATCAGCGACCATTAAAATCATCAACAACTCCAGTATATTGGTTCTCTGATAAATCAAAACAATGCCCAAACGCTCCAAACATCAAAACAATCAAGCCAAACGTCAAGACACCAGTAGCAATGAGTCTAAAGCTTCAATAGATCCAGTATTTGGACAGTTAAGGGCATTACCAATATCACAATTGGTATTAGATACAATAACCCCCAATACCATTCCAACTGATGGCGAGACGTACTTGGCATTAGTAAGGAAGCAGGCTGAGAGTGGGAGTTCAGTTATGTATGTAAAGAAAGACATCAGCTATGATTCTAGTACCAGTGGTGCTCTCGTGGCGGGTGATATGGACGGAGTTGATGATGATATAGAATACAACGAAGAAGAGATAGATCACTTTGAGTCCATAATAAAGCAGTTTGAAAAAGAGAGGTCTCATATACCCAATCAAGGTGAAATACCATTACCAACTAATTTTAAACTACCAAACAATTTTACAGAATGGAGAAACTTTATAATGAACACAGAACCACATTTATCCATAGTATCAAACATCGATTTGGATTTAAACATAAGGTTGATCATATACATAACCAAATGGATATCTGGAATAAGAATCCCATTATTGGTATCCAAATGGATTTGGGGATTGTTGATCAGATTGGAGAGTTTGTTGGAAAGTAGTAATATCGCCTATGTAAGAGATCTAGGTAAGAAATGTTTAAAAGTGTTAAAGAGGAAAGATGAGTTGAATCAAGTGACTACATTTACTTGTGAGTTTGTTATTATTGTTGTTAGTAGGTTTTTTGGACAGAGAGATTTGGATTTACATCCATAGTTAGATTATAAGCCACAATCAGTTATTTATAAATATACAACCAATTCACATGAAAATATTAATATAAATATATATATATATCATATCATATAAACGGTATAACCAAGGGAAGATGCCGAATGTTGTAGTCGTTGGAGCTGGAGTCTCTGGTCTCACCAGTGCACTATTGTTATTAGAAGCAGGCCATTCGGTTACAGTAATAGGAAAGCATATTCCCGGGGATTTAGACCCAGAATTTGCATCACCATTCGCAGGAGCTAATTGGTACAGTTCGACAAATGACCGTAAACAGCAAGAGTTGGATAGGCTGACATATTTTAAACTCATTGAACTATCAAAGTTAGAGAGATATAACACCGGTATAAAGATCTATCCAAATTACAAATTCTTTAAAAAATTCCAATCAGGAGATGAGCTAAATTTACCTTGGTTTAAAGATTTTGTATTGAACTTTAGAGAATTGAATGACACTGAACTACCAAAGAATTTAAATGGTGATCCAAATGATGATTTCATTGGTGGGTTTACATTTGACACTGTTACAATATCACCAACGATTTACTTGAACTATTTATTACAAAGGATTTATGAACAAGGTGGTGTTTTGAAAAGACATTCAATAAACCATATCGATGAAGCTTACAACAATCATCACTCTAGGTCAAAAGCTGACATTGTTATAAATGCCACTGGGTTATCAGCTAAAACACTCGGAGGTGTCAAAGATGTAGATGTTTATCCAATTAGAGGTCAAATACTATGGATAAGAAATAACACTACCAAGATCTTTAGCGTTAAATTTTTTCAAAATTCAAATTTAAGTCTCTATTCATTCCCAAGAAAGGAAGGTGGTTCGATCCTTGGTGGTACTTTTGAATCAAACTCCTATGATATCATTCCAAACCCGCAAATTACTAAACAGTTAATAAAGTGGGCTAAAGATTACATACCAGAGTTGATCAGTGGTGATAACCCTAAAGAGATTGAAATTATTAGAGAAAACATTGGACTTAGACCAGCAAGATCAAAAGGTGTTAGATTGGAAAGAGTTGGAAACTTGATACACTACTATGGAATTGGTAAGAGTGGTTTCCAAAGCTCTTATGGGTTGGCTTCAGAAGTTGTTAAACTAGTTGATGAGTATTTTAACAAAGGTAAATTGTAACTTGTTGTATATGGTTGCTATAGTAATTGTATTTATATATACATTTCCGAGAAATAATCGGTTAAATTTCCCTTTCCGATTCTTATCACTGGTCATATATATATATATATATATATTGAACCATTAAGCTTCCACCATTGTGCTATACCATACTATACAAGAACGGTACTTGTGTATACAGGCAACGATGGGCAAGAGAATTGTTGTTGTAGGAGCTGGTGTCTCTGGTTTAACCAATGCCCAACTTTTATTAGAAGCTGGATATTCCGTAACGGTAATTGGGAAACATATACCTGGAGATGTTTCAATTGAGTATACATCACCATTTGCCGGAGCCAACTGGTCAAGTTTTGCCAATCAAGATGAAAAATTTTATCAGGATCTGGATAAAGCTTCTTATTTCAAATTTAAAGAGTACGCTGAAACCAAAGGACAAGAAACTGGTACTCATCTCGTTAAAACTTTGAGACTAGTTAGAAAAGGTGAGGATATAAATGATCTACCATGGTATAAGAAATTTGTCTCTGGTTTCAAAGTGTTGACAAAGGATGAGTTACCAAGTGGGATTAAAGATGATGATATCATTGGAGGTGTTGAGTACGATGGTTATACAACAACAACTTCCATCTATTTAAACTATTTATACCAACTCATCACCAAATTGGGTGGGGTTATCAAAAGACAGAACATTAAGCATATTGATGAAGCTTTCAATCACCATCATTCAGGCTTGAAAGCGCATCTGGTTATAAATGCCACAGGTTTACAATCCAAATATCTTCAAGGTGTACAAGATCAACAAGTGTTCCCAATAGTTGGTCAAATCGTTCGTATTAGAAATAACTTTACCAAACAGATCAGTGTTTCAACACCAGGATTCCAAGATGAGATGTTGTATGCATTCCCAAGAATTGAGGGCGGTGGGATCATCGGTGGGACTTATATCAAAGACCATTCAAATAGACCATTATCCGATTATAAAGTTGATAAAGAGTTCGTCAAAAGAACGTTAGATAGGGCAGTCAAGTATATTCCAGAGTTGACACATTTGAAAGCATCAGAATTAGATGTCATTGAGGACTATGTTGGGTTGAGACCTGCAAGAGATGGTGGGTTGAGATTGGAAAGAGTTGGTAATGTTGTTCATAACTATGGTATCTCCGGAGCTGGTTATCAAGCTTCGTTTGGTATAAGTGAAATTGTAGTGAAATTGGTGAATGAGTTCTTTCAAGAAAAATCAAAGCTCTAAGGCAAAGCTCTTGTCATTAGAATGGGAAATTTATAGATAATATACAAAGGTTCATGATGATGATTAACACCTTCAGTATCCAGTTAAGTCACGTGACACTCGCGTATTCTTTTTTTTTCTTCAGCGATTACGCGTATAAAATCAAATTCTTTCATTTATGACCAGCATCTACTCCACCACTATCAGAGCCCCATTGTAAAACTGATATATGATATAGCTAGGTAAAAGATGTCACTTTGGGTTGATAAATATAGACCACGCACGCTGAATGCGCTCGATTACCACGATGATATTTCCGCTAGACTCAAATCATTAGCAGCAAATGGTGATTTCCCTCATCTACTAGTCTATGGACCAAGTGGTGCAGGTAAAAAGACAAGAGTATTAGCAGTTTTAAACGAGATATTTGGCCCCGGTGTGGAAAAGATGAAGATTGATGTGAGACAGTTCACTACGGCTAGTAAGAAAAACTTGGAATTTAACGTTGTCTCATCAAATTATCATTTGGAGATTACACCAAGTGATCTTGGTAATAATGACAGAGTTGTCATACAGGACTTGTTGAAAGAGATTGCACAAACGGAGCAAGTTGATTTCACCAGTGGGAGTCATAATGGTGGTAAGCATAACAAGTTCAAAGTTGTCATTATAAATGAGGCAGATTCGTTGAGTAGAGATGCTCAAGCTGCCTTAAGACGTACTATGGAAAAATATTCTAAAAATATTAGATTGATTTTAATATCAAACACCACTTCCAATATCATCCCACCGATCAAATCAAGAACGTTATTGATAAGGATTCCATCACCAAGTATTGAAGATATAAGTAAAGTGTTGTTGAAACTGTCAAACAAGCAAGAGATTAATCTACCAATTGATGAAGATGAAAAATTACAAGTTTTGAACAAGATAGGCTTTGAGAGTAAAAGAAATCTAAGAAGAGCACTTTTGTTAATCGAATCAATATCAATGCAAAACGATTCGATCAAAATATCAACACCAATTGTTAAACTAGATTGGGAAAACGTGATTAAAACACTATCGGTAAACATTTCCAAAGAACGTAACGTTTCAAGGATTTCACAATCAAGAACAGTGCTATACGAGTTGATATCTCATTGTATCCCACCAAAGATCATTTTGAAATTTTTATCCTTCAACCTTCTCTTCTTAGTTAATGCCAATACGCAGAGTGAGATAGTTGAATTGGCATCCATTTATGATGAGAGGTTGAGTTTAGGTAATAAGTCTATCTATCATTTAGAAGGGTTTATTGCCAAGTCAATGGTTGCTATTGAAAAAAATATATAAATAATTGGTTATGTACAAGTGTATTGCAAAAGCAGCTAAAATCTAACGACCCCTATACAGTCTATATACATCATCTTTCGATGCTTGTTTGTTTAAATAAGCCTTTGTTGGTTCTTTCTTCAACTGTTCGAAATAGTTTACTTTAGTATCATTTTCAACAAAAGTATCCAATCCAATTCTCACTGGAGTGTCCTTTTTAATGAACTCGTACAAACCTGGTAGTTTATCAGCAGCTTTCTTGAAAGCCTCCCTAGCAACTTGCTCGTGTAAATTCTCTCCACTACATTCAAACAACACTTTCCCAGTTGGTACTCTTGCCATCCAATGATCAAAGCCACCTTTACCTTTACCCATACGAGTCTCGTTACCTTTGATACACACAGCAATACTCGTACTCAGTCTTCTCCATAGAGTACCACCATTAGCTCTCATAAACTTCATAATACATTGATCAGCTTCCTTTAAATGAATCGCCTTAAGACGTACACCTTCACTTTTCAATCTTAATCCATATGTACCAAACTTAAGCGTGTTACCTTTAACAGAGCCACCAGTGCGTACGGCTACTCTACCTTTCTGTGCCTTGTTGATCTTCTTGAAACGTGGTGCTATAGTAAGTTAGTATCTCTATCTCTAACATAAATTAAATCCAAAGGAACATACCATATTCATGACTAAAACGCTTCCCCAGGGTGTTTTGAATGAAGGAAAGAGGTTGTGATTGTCTGAGCGGGGATACTGAGGCCCGCAGAAGACTTATACCAGGAAAGAGCATTGTCAAATCTTTGCTCTTTTGATATTAGACTCACAATTTAAACGCTGAAAATGTTGATTCGATTAGAGCCATTTCAGCTTTTTTCCATTAATGAAGTTTTTGGACAATTTTTTGTTGATGGGTTTTTTTACGAAAAATGAAGAAAATATCCGGTTTGTATCAGGTGACTAATATTCAAACCGGGAATATTTTGTATAACTTTTCTCAAAGTTTGATTCGATCAGACCCAGATTCGTTTAGAGTGAAATAGCAGCTCTTGATCGGCTCATTAACGGGATGGTAATGATTGGGATTAGGCACATACGGCCCTTGGAAGGTCTGGCGAAAAGATGTTGGAGTTATCGTGTACTTTCCACTAAAAGTGAGTGTGAATATAGGATCGGATGTATGAGATGGATACAGTACTAATATGATTTAGGTATACCTAAAACTCTTACAATTCAAGGGGTAGAGTATCCAACAGATGAATGGACAAATGTTCCTCAGTCAATCATATCGTTAACGGATAAATCTTTACACTTGAACAACCAACATCCGATTGGTATTTTAAGAAATCTGATTGAGTTAAAATTCAATGGGTTAGGTTATACATTTTATAACAATTTTAAACCTGTTGTATCAACGTATGAAAATTTTGATTCATTGGGTTTTCCTAAAGATCATCCGGGTAGATCCAAGACTGATACATATTACATAAATGAATCGACACTATTGAGAACTCATACTTCTGCCCATGAAAAGGAGTGTTTTATCAATAACAAGACACCGGGTTATTTCATAAGTGCTGATGTTTATAGAAGAGATGAGATTGATAAAACTCATTATCCTGCCTTCCATCAGATGGAAGGTGCTAGAATATGGTCAAGAGATGAGTTCCAAAATCAACAGGAGTTATTGGAAAAAATTCAAGAGGATATTAATGATATACCAAATGTTGATATCATTGTTGAGGATAATACACCAAGCTTCGATATAAAGACTAACCCCAAACAATCGTATATGACTGATAAAGAGACTGAACTAATTGGAATTCATCTGAAAAGAACCATTGAGGTTTTGGTTAATGAAGTTTTCAATCAAGCTAAAAGATCATCTGTTAACATTGAAAAAGAAGTTGATAGTTATTTAAATGAACCATTAAAGATTAGATGGGTCGAGGCTTATTTCCCATGGACCTCACCAAGTTGGGAAATCGAAGTTTGGTGGAAAGGTGAATGGTTGGAATGTTGTGGATGTGGGATAGTTCGTGAACAGGTTTTCATCAATTCTGAATTGAAAGAAACTGTTGGATGGGCATTTGGTATTGGATTGGATAGAATTGCAATGCTTTTGTTCGACATACCTGATATTAGACTTTTCTGGACAAATGATGAAAGATTCCATAATCAGTTTAAATCTAGTGAAATTAAAAGTTTTAAACCATATAGTAAATACCCTGGTACAACAAGAGATATAGCATTTTGGTTAAAAGATTCTCAATCAAAGATTCATATCAACGATTTCATGGAGATTGTTAGAAACATCTCAGGAGATCTTGTGGAGAATGTATCGTTGATCGATGAGTTTACCAATCCCAAGACTGGATTATTGTCTCAATGTTATAGAATAAACTTCCAATCAATGGATAGAAACCTAACAAACGATGAGATTAACATCTTACAGGAAAAAATTCGTCAACAGATTAAAGAAACTTATAACGTGAAATTGCGTTAGTAATTTATACATCTGTATATAAATATATATAACAACTAACTGTATATACAAGAAACATCAAGTCGTAGAACCATTACATGTAAATGGGAGGTGGTGGTGACAGAAAGGGTAAAGTGCAAATATTATTAACCTTGGACAACACCAACTTTAGCAGGACGTAAAACTCTTTTGTTTAAATAATAACCTGGTTGTTGAACAAAGAACACGGTACCAGGTTCTTGATCTGGATGTGGAACTTCAAATGTAGCTTCATGAACATTAGGATCAAATTTTTCCCCAATTGCTTCAATTTGCTCTAACCCATGTCTTTTCAATGTGTTTAAAAACATTGATTGGGTTAGTTTTACACCTTGAATTAAATCACTTAGTTCAGTTGGTGTGGTAACTTTATTAGTTTCATCTGTTTCTAAAGTCTTCAATGCAATTTCAAAAGTATCAGCAGTTTCTAATAAATCTCTTGCAAATGATTTCAATGCCAATTCTTTAGATTTTTTAATCTCTCTTTTTGTTGATTCTTGTAAATTTCTAAAATCTGCAACGGATCTTAAATATCTATCTTTGAAAGCTGCTGTTTCCTTCTTGGCTTGCTCAACTTCGTTTTTCAATGTGGTTAACTCGTCAACCGGTTCTTCATTTGTGGTACTTTCACCTTCTTTGCTTTCAGCATCTTCCTTTTTAGCCTCTTCGCTATAACATCTGACAAATGATGATCTTGATGATAATAGCCCAGTTCTTAAAGAGGCGATGAATACTCCTTTGCTTTGTGGAACAACACCAGTTTTTGGAATTCTCAAAGCAGTTCTAAGCATTTTTCTGATACGCTCTGTTGTATAGATTATCAACTGTAATAGCAATTACTACTGAAGAGCGTTAAAAAGGCATTGAAAAATGACTTTTCGAAAAAGTGTCGACAATTTTCAACTTTTTCAAATTTCCGGAATAGGCTCATTAGCACGTGATTGACACGTGACATGTGAAAACAAGTACCGGGGGCTCCTCCAAGATGAAAATAAATTTTCGATTAGTCAAAACTATAACCAAATTAGTCTCTAATCTTGTGCCGAATTATTTCATTAATCAAGGTCTTTAAGTAGCTGGTTGGAGCCTTGAATTTGCATAGATTTTACTGGCGTGTTGCTTCTGCCTTTTGACTAATCCTTTCTTTTACCTGTCCTTTTTTGCACTAGAGTTTATTGCCTATTTTGGCGGCTGAAATTAGTGTACGGCTAAGCTCATCACCAAAGGTAAACCATAAGTATCCATCATTCATATAGTTATATTTATATCTATTTATACCCGGAAGAATAATGGAGCGATCCATTGCCGTTCTGTACGGATCAGAGACTGGGAATGCCCATGACTATGCTGAAACGTTGGCTAGTACACTAGAAAGGTATCATTTTAAGATTAGTGTATCATCACTGGATGAGTTTGATTTGAAGAATTTAATATCGATAAAGATTTTGATCGTTGTCTGTTCGACAACTGGACAGGGAGAATTTCCATCAAATGCTAGAAAGTTTTGGAAATTTATGCTCAAGAAGAAACTTCCCAATGATTTATTGAACCATTTATATTTCACTACATTCGGTCTTGGTGATTCATCATATCCAAAATTTAACTGGGCTATTAAGAAATTACACAACAGACTAATACAATTAGGTGCTTTAGAATTCAGTAAAAGATGTGAAGCTGATGAGCAAAGTTCATTGGGCATTGATGGATTTTACATTGAATTTCAAAATACACTGTTAAAGGATTTGATGAAATCATTCCCAATAGATATAGAACCAATATCTGAACTGAATTTATTACCTCCAAAGAATAAGCTCGTTATAGATCTAAGGAAACCTAAAAGGCTTACAGAGGATAAAATCAAATCAATCGCATTAACAAGAGAATCATTTCAACCATTAATTCATGGTGTTGTTACTTCAAATCAAAGAATAACATCACAAGATCATTTTCAAGATGTCCGTCATTTTGCCATACAACCCAAGAATGACGGCAATAAGTATACTTATCAACCAGGTGATACCATTTCGTTGTATCCAACAAATGACCCAAAGGATGTCCAAGACCTTATAGTGTCACAAGACTGGGTTGACATAGCTGATAAAAGAATCATAATAGAAGGAGAAGTACCTAAAATAGATGGAGGCTATATCCAAACACCAACGCTAAGATCACTAATAACTCATCATTTGGATCTGAGAGCCATACCAAGACGATCATTCTTTGGTCTTTTGAAACATTTTGCCTCAGATGAAAGAGAGTATGACAAACTTGCGGAATTTGCCTCGTTTAAAGATCCAGAAGAGCTATACAACTATGCTAATAGACCAAGAAGATCCGTTTTAGAAGTCTTGCAAGAATTCTTCAGCGTTCGCATTCCAATTGACTATATATTCGATCTCTTTCCAGTTATAAAACCAAGATTATTTTCAATAAGTTCCTCACCTAACTCATCCACAATCGATCTGACAATCGCCATTGTGGAGTATAGAACAATGATTAAAAGATTAAGAAAGGGACTATGTACATCATGGGTTAAGAGTTTGAACATTGGTGATGAAATTGTATTCAAATTAAATAAGAATTCAATAAAATTACCAACAAAGAAACAACAACCAATTATAATGATAGCCCCAGGTACTGGTGTTGCTCCAATGAGAAGTCTAATCCATAACAGAATCGAGTCATTCGATTTCAACTCTTCAGAACTATACCTTTTCTTTGGTAATCGTTATCACGATAAAGATTTCTTATATGAAGCAGAGTGGAAACAACTAGTCAATGCTGACAAATTAACCCTATTCACATCTTTTTCAAGAGAACAAGAAGGTTATGTTCAAGATCAACTTTATCTACAAAGTAAACTGATCATTGAACTATTAACTCATCAAAATGCTATTATCTTTATTTGTGGATCTTCAGGAAGTATGCCAAATCAAGTAAGGGTAACTTTTGAAACCATACTACAAGAACAAAGAGGTTTAACAGTTGATGAATCAAAACAATATTTATTAGAGTTGGAAACAAATAATAGATATCTACAAGAAACGTGGTGATCTATTTATATTTAAAAGATTAATAGAAAAAAAAAACTAATATATTTATTTCCATAAGTTACTTCTCATCAGTAACACCAAATATAGATTTGGCGTATTGATTAGTAGATCCATAAAAGTTATACAATTTTCTTGTATCTTCATCAAAATCAATCTTAACACCATTGGAAATAGGATCATCTTGACCACCAACTTTATCATAAGCACACCATATAAACCCTCTACAAACGTCCATTTTTTCCCAACCTCTTGAATTTTCACCCTTTTTATTCTCAACGTAATACTCGGCAGGCTTTGGTACTATAACACTCTCAATCTTTTGATATGAATCATACCAAACTTTTAATTCTTCTGAAGTTTCAAATAACCCCTTTGTCAATGGGAATCTCATATCATCCACTGATGCATCTAAAAATTTACAAAATGTAAAACCTGAATTGAACCATAACAGTGTAGTGTTATCCTGAGCTGATAAATGGGCAGGATGCGTTGAACATAGTTCATTACCAATCAATTTGGACCTTCTTTTATCATCTTTGTCATCGATTAATCTTCTCTCTCTTGGAGTTATGTGTCCAGTTGATCCAGCTGGCCAATGGTTTAGATAGTAGTCTTCATCACCAGCCATTGACATACCTAACCAAAAAAGTTCTTTATCACCCCAAACTTTTGATGCAGCTGGTGCCCACATTAACACTTGTAATGTTGCTAAAACACCAGTGAAATGTCTCTTCTTGTCAATGGCAACTAATCCTGATTCCATTAAATGAGCAAATCTACCACCAATAAATCTATTATCCAATGTGAAATCAGTAATTTCTGGAATACCAAACATTGCTGTATCAACCATTGATGGCATTAGTTTTGTATAGAAAATTTCATCAGATTCAGAATTCTGTTTTTGTAATTCACGATCCCTAAAGAAATAAGCACCTTTATCCTGATAAAAAGTTGATTGAAGAATGAATTCATCAATATCAACAACTGGGACAGTATCCGTGTCGATTAAAACTGTATGTTGGAATGAGTTGAAAAAATACGCCAAGAGCTTATTACCATATCCACTGAATTTACTAGTATATTCATTGGAAATTGCTCCAGTAACATCAACAAACCATAACTCTTGTGGTGGATATAGTTTGGCTAATTCTTCAAGATATAATTTTGGATCGTCATCTTCATAGTCTTTCAAATTGATGTTTCTTAGATTTGTAACAAAGTCTAAATTATCAATGCCCTTGAAGTTCAAATTATCCAAATTTCTTGCAACTTGAATCAATTTTTTTTGAACTTTTGGTGATAAATCACCAGAATGAACGATTTGAATTGGTAATTTGTTTCCCAGAGCTCTTAGGGTACCAAATAATGGGATCAGTTGACTTAGATGTTTATCAGCAGCACTAATTGTTATACCTTTCCCATTAAATTGATCTCTTAGGTTTTTCAAATAACAACCATTGGAGATATCCTTCTTAATCTTTCTACCCAAATCAACTTGATCATCAAGATAATCAGACATTTTAGGAAATCTTTGTAGTGTTGTACCATCCCATCTTTTAAAAGTTGGAAATCTTCTTGATAACCATTGAAACATTCTAACTTCAATATCATGACATTGATCATTTATGTTTTGATTTTGAGATTCTTTTGAAGTTAAAGTGTTATAATGACCAAATTGATCCAAAAAACATGCACCATAGACTCTTAGATGAGTTGAAGCATCAACTAATCTCTGTTCAGTGACTCTAGCAGTTTCAACAACTTTAGTCCATTCCAACTCAAATTTATGCTCAAGGTTCTTCTTTTTGATTATTTCATCCTTTTCATCGTCTTTAACATCTTTTAAATCATTTTTTTTAAAATCGTTAATCTTATCCTGAACAAATTTCTTCTTACTTTCAAAGATATAACGTTCATATTTCAACTCTTTGAAATCTGTCAACTCCCAATTCGAATCAGCTTGATAAAGCTCTTTGAAATAAAGTTGACATTTATCATGATAGTTTAATGAATGGAAATCATCACCGTGTAAATTACGTAGATTTTCATATGGTGATGCAATGTAATTCTTATCGTTTAAATATACCTTATTTTTGTCATTTTTATCCCCTTTAACAGAGGAAGATACTGAAGATGCACTAGAGGGAAGAATATCCTTGATGGAATCAACATCAACTTTATAACTTTTAAAGAAATGAATTTGAAAGATGAAAAACAAGAGCAGACCAAAAGGTATGGCAAACTTTGGTCGTATAAATTTTGATATTATTGAAAGTCCCATATTCCCAATTGTGTGTAAATGAAGTCTCTGCAAGAAAGAAAAAAATGAAGTTTGATTTGAATAAATAGATTTTAAACTTATTGAATGTGAATTAAAAAGAAGTGAATGATGTTCAACCAATGCAATTTAAGATTTAATACACTAAGGGTCCACAAGACGGCTTTTCACCTTTTTTAAGCAAACAAAATACAACAACAATACAACGATGATAGCAGCAATAGCAGCAATAGCAAGCGACAAATAGGTAATAATCACCTAGAACTTCCAAACATAGAATGTTGATAAATCAAAAAATCCATTCAAACATTTCATCGTGATCAGAAGGGTAAAAAAAAAAAAAAAATACACCAAAATTTTTAATAGCGTATTATTTCAAATGAATCTGTCTGATTATACAAGCTGTCCCCAAAAGAATGGAAAGCAAAAAAAGCGTGTAAGCCATAATACAAAAATGCGAATGCAAATGCAAACCAAAAACTTTAGGCAAAAGAAAAAAAAAAAAAAAAAAGTGTAAATATTCGAGACAAATGGACAAAAGAGACATTTTTAATCTTTTATAGATTTATCTATGCATGTATCTGTATATCTTGCATTTTAATGGTATCACCTTTACAGTTAATATTTTCTGTAGATTGTTAAGCATAACTTTAATTGATTTTTAAAGTTGAGGTAGATATAATATGTTAGAGTTGAGCACTTAGAAGTTACAACTTAGGTTTGAAATCTCCAACTAACATCACAGGATACGAAATCATAAATAAAATAACATGATGTTACTTTAAAGGTTTTTTAAAGGTAGTTCAAAGCAGCTAGTCAAGCTCATATCTTATTATAATCAGTATCCAAAGTCCTGAAGTCTGGTAGAGTTACGTTACTTATCAGCTATATGATATCACAACGTTGATACATGCTAGTGTCGATCGTGCAGGTATGATTAATCGAATTCAACTTCGTTCTCATTTTGATGATTAGAATGGTACATCTCAAGTTGTAGATTTACGTCATTTGACAATTTTTACAATTTATACAGTGAAATTGTATATCATTTTTGCTATTTTCAGCAGAGATCTTTAGTCTTTCCAGGTTGGCTTATGTTTATACGCAAATCCTTCCAAATTTCTATTACTGGCGGCGCAGGTACAACTACAACCATACTTCACTTCATGGTTATCAATAAGTTCAATTTTGAATCGTGTCAAGAATCTCTTTAGGACTGGTAATTTCAGTTCTTTCTCTACTCTACAATCACACAAAAAGAGAATTATACTCTATTGATTTATGATATCCTAGATACAGTTCAACTTATTGACTTTAAAGAACTCATTTTTATGCTTGCCTTCAAACTTAACCTTATATCTATATGCACTTGGCTAAAAATAGAAGCAAAATGAGTACTAAAAAATTCAAATTAGCTTAAGCTTTTCGTGATCTAAATTGACATGAGTACTTCAATGTATGCAATATGGCTCTATTATACACAATTTCAACCGTGTCTGTCATTTATAATTGTATATATATAGTAAAAAATTGGCAGTCGTGTGACCTTTCAATTATCAAAATTCCGAAAATAATAATAACTTGTTGTACCAAAATATACGTTATAGATTATTAACTTAAAACAATAAGCACTTTAGATACTTGTATAGATTATTACCACTAACCAATGGCTAAATATCGTTCCTCTTAAAATCTTCAAGGAATACCTCAACAGAATGTTGATTAATTGAACCATAAAACCTATAAAGGCTTTGTAAATCTTCATCAAACGATATTAATATACCATTTGATTCAGGATTATCATTTCCACCAACTTTATCATAAGCACAGTACATAAACTTCTCACATTCTCTCATGCTTACCCATCCTCTATCATTTTCACCTTTATCATTACGAACAAAATATTCGGCACTTTTAGGAATAATAGCAGCGTTAATCTTATGATATGATTCATAAACTTTAAACAACTCCTCTAAATCTTTCATCCATGTCTTGTAAATTCTACCTTCTTTATCATTCTTAACAACATTTCGACTCGTCCTCTTACAAACCTGAAACCCAGAGTTGAACCACAGTATAGTGGAATTATCAATGGGGGATACATGAACTGGATGCGTTGAACAAACTTCATTCCCAATCAATTTTTTTCTTCTCTTATCATCTTGGTCATCAGGTAATCGATACTCCTGAGGAGTCAAAGTCCCAATAGCTCCAGCCGGTAACGCATTCATGTAATAATCTTCATCACCAACCATGCTCAATGCCAACCAAAATAACTCTTTATCACCCCAAACCCTTGTAGTGACAGCATTCCATATCTGTAATTGAACCACACTGATAACACCAGTGAAGTGCTTGACACGATCTATAGCAACAAGACCAGATTCCATATAATGGTTGAATTTCGTTCCTATGAATCTGTTTTTCAAAGTAAAATCTGAAACTGGAGGTATACCAAATACTGCTTTATCAATCAATGATGGCATTAGTTTCTTATAAAATCTCACATCAGTATGCTTTAATTGATGAAATAATTCACGATCTCTAAAGAAATAAGTACCCGTTTCACGATAAAATGGAGAATTGAAAATGTGTTTATCAATTTCCATTACTGGAACGGTATCGGTATCCATTAGAATCGTATGTTGGAAAGAATTAAAGAAATAAGCCAACAGCTTATTACCATAAGCATCGAATTTCTTTCTAAACTCTTTGCTAACAGCTTCTGATATATCCACAAACCAAAGCTCTTGTTTAGGAAATAACAGTTCAATATCAGATTCATCCAAGTCTATCCAGTCTTTCAAATGACCGTCAGCACCAGTTATATTTCTTGATTTTATACCAGCTTCAAAATCATCAATCTTATGTAAATTTAAAGAATTTAAATTTCTAGCAATTTTGATAAGTTTCTTCATGCTCTTACCACCTAGATCCCCAGAATGCACAACTTGTATTGGTAACTGATTTCCAATTGCTCTTAATGATCCTAATAAGGATGCCAATTGATCTACATGTTTGTCTGCTGCACTAATTACTAACCCCTTCCCGTTCAAAGATTCTTTGTAATTTGCAAGATGACAACCATGGTTTTTAATTTTACTATGGGATGATTGTTTTGGTTTTGGTTGATTCGAAAGATAATCTGACATTCTTGGAGGGGTCAATGAAGTAGTACCATCCCATCTTACAAACTTTGGTGAACGACGAGTTAACCATTGGAACATCCTAGTTTCTGCATCATGGCATAACCGTTTGTCATTGTTAATCTCCTTTATAGAATTTATGGTAGAGGCTTGCTGTTGATATTGGTTTAAGAAACAAGCTCCAAATGCCCTCAAGTTGGCATTTGAATCTATAAGTTTTTGTTCAAGTTTAATAGCATCGTCAATTGCAGCTTCATAGTCCAGTTCATATTGCTTTCTTAAGGACAAATCTTCTATAATTTTATTCTTTTCCTCATCAGATTTGTCCCCTAAGTTATCAGAGATATATGCACTAATCTTTTTATCAACAAAAGTATTAACACCCATGTCAAAGATATTGTTATCATAACCCATCTTATCTTGAAAATCGATAATCTCCCAATCAACTTCATTGGAATATAACTCATTGAAGTAGTTCTGGCACTTATCTTCAAGTGAAAACTTGTGGAAATTTTCACCATACTTCTTGATTAGATGCTCATAAGGAGAAGCCAGAAAATTTTGATCGTTGATATAAACATGTTGTGTGATGCTTGAGGCTATATTCCTGAATGAATGATTTTCAAAGAAGTATATCTGGAAGGCTATTAGCAGTAGTGCTAGTATTGGAAATCGTACCTTCTTTTGTCGTATTAAACCCTTAACACTCATTTGATGTTGTAGTTGAAAGTTAGCTTAGAGGGTGGGAAAGTTGAGCTGTGAGAAAATCAAACGATGTTGATGGTTAATTGAAAGAGTAGATGGGAAAGTGGTCAAGTTGGAATCAGAGCACAGCCATGAAACCACCAGCGTTATTGTCTATCGAAAGGGTGCTAAATTGATTGTACTTTTATACTTGTTGATCTAACATGAGGGCTACAAGAACGAAGTGATTCAACCAAGAAAAAAAAAAAAAAGAAAAACAGCATCAGTATATATTCAAGTATGGAGATTCATAATTTCTATTTGATTTAAGAAATAGGCTTATTCTCTCGTTTCATTTCTAATGCAAAGTTATATAAATTTCAAGTAATATTATTTAGTACTAGGACCTTTTCAAAAATTTTCAGTCCAGGATTGTGACAAAAAGAAAACCCTAGAAATAATGCAAAGATTTCTGTAAAAGACGTTTTTTTTTTTTTTTTTTCGCCAAAATTTCGTTTAAATGGAGTTTTTTTTTAATCTATAACCTAAATACGAGAACAATATGAGCATCTCATATAGTCGCATGTAGTGAACTCGTATCTTACTATTGAATTAAGAAGAATAAACACAACAATTATACCTGAGTAATTAGGTTCTCAAAATAGTTGATAGTATTTGTATAAGGACTATTTTTCACCACTTTAATTAGCTTAATTGCCAATAGAGATTTCTTTAGACATATACTTCTAAAATAAGACCTCTCAGAACAGTGATACTTTGAAGCCACGATAGCATGTTGCTTTGCTTATTCTATATAAGTACTCAATCAGTAGGGCCAAAGAGATGAACTGACTATATGTATCATAAAGTACTTGAAATGTTTCTAATTAAACAAACGTGTGTGCTTTTTTCGCCATGCGATGAGCGTAAAAAATAGGTATTTAAGATTTTTTACAGAATTTTACCCAAATTTTCGTTCTTGATATCAGTTATTGACGTCCATGCATAATGCAGACCTAAATTCCTGAACTTCTTGTAAGTTGGCTTAATCTAGCTTAATTACCTTGCTCTATAGTCGTTACCAAGGCCTTCTCACTATGATATCCTGATAATTGAATGCTTTATAAAATGATTGACATAAAGTTGGAGGCAAAAAAGACATTTACTAAGCTTTTGAGCAAAGTTGAATCAATTACACAACTATAAGGACTCAAGTTGAAGGCAAGAACAAGTCTACGATTCAAGGTCAAATGTAGTCTAAATATTACTTTTTGAACATTCAACATATAAGACAGATCCTTCAATCTATTTATAATTCTATACCAACCCTCGTTTTATAGCAAACAAAAAAAAACACACAATATACAAAAATAACATCAATAACAAGAACACTATATAACAATCATCACACGTCCGGCTTGATCTCAATCTGGTCAACTTTTTTTTTCTTCTCTGCCATTTTATCATGTATATATTTACCTTCTCTAAAGATGAATATAGAATTCTCACTAATAGACCCAAAGAATCGATATAATTTTTTCAAACTTTCATCGAATTTAATGAATATCCCATTCGACTCTACAAGGTCCCTTCCTCCAACTTTATCATAAGCACAATATACGAATTTATCACACTCATCCATTTTCAACCATCCCCTATTGTTCTCACCTTTATCATTATCAACATAATATTCAGCATGTTTAGGGATAATTGCAGCGTCAATCTTATGGTAAGCTTCATAAACTTTGAACAGTTCGTCTAAATCCTTCATCCACGATTTATAAATACTTCCTTCTTTATCCTTCTGGACAATAGCTTTACTTGGATGCTTACAAACTGAAAATCCAGAGTTGAACCACAATATAGTTGAATTATCAATCGGTGAGACATGAACTGGATGTGTTGCACATACTTCATTCCCGATTAATTTCTTTCTCCTCTTATCAGTCTCGTCATGGGGTAGTCTATGCTCCTGTGGTGTTAAAGTCCCAATGGCACCAGCTGGTAATTCATTCATGTAATAATCTTCATCACCAACCATGCTTAACGCTAGCCAGAACAATTCTTTATCACCCCAAACTCTTGATGTTACTGCATGCCAGATTTGTAGTTGAACGGTATTAAGAACACCAGTGAAATGTCTCACACGATCAATTGCAACAACACCAGATTCCATATAATGATCAAATCGAGATCCAATGAATCTATTCTTGAGAGTTTTATCAGAAACTGGAGGAATACCAAATATAGCTTTGTCCATTAGTGAAGGCATTAACATTTTGTAAAACTTAACATCAGTGGTTTTAAGACGACTATGTAACTCACGATCTCTAAAGAAATATGTACCAGTTTTCTTATAGAACGGTGAGTGGAAAATATGCTCATCAATTTCCTTGACTGGAACTGTATCGGTATCCATTAAAATTGTATGTTGGAAAGAGTTGAAGAAATATGCTAATAACTTATTACCATAACCTCCAAATTTTTTCACAAAATCAGGATTAACGGTATGTGAGATATCAACAAACCAAATCTCTTGTTTAGGGAATAATCTTTCTAAATCAGCTTCATTCAAATCATTAGCTTTTTTCAATGTTCCATTCAAATCTGTTATATTTCTTTCTATTATACCTGATTCAAGTTCATCTATTTTGGAAAGGTCCAAATATTCTAGATTTCTTGCCAATTTCACCAATTCAATCTGAACAGCATCTGTCAAATCACCAGAATGCATAATTTGAATAGGCAGATGATTCCCTATAGCTCTTAAAGATCCAATCAATGACGCTAGTTGCTCGGCATGTTTATCAGATGCACTAATAACTAGACCTTTCCCATTCAAGCCATCTTTAAATTTCTCAAGATAACAGCCTTCATTATGAATTACTTTTCTTCCATCTTTCAAAATATGAGATTTTGGAACTGGTTGGTTTGGAATGTAATCAGCCATAACAGGTGCCGATCGTAATGTAGTACCATTCCATCTTACAAAAACTGGTGAACGTTGAGTTAACCATTGAAACATTCTATTTTCAGCATCATGACATAATAGCTTATACGTATCTTCAGTGACAAAATCAGTATCTTGCGAAATTTGTTGAAACTGATTCAAAAAACAAGCACCAAAAGCTCTTAGATGAGCATTTGAATCTATAAGTTTTTGTTCCAAAACGGCTGATTCCTTCATTGCCTTTTTAAATTCTAATTCGTACAAATGTCTCAAGTTTAGGTCCTTAGCAACTTTGTCCTTTTCTTCTTTGGACTTATCCTTTAGCTTATCATTTTTATATTCATCCACTTTTCTATTAATATAGTGTTCAATGTCAACATCAAAGATGCCTTTATCATAGGTCATTTTCTTTTGGAAATCAGTTATTTCCCAATCAACCTCATTCGTATACAACTCATGAAAATAGTTCTTACACTTTTCCCCATAAGATAGTTTATGAAAGTTATTCCCATATTTCTTGATCAAAATCTCATAAGGTGTTGCTATGAACGCCTGATCATTTATAAAGATTTTGGAATTAGAACTTGTGTAGTGTGAGCTCAACGCCTGTTTTGAAGATCCATCTGTGGCTTGAGCTGAAGTTTGTTGACCTTTGTAATACTTGAAAAAATGTATCTGAAATGCTGCAAAGGCCATGAATATAAGAAGTAGCATTACCCTTGGTCGTATTATACCTCTGATCATCATTGTACTTGGATATCTATCTTTAGTATGTGGAAGTTTTGAGCGAGTGATAAAATCTTCTCTTGGTGATTAGAAAAACTGAACTTCACTTGGTGAGCATAAAATGAATGATAACTATGAACGAGTGACTGATTTGTTGACGATTAGTCACCGATTGAAGAGCAACGAAGTATAATATGATTGTGATGCTAAGAAGAAGAACTTGAATATATATTTCTTTAGAAATGAACTCTCAAATTATTGTTATGTCTAAACCACAATCAAATATAAAAGTACAAATCAATACCTTTCTTTAAATGAGTGCAGGTAATTCTTTTTTTTTTCCAATGATAAACGTTATGTGTACTGACTAGATTGTGCTAAGAATACACATGTGTCTATTTCGTGTGTCTATGATTGTAAACACAACTAGACCTTTTCAAAAGGAGAAGGCAAAAAAAAGTTGAGAAAATAGAAACTTGATCAATATTTTGTATGATTGTAGAGACACAAAATCTGAAGATCGTTGATGTTAATTATATAGTTCTTGTCATGGTTGTTATTGGTTGCTGTCGTTGTTTATTTTCAACTCTGTGTACCTGAGAGTGATAAAAACTTTAGCTGGTTGAACAATCAATCTATAAATTTTTAAATTTTTTGGATTTAATGCATGGTCCGCAACAAGAAAAAGTGCATAAAAATAAAAAGGAGCATCAACCTACATATCAAAGTTTTATTAAAACTGTACATAATATAAGTATTTATATGCAGATTGCATAATACTAATCTTGTAAAAATGCTAAATGGCATCCTCATTTCTATTTAAAGCAAACAATAGAAGACTATCGGTGGGTACAAATTAAACTAGTAGGTTTTTCTTTTTTATAACCACATCCTAACCCAAATAACACCATATGAAATAACCACATAAACACTGAACACGTTTTGAGAGAATTCAAATCTTAGAAAAATTAATATGCATATTATATAATGTAATGACAAAGTCCTAGGCGCATTTGGATGAGCAAATCTCAACCTTGTCCAGTTCTATGAATTATGAGTTACTCCCAAAAAAAAAAAAAAAAAAAAAAAAAAAAAAAAAAAAAAAAAAAAAAAAAAAAAAAAAAATTAAGACTGAGCTATAATCATACTTTACACTTTGATTATTTGGGTCCAAACTAAGGCCCAACAAGTCTATTTATTTTCTGGTATATTGAACGATGCATAAGGGCTCTAGAGTCTGGTGTCCTTGACTTGGAAATGTCCTCTTTGATATTTAGTGAGAGACAACTATGGTATACACTTGCTATCTTACCTATCTCTAATGAATTTTACTGCAAGTTCATAAATATGTATCTTCGTCATTTCTTTCAGTTGTATTTTAATCACATTTTCCCTGAATCTTGTGAACTGAATACCTCTTTTTGCAGGTCGTTTCTGATAAACTTAATCTATGGAGTTCAAGCTGTAACTGAATCCGGCTCAGTGCCATCATTGGATGTGAAATCCATATTTAAACATTCTTATGATCTATTTAACTACTTTAGCACGTGAGATTATGTACATCCCCTTAAATAACCTCATCAAGCTTTGAGGGTCTTATACATAAATTGAAAAACCGTTGAAAAAAAAACAAATGTCCTGACTTTAATTCTTACCAAAAAACACAAGCTGTCCCTTTTGTACTCAAGTTCTGTGTCTTGAAAGATGTGGTGCATTGAAGAAATCAACTTTTTAGATGTAACTTTCTGCAATTACATGTGTCTCACATCTCAAATTTCATAATCACCAAAAGTAAAGGCTTAAACTGCAAATCAACATTAGTTTATTTACATCTGTAGACACTTAGTTATCATAACTGATAAGGTAAAAGAAAAAAAAAAAAAAAGGGACAAATAAAAAAAGCTTGAGTGCTTGTATAAAACTTTCATAATTGCAAATTGATACGCGAAAGAGAATTACAATTTGACTTTTGCAACAAAGTATCGGCAGCATATAAGACCAAGGAAAACGTTAACTATTATCGTAATTGGATCTATCGTACAACTTTTGTGAGCTGTCAGATCCACTCGCTGAACCAGTGTTTCGCTCTGCTTTCTTCGTAGTTCCCTTTTTGTTCACTTCTAATATAGATTGAACATTTATAAAAGGAAGTAAGACCCATAATACACCAGTAGAGCCCTGTGTCACAAATAACTGCTGTTTAATCATATGTTGGCTAACTGCATCATCAACACATTCAATACTATGATCGAGTGTGTATTTTGCACTTGAATTGGGACCACATTTATCCGCTTAAGTCCTCGGGAGTTTGGCATATGGCTATTTTTCCCATTTAAAATGTGTCAAAGTCGCCCTACAATTACCGGGCTACCTTCATGTAAATTTTTACGTACCCTCGGAAATATACAACGTTCCATCAAGAAATGAATATACTTGTATATAGTCTATAGATATAGATTGCCAATATTGAAAAGGTGATTTTTTTCCATCAACATAATCCAAAGCATGACAGAAAATACACACAGACTTGTAGAAAGTTCACTACGGTCATTGGAACAGATCTACGAAAATGATACAGAGGTGTTAATCAAACAATTAGAATCAGTTAGGAGGTTAAATACTTCAACTACTTTGAAATATATTAAAAAGGAGGATGAGTTGAAGACGTTGGGGAGAAAGATTGAAAAAGTTGCATCTATCAGTGAGTATACTAACCACTGTTTGGGTGTTCAAATTTAATGTTAAATTGTTAGCTCCTAATTACTAACCATGATATACAAGACTCTGAAATTAACGAACTTGTTGCACAATTGGATTCAATAGAGACCAAAGTTACATTTGTCGAAGCTTTGACTAAAGAATTGGATGACTTTACCAAAGAAATCTACTAAAATTCTCATTTGTATTAAGCTCAATTTCCATCAATAGTATTTATATATTTTTAACAATGATAAATGGCAACATAAATGGATTAATTTTGACAGCGGCTAATTCTTGAAAATTCATATAAATTCATATAAATCCATTACTTCCTTGTATCTTTTTTTTTCATGAGTTCAACAATTATACAATGGCGGCTAACTAGTACAAAGCCTCCATTAGTTATGTTTTCAATATGGAAACTACTATTCATTTTTGTCATCCTTTGGCAGGTTTTTGGTGTTGTTAGAGACAATGAAGATGATCAACTTGAATCTAACTATGAGGAGTACCTTCTTCCAGATGATTCAATTTACGATTTCCTCAGAGTTCAGGACGATGAAGAGTTGATAAGCTTGATACATCCCAGTGCCCTTTATAAACAACTCAAGGACGATGGTTTAATCATTGATGGTCAATTTGTCAGTAGCAATAACGACAATAGGGGAGATAACAATGGAGATGGAAGTGAGACTCTAGATGAGTTGGAGTACCAATTGCAATTGCTTCATGATGATCTACATGCGTTGTACACCAGACTTTATAAACTTGCAACACTTTTAGTTGAAATTACAGATGAGGAGTTTCTTGGAATGGCGGATAGGCTAGTACAATCACAATACTATTACTCGTTATTAGACATTGGACATCCTCATAGAGATTTCAGTATTATCAACCCAGATGTTAATGTACAGGAAGCCAATGACGATGATGAAGATCCGCCAACAGAGGGAAGTATTAAGGATGGGCAAGAAATCTTAACTGAACCATATCCTGGTTACAGTTCCTCATCATCAACCTGGGACGACGATATCAATATATCAGCCTCTGACCTGAAATATGATCTCAATGCAATCGATAGTCCAGATTTTTTAACTGTGTCTGACAATGATACAGATGTCAAATATTGGGAACCTGATTCGGATTATGAAATGCTTTTAAAAGCGTTTGAATCTGAAGTTGAAGATTCAGCAAATCAGCGAGTTGATGTACAAGGATCAGTGTTTGGTATATTGAAGAAGCTTAAAAAGAAATTGAAAAAAGTAAAGAAAAAGTTTTCACTTTTACTTAAACTCATCAAGTTGAAGAAAGTGATTAAGAGAAAAAGAATCAAACTATGTATAAAGATTATGATTCTCATTGAAAAGATTAAAAAATGTTTGATTTTGATCAAACGTTTGATAATAAGAAAGATTAAATATATATTGACAGATCTACCATTTGATGTGAAATATAAAGTGAAAATCATTTTAGGATTGATTTTGAAAGTTTTGGATGATTTGATATGGTCTATTGAAATTAAAATTTTGAGCATTATATTGAAAATATTCAGATTATTAAAAAAATTGAAAAATGCTCCAATTGAGCTCATAATGTATTTCAAGATGGAATTGACTAGTAAAATAGGTCTTGATGCTAAACAGCTAGCTCAGCAAAGAGAGGATCAGAGAGAAGAAGCATGGGATGACTTTGAGATGGTTGATGAGTTTTTCCAAAATCTAGATTCAAACATAGAAGAGGAAGAAGATGACTATCCTTATTATAGAGATAATGGAATTGAATATGAAATTAGCAATCCATCAACTGAAAAATATGATGAAATTGATGCTTTATACAAGAAGGCATTTACTACAAATGAACTTTTGGACTTTTTCGAAAAGCATAACCTTTTCAATCTTGATGTATCCTTTGAAGATGAAGAAGAGACTGGGCAAAATGAGATTTTGAAAAGGAATACAGATATCTCATTAGATGCAATTGGTGATTCTACCTTACAAGAGATCACTTTCGATTTTGATTCAGTCTTGGATGAGACTCAAAATTTAAACATTGATGTCCCTTCATTCAATTTGACTATAAATTCTACCATTCTTGAAAGACTTACTAATGTGAACTTGACGATCTTTGAAAACTATGAATCACTAGCTTTGTCTTTCTACGATTATCTTGGATCGGTAACTTTTATATCCTGCATCGCTTTGGTGGTGTTGTTTAGCATTCAAATTTCATAATAATAATACACGGTATAAGAAGCTCTATTTACCAACACAAAAACTAGAAAATACAACACCTAAGACTTCTTCAATCCCCACTGTATCACCTGTAATCTTACCTATACCTTCAATTGAGTGTTGCAAACCCTGTGTGGCAATGACAACATCATTCAAATCTTCAAATTTTTTAAACTCTTCAAATCCGTATAACACATCGTTAATCAAGATGTCTTTAACTCTGGTGGTCATAATGATTGGATCTGATGATTCCGTCAATGAAATGGCTTTGAATTGTTGAACTAAAGTTGTACTTAAGTTGACTAAACCTTGATCATTTAAACAAGAAACAGGAACAATAGATTCCTTTTTTAAAGATAACTCAGAGGATAGCTTTTCAACACTATACTTCACAGTCTTTGCATCGATCAAGTCAACTTTATTCAGAATCAGAACGATATTCTTTGTCTTTTTCAACTCTATAATATTTTTCTTCAACTCATCTTGTAATTCTATATCATCCGCACCTAATACAACCAATACAATATCACTTCTTTCTGCAAATTCCTTAGCCCTCTTGATTCCCTCTGTCTCAATCCTATCAGCCTTTGTCAAATCTCTAATCCCAGCAGTATCACCAACGACAACTTTATACCCTTTGATATCCAAGGGAACATTAATGATATCTCTAGTGGTACCTGCAATATCACTTACTATAGCAGCCTCAGTACTTGCCAGGTTGTTTAGTATTGAAGATTTCCCAGCATTTGGAGGACCTAGCAAAGTAACTTTAATACCTTTGAGTAAAATCTGAGATCTTTCACCCTTTTCCAAATATGTGATAACTTCATCTTCTAAATTGTTCAAGTTATTACGAACAGTTTGATAGATATGTTCAATATCTTCAATTTCAGTGTCTTCTGCAAAGTCAATAATAGCAGTGAGTAATCCAACATTATGCACCAATCTATCTCTCCAGTCATGAAATTGTACTTTATTATTACCAGTAGCACTATTAACAGCAGCAACCCTAGCACTTTCAGTTTCTGCATCGATAAGCTCTCTTATACCTTCAATCTCAGTCAAATCAAACCTTCCATTACTAAATGCTCTTCTTGAAAACTCACCAGCTTCGGCATACCTTATAGGAGTTTGCGGTGTATGAAGTGATTCTATTGCCTTTAACACTGATTGGATCACTGCAATGCCTCCATGAACATGTAACTCAACTAGATCTTCTCCTGTGTACGTTTTTGGACCTGGGAATAGAATGGTTAAAGACTCATCTAGAAGCTTTCGATTATCGGATAACGGTGAGTATAGTCTGCGTACAGAGGCAACTCTAGGTTTGGGTAAAGATTTTTCAGTTAGTGATTGTAGAATTCTTTGTGAACTTGAGCCTGATATTCTAATAACACCTATTGCTGCTCTGGATAAGTGCGTGGAAAGAGCATATATGGTTGGTTGGTGTGAAGAAGTTGACGAATGTCGTACGCTGATTGGTTGACGTATTGAAAACTTGGATATGAAGCTTCTGGGTATCATTTATAGAAAAGTTTCAAGTTAGCTTTTTGGCCTTGTAATATGCTCATCGCTTTAATTGTTTGTTGATTTGATCATAAATTTTTCAAAGTGATCAGAAAAAAATTACACTTCTCGGGGGATGCTTTTTCAATGATCTGGGGAAGTGTTTAGCTCTTATTAACAAGTAACGAACAAGAATTGACTTCTTGAACAAACGACAATTGAAAACAGATGATATTCAACTCGAACAAGTATCGTATCATATCGAAAAATTTTCATATCAGTGCTTTGTTAAAGCATGAAAATCCGTTGGTAAGTACCTTAAATACAAGGCTTTTCAACCTTCACATGTAACTAACAATGAGGCTCTTGAAATCAGGGACTGCCGAACCAAGGAGCGAAAGGAAGAGGGTTACCAGTGAAGCAAAGTATACCAGGTGTGAGGAAAGTTGTTCTTGTTTCCTCTGGTAAAGGAGGTGTTGGAAAATCGACAGTTTCAGGTGAGTAAAAAGATCAATGAGTATTGTTCTAATGGAGTACTAACATGAGAGACTAGTGAATTTAGCACTATCAATGCAAAAACTTGGCAAAAGAGTTGGTGTACTTGATGCTGATATATTTGGACCGTCTATCCCAACGTTGCTCAACCTTCAAGGAGAACCTCGTTTGTCTTCGAATGGAAAGCTTCTACCATTGACCAATTATGGAATAGAATCGATGTCAATGGGGTTTCTTATAAAACCAGATTCACCAGTTGTTTGGAGAGGTTTAATGGTGATGAAGGCATTACAACAACTACTATTTGATGTTAAATGGGATCAATTGGATGTTCTTGTCGTTGATATGCCACCTGGTACTGGGGATACCCAGTTAAGTATTAGTCAACAGGTTAAAGTTCATGGAGCAGTTATTGTTTCTACACCGCAAGACATTGCCTTGATCGATGCTATAAAGGGAATTTCCATGTTTGAAAAAGTACGAATTCCTATATCTGGGATAGTACAAAATATGAGTTTTTACCAATGTCCAAATTGTAACCATAAGGCTCATATATTTGGTGATGGTGGTGCTCAAAGAGAAGCTGAAAGGAGAAATATTAAATTATTAGGATCAATTCCTTTAAATGAAGAGATTTGTTTACAAAGTGATAAGGGAAAGCCTATAGTGATTTCTGAAGGTAATGAATTAATCAAAGGGTATTATCTAGAAATAGCCAAACAAGTGTTAGAATCCATTGGTGAATAGTTGAATACCTTTTTTGTGTGTATTGATTCTTGTAAACCACAAAAATCTATATCCATCTTGGAAGGCAAAAAAGCTGCTGAAATATTTATTGGTATATGTGGTTCATGTCTTCTTTGTGTCGCAAATCAGCTGATTGAATCATATTCACACCTTAAATCTTTCAAAGGCAACATTTTTGAACGAGTTATCCTTCTATTACTCATTTCTACAACTCTATTCTACATATATTGCTAGGTTTTTTACAAGACACTGATATGTTAAAAGGGGTACTGGATTGGTCGATTCCATTATTGTGGTTTTTAGTTTATTATCCCATTCTTTGTAATGTAATTATTGATGGAGATCTTGATAGGATAAAACATGGAGAGATTGATTCAGCTTTATCATTCGAAT
This sequence comes from Taiozyma peoriensis, assembly GCA_030574875.1. Lineage (NCBI taxonomy): Eukaryota > Fungi > Ascomycota > Saccharomycetes > Phaffomycetales > Wickerhamomycetaceae > Taiozyma > Taiozyma peoriensis. Next base: position 230,027 of record JAJMFM010000009.1, read on the forward strand.
ATATTAATGGTGAAGAGAAAGCTTACGGTGAGGATAATGGTGAATTTCAGGCTCAGGTTCTTCCATTTATACACAATCTTGGAGATGAAACAGTGAATTCTAACAGCAAAATTGATTTGGGTATACACGATGGTATTTCTACAGATTTGCTAATCGTTTCAAAAGATCTATCAGAACTTTCAGTAGACTCTCAAGATGAGTCTTCCATTCCTATTATATCTCCAGTTGAACATCATATTATTGATCCTTTTGAACGTGAAGAACAAATAATAAACAAAACTCTAGAATTGAATATTGCTCCAAATGCACCACCGAGTGTTCCCACAACAAGTTTAGTGTTGAATTCTATAAGTTCTACTGAAGAAATTGTTACTGTTCCAACCTCTCCTCCAGTTGAATCAGAGAAACATCAAGCTGAACTTTTTTTAACAACCATTCTACCAGTTGAACGTCCTACTCAAGGTGAACGTCGTATTATTCTTACAAGAACGAGTACAAAGACTCATACAATACCACATACTACAACATCTGAGCAAGATTATATTGAAATAACAGAAACAGAAACAATGTTGGAACCATCAACTGCATCAACATCATTACAGCAGTACACTACAAAAGAAGTTTCAGATGAATTAATATCAGCAGTTATTTCAATACCTCCTCTTGATTCACCCAAAGGTGAAAGTCAAGGGATTCAAGTTAACATTGAAAACACCATCAAGGATTCTGTTGAAAGATATTTGAATGAGAGATTTGAAAAGTTTAAAAGACCTGATCGACTAGCACCCATTTACCAGAAGCAATTAAATGTTACACCTATAGATCAAGGTTCTACTTCAAATGAAATACCAGTTGCTGTTGACACTTCATTAGACCAATTAGGCAATCGTTTAAATGTCAGTGATGATAGGTTAAATGTCATACCAGGGAAAGAGATAACACTAGATGATATTTTAAAAAGTGATGATGGAGTTGAAAATTTAAACTTGGAAAAGTTGAGAAATGTTTTGAATTCTATTCTCAAAATTTCAAATGAAGTAGAAATCAATGACTCAGCATCACTGAGTAACAAAGATGAGACAATTCAAACAACTTCTGAATTGAATAATTTCAATTCAAACATTGACCAAGATCAATCATTAAAAAGTTTAAAAGACACAATTTTGAGTGAATTTAAAATTACAGGATTAAGTGATAAGGATAACAAAGAGATTAAAAAGGTACAGTATCATCTAAATAGATTGAAGGATATTCCAGATGATGTTTTAGATATACTATTTTCTGATGATAAACGTCAAGCTATTGATAATTTGTTACATAGACCAATATTGGAAAAAATTGCACTTGATTTGACAAGTCATCATGATGATGACAAAGAGGAGAATATATTTGAAGTTGAAAGTGATTCAGTTGGACTTGATTCTGAAAGAGATTTAGTTGACAAGAGCTCAACCCTTATAGCGATACCTAAGAAGATATCCACTTTTGACAAGAGTGATGATGATTATGATGATGAATTCATCGATAAAGAGATTGAAACTAAAAAGGATGGTTATAAACCCTTTGGAAGGAGTAAGATTAGATTTAATCTTGACAAGACCAAACCCAAGATTGGACTAAAAGGCAAGCAATTAAATCAAATTGATTTCGAAACTCCAGAGGAGAAGCTATTTGGTAAGCAGTCTACCGGTGAACAGAATAACGATGATGGTACTAATGAAAACATAACAACTGGTGTTGGCTCAGGGTTAAACAATCAAACGTCTTTAGTCAATGAATCTTTAACCACAATTGAATCATCGAAAAAGAAGGAATCTACAGAATCGTTTCTTGAAAAGCTCAAGAAGAATCCTACCTTGTTATTTGGCAACAATGCCAATGGTGAGGACAAAGAGAGCCATACTTTGAAGGAGAAGAAGAAGAAAAAGAAGAAGATCAACTTTAATGACGATGATATTAATGAAGAAGACGTATTTGACTTCACTAGATCCGGCGGTACGGCTTCAAAATCGGAAAAGAACCATATCGTTAGTTTCATAATTGCAATTGCTATCTCTTCAATTCTTGTATAATTTCAAAACACACCTTAAAACTACTGAGTTAAGCCTTTGTACAATTTTAGTGGAAAGAATTTGTAAGTTTTAAAAGCTTTCGAATATCATCATCTATTATCTGGTGTCTGGATGTTGTTTTTTTTTTGACACTATTGACTTTTTGGGAAAAACCAGACATAAAAAAATTGGGATACTAGTACAAAGACAAGAAATTGATATTCAGCACTATACTATACTATAGTGCTATAGTATAGTGTAGTAGATAGAAAGACAATAGAGTGAAAATGGATTATTTGAAGAAGGCAATTTGGGGTCCTGATCCTAAAGAACAAGTGAGCTTAGCTTTTTTTCTTCCAATCAAGTTAATGATTTAAAACTAACAAAAGATTTGAACTAGCATAGAAAATGTAAACAACTAATTCGTCGTAATTCAAGATCTTTGGAGAAGAGTATAAGAGAACTAAGTGCATTACAGAAGAAAACTGAGACATTTATCAAACAGAGTGCCAAAAAGAACGATATTAAGAGCGTTAAGATATATGCTAGGGAACTATACAGTATAAAGAAACAACATACAAGGTTATACAAGAGTAAAGCACAGTTAGAAAGTGTTGGAATGCAAGTTGATGAATCGTTTGGTATGATTAAACTTCAGCAGAATATGCAGAAGAGTACAAGTATTTTAAAAGAGGTTAACAGTCTTGTAAGATTACCTGAGTTGACTGGTGGTATGAGAGAATTGGAACAAGAGTTGGTTAAAAGTGGGATAATTAATGAAATGGTTGGTGATGCAGTTGATGGATTGGATGAGTTTGATGATGAGTTGGATGAAGAGGTTGATGAAGAGGTTAATAAGATTGTGTCTGAGTTTACCAGTGAGAAGTTTAATAAAGTTGAATCATTACCTGCAAGTAAGATTGTGGATGATGAACCAGTAAGGGAAGAAGAAGAAGAAGAGGACGAAGAGGTGCTAAATGAGATGAGAGAAAGATTAAAGGCTTTGCAAAGTTGAGTCGTTCTAGTTTAGAAATAGTTTATGACTATACGAGTAGATAGTTACTACTACTACAGATTGATTAATAATCGTAAACTCATAAATTATATCATGATGCAAAGTCTTTTAAATCTTTAGCATCTTTTTCCCTTTTCAAACTACTATTTAAAATAGCCTGTTTAGCCAATTGCTTTTCGTGTTTTTGTTTAACCCAAACTTCAGCTTTGGTTAAAGTTTCATCGAAAACTGACATTACTGAACCAACCATTTCCAATGATTCATTAGCCAATACTAAAACTTTCCCATTTGTGTTATAAGCCAACAGGGAATTTGAAGCTTGATTAGCCCATTTGTTAGGCAATCTTAACAACACGTCTCTTACGTTTGACCTTTCAGGTTCTGGTAATGAATTACCAGCATATTTGGATATAAAAGTGACAACTTTTTTAACAGTTCCAATGATTTCCTGTTTAATTTCCTTTGTTGATGATTCAGAATTTATTAAATCTTCCTTGGCATCATGATAAACTTCAATTTGTTCATCATCATCTTCTTCTTCTTCTCTTCGATCTTTCAATTCTAATAGTTGACGTTCTTTCACTATAAGATCTTGTAAATGGGATACTTTTGTTGAAAGTTGTTTATTGGCAAGCATTAAAAGTTGTAAACAAGTTGTTAACCGCTTTTTCGATTCAATTGACATGTTTAAACTTAGTTCATTTCCTAAAGCCAATGCTTCTGATATTGATGGTAGTTTTTGCCTTTTAAAAGACTGGGAGTTCTCAAGAGAAGAAGAAGAAGAAGAAGAGCTGAAAGGTAGTGGAAGTCTTGATATGAATTTTTCATCATCAGGAAACATTTCATTTGCTTTACTCAACCGTCTTTTCCTTTTCCATTCCAAACTCGTTTGTTCAATTATGTTAACCATGGGTAAAGTTGCCCTTTCCACTATTTCAACACCATATTTTAAAGCTGGTTTATTCGATTTGTAAACCTGAACAGCAGAGTTGACCAATGGATGATTCTTGACTTTTCCTATAAGCTTTGAAGAGGATAAAGATGATGATGAAGGACTGATAGATTCTATCTGATTAGTGTCAATATCATTACTAGTATCGTAGTATTGATCCTCATCTATTTCAGAGTTGATATCATCTTCTAAATCCTTTTTTTTCAAAATGGTTGATGGTATTGGAGGACTCGTGCTATATTTCAACTGACCAAGAGCTTCTATGGCTAATATCTCATCCGTTCGATCCTTTTCTTTAAACCTTTTTTCATTATTATCATGATTAATGTCTCTTGACAAGGGAGATGGAGTGGTTGATTTAGATGAAGAAGATGACACTTTTGAACGAGTCTTTATACTTCTAGGTTTCGATTGATTGTAGTTTCTTATGGGTAGTTTACTACTATCATCATCCTTGGAAGAAGGCTTATCCTTCTTTGTATTTGTCTGTAATGACATGCTTTTTGTTTACTAAATGGAGAAATCGTTAATATCTCACCTGTTGAAGATGGAATTTATTTGTTGAATACAATGGATATTAATCTGTGTATAAATTTAATAAACAAAGATAGAGTAATTACACATAATAACTACAACTACAACAATCACAAAATCTATACAATGAAAACAAGTAAAGAATCATTTTTAATACTTTCTCTAAATTTGTCCTGTGTTAATAGCTTAAAAATTCCATTGGAATTTCACAAATTATTGCCATTTTTTTTAAAAAATCTCATGTGAATTTTTCTTTTTTGATCTTGTCTTTTAAAAATTTAAGCGGTGTGGACGGACAATTAAGCGATAATTTTTATTTTAACATGTGAAAAAATATTTGACTTTAAGAATAATAACTGAAATTGGAAGTATACCCTTTTGGAGTGTTTATATTAACATTAACTATCAAATACGGAAGATGTCCTGATTGGGTAATTGGACTTTATTCCACAAATTGGGTTTTAACCATTTCAAGATTTAATACCTGAATAAAACTATTGGTTTAATGGGTGTATATTGGTAAATTGTTATATATATATATCTATATATATATCTGGTTATAAGATGTGGAGATCAATTAAACCACAGTGGCAATCATCACTGATATATCATTGCATCTCCAAGAGTTCATACTCGACGATATCAATTCAATCAACAGTATCAACAACAAGATCTACACCAATAAATAGTTCACTGCCTTCAACAAGATCAGAATCAACACCAATTCACACTAAAGATTCACAATTTATAACTCCACTTGACAAGATCAAGACTTCATTTCAAGATTTAGATGGTTTATTCGGAAAAGTTGATCTTATAACAGATTTAAAAAGTTCTGATCCAAAACCAACGATTAGAATAGGTTTAATTGGATCTAAACCATCTTTATTAAACACGCTATTATCAGATCCCTTTGCATCGGATCAATCTTGGTATCAAGAGTTCATTAAGAGGAATAATCACTCATTGATCAAATATTCTTCAGAATTTGAATTCATTGTAGAGAGTAATACATACTCATTACCAACTCCATTTTTGAATTCAAATAACTTGGAGTTTTTAGAGATTGATGGAACCAGTTTAAATGAAGATGGTGTTCATGCTTATATCAACTTCAAAGATGATTTAATCAATTTTAAATGGCCAGTCTACAATTGGAATGACGTTGGTACTATTGTCCCAATTGACAATAACATCACGGCAGATTCATTCCCACAACTAACCAACAAACAGATTAACTCTGAACTATCTCAACAGGCTAATGATCTACTTGCCAAATCTCCATCGAATTCTACTATATACACCCAACTTTACCCTAATACCAATATACCTGAATTTATTCAATTTATCCATTACATCTCACAAAGAGAACATGTCATAAATCAACTAAATAAATCAATCCTTTCTCACCTTAACCATCAACTTTCACAAAATTCAATTTCATTAGAAGAACTATCATTCAAAGATTCAAGAATTAAACAGTATATACTCAATTGGGATGAATCATCTCATCGAGATTTCCAAACAAATTTTAAACCATACGTTACTCAATATGAATTGAATAATTTACAATGGTGGAAACTATACTATAAAGCTGATGACGTTCAAGAAATTCTAACTCAAATGTTACAAAATGGACTATTGAACGATTCTTTAAAAAACTATAGCTATATCAAAGGACAAATTGATTCATTCTCATCTTTTAACAAAAACACTATTGCAAATGATGAACAATTGGACAGAGTCTCTTCATTAGATGCCAATGCCTTAACTCAGTTAAAGAATAAACTAATTCAAGAGGATCTAGTCTTATTACAAAACAAGGCTACAAAGATTCTTTTAACTAATTTCATTGGATTACAATTCCCTATAGTGTTACTCTCCATAGCTGGTGGTGTACTATACGAGTTCAGTACTTATTCAATGGTTGGATTAGGTTCATTAGGTCTTGTCATTGGATTCAATAACATTTCCAAAAATTGGTTAAAAGAAATTAATCAATTCAAACAAGATCTATTTGAGAAAGTTAGATTAGGAATTGTTAAAGTTAATGAAAGTTTATACTTTGATTGGGGAAAGAAATATGAACAAGAACGAACTTTTATATTGGAAAGAGAAAAAATCATTCAAGATTTTAAAAGTGATATTTAAACTCTATAAACATATTCATCATCATTCATAGTCTTATATCTTACCCATGGGAATGAAGTATAATCCAACATTGTTTCTTCAATTTTCAAATAATCAACTTTCAACCCACTAAATGCAATATCTGGTAATTCAAACATTATCCTTATATTCTTATCTCTTGGTTGTATTTGATCAAAATCTGCCTCTGCCTCTATTCGTTCTTTAATCTTATCAAACTGTGGTTTTGTCACTCTTGGTGGTGGATTCATCCCTAATGATTTATCTTCAAAAGATGATGATGATGATGATATTAGTTTAAACTGTGATTGCATTGTCAAAGTTCGATCACCTGATATGGAATCAATTTGCCAAATTATACAATTATCATCAAATTTATAGGAAACTTTCCCATAATTAGATTTAAACTTTGGTATATCTTTAAAATTTATATTATATTTCGACAAGTCTATTGGTATTTTAATCTTTAAATTTATTAAATTTGTATTCATTTTAAAATTTGTCTTTATCATGATCTTAAATCGAAGTGTTGATAATTCAACATTTGATATGAATTCATGAGATAAGATTTGTAAAATTGGTGTTGTTTTAATTTGAACGTTATAAGAACATAGTTCAAATTTCCCATCTGGTGGTATAAATTTAATTAATCTTTCCTTGTTGAAGATATCCAATTCAACACATTGATGAAATTTTAAATTTGATATGAAATGAGAAGAATTATTAGTTTGTTCTAATTTGTTTAACCCAATTCGTAATTCAGGTAATCCAGAAAGATAACATTTAATTGAAAACTTCCCATTAATTGAATGTTTAACAACTTTATTATTAGAATCAACAATCAATTCAATTTTTTCGATAACATCAACAAAGAATTCATTCTTCTTATAGAAGATCCCCTTTGGTCTCCAAGATACCTGTTGAGTTGTTGTTCTTAATATACTGGAATTGATCTCACCTTGTATAAGATCCGTTGTCTTTTCAAGATCAGTTTGATCTTCTTCATCTTTCTTCTTCTTTTTCACATCTTCTTTGGATTTGTTAACCTCCAACTTTATAACATCTTTCAAGATGTTTATATCTGTTAACTGAGGTATACCAAAATCCATTATTTCGTCAAAAAGTTCATAAATCAAGTTAAAATTATCAACTATAAGATCTTTGTTCAACTCATTAACTTTGAAATAACTTTTCAATATCTCATCAAATTTGTATAAAAAGGTCAATAGACTCATCACATTAGCATGTTCAGTCAAACTTATGCATAGCAGATAGATCTCATTGCTCTTGATATAGATATAGTTCAACCCATTGTCATCATCATGAATTATGGGCAGTTTGTTGATTTGGATAAGATGTGCAAATGATCGAATGGCCTCTTGTATAGTTATATGATTTGAATCGTTAAATGATCTTGAGATTAAAGAGTTGATATCGTTATCTAAGATGGCTATCAGAGAGGCCATAGTCTATCGGGGGCAATGAGACTATTCCAATGGCAATTTACCCTTGGATCAACTATTACAATAGACATAATATGTCTCGATCAGAAAACCCATTTTTCGTGATGTTTACATTTCATCTCGGGAAAACACACACACACACTCTCTCTCTCTCTCTCTCTCTCTACCAGGAGCTAAATAAAAAGATAAAGAACCATGTTCAACAAAGTAGTAAAGACAGCAGCGATCAAACTGACGGAAGGGGAACTAACCGGTTTGTTGCAATCTCCTAATTTCAAAGGATGGTCAATAACTAGTGATACCGATCAAATCAAGGCAATTGAAAAACATTTCAAGTTTAACAACTTTGAAGAAACATGGGTGAGTTTAAACCAATTATACCATTTTTATCCTATTAACTAACTTTAACCAAGGGATTCTTGAATCAAGTATCCTTAAGAAGTCACCTTTTTGGACATCATCCAACCATCCTAACAGTGAGTAAACTATCATATATATATAGATAGATATATATATTAACATTACAAGACATATAACAAAGTCAGGATAACTTTAACAACACATGATGTCAAAGGTATAAGTGATATTGACATCAAACTTGCAAAGAAGATTAATGGATATAATGAACTATACAATAAATGATATGGGTTACTACAAATATATAATTAAAACTCCTGATATTAAATCTATTACTAAGGATTATATCCTATCCCCAAAACAACCCAAATAAACTATAAATGATAATAATGCAATAAATGAATGTATTTTAAATTTTTATCTATTCTCTCTTTGAAGTTTCATCTTTTCTTCAAATTTATTAAATTCTAATTCAGCAAGATTAACAACTTCATCAATACCTTCAATATAATGACTCAACATTGAATGAATTCCACTTTTTAAAGTATCATCACTTAAAGAACATGAAGTACAAGCACCTTGTAATTGAACGTAAACTTTACCATCTTCATATCTTAAAAATACAATATCACCACCATCTTCTTGAATAGCTGGTCTTATTCTTGTCTCTATCAACTCTTGAATTTCTTCAACAATTTCTTGTTCATCTTCAGTCATGTTCTTATTATTTTTAACAATTTGTTGATCTTTAAGAGCAACATCGTTTATTATTGGTTCCTTTTTAATAATATGATTTTCTAAAATTGATTCAACAATTGGTTTAACTTGATTCCAATGAGCAAATTCATTTTTATTAATAGTTATAAAATTTGATCCAATTAAAATAGATTCAACATCATTTGAATATTGGAAAATTTTTGAAGCTAATGGTGAAATTTGTTGATTTGTTATATTAATTTGATATGATTTATCATCTTTTAACAAATTTTGATCAGTTTGAAATTTTAAAGCATTTTCATTTGGTGTTGATAATGTTTGAATTGACAATAGTCTTAATTGCTGTAATAATTGATTTTTACCTCTAAATGGGTTTAACGTTTGTGTTTTTAATGATTTAAATGCTAACATCTTTTTTGTTAATCAATGAATTAATAATTGTGTCAAGATTCAATGAATTAATGATTGTGTCAAGATTAAAAAGATAAATGAAACAACAAATTGTATACTTTATGATTATATTTATATAAATAAAAAAAAAAAAGATCATTTAAAAAGGGTCACTCAAGTGCTATTTTTTTTTTTTTTTACTTATACCTGTTGTTTCCCCAACCGTGCCCTTTTGGGTAAAAGTATTATTTCTTTTGGTTATAATTGGTTATATAGCAAAACCGAGTTTCGGAGACTTATCGAAAGATAAAAAAAAAAAAAATAATAATAATGAAGGATGCGAGGTTCGAACTCGCGCGGACAACGTCCAGTAGATCTTAAGTCTACCGCCTTAGACCACTCGGCCAACCCTCCGAATTTTTAAATTAAAATTTCACCTGTTTTTTGGTTTATATTTTGATTATGTAATTATTTAAGAAAGATAACATACTAGTGGATTTATTGTACATTCTTTATAGCCTTCATAGCTGCTTTATGAAAAATTTATATGAAGGTTTGTCTAAATGTGACTTATACTCTTTCCAAGACCAATGGTGGATATATAATCATTCTCATGCTTTCACTTATCTAGTTTAACTTACCTTCAAACATCAAGTAGGACATTATTAGCATCCGAGATAATATTTATGTTTTGTGTCAAAAGTAGAATAATTCGCAACAAGAGATCTATATATATATATATATATATATATAACTATTATGACTAAATCTAAAAACTCATTAATTACAGAAATGAGTGACCACCAAATTTCCCTAGCATGAATTAATTTGTTTACAGGTAAACTGGATAAATTAACCCAGTCTTTCTCACTGAAATAGTTTAGAAACTACTGTTCTTGAATTTACATTACAGGTAGGGTCTACTTGATTACAATCTTCTGGCATAAAATATGTATTTAGAAAATAAGCCAATTTGAAGCATCTTCGCCTTCAATCAGTTTAGCAATCAGTATAGCAATAGGAAGTATGTGTAATTAGCAATTTCTTTGCAGACGGATCAGTTTGGTTGGCTGATGTGATTCTTTCGTGCTAAAACCTAGTCAAGCCTAGATGTGTCTGTTTTAAGCAAGTCCTCATAAGCCTCTCTAAAGTCATGAGAGTCAGTACTATTTGCCAGTCTGGTTTTATCAGACTTTCCCATACACAGGCTCAGTCCAAAATCAAAAAAGAATATTCGATATCCATTGAGAAGATCTCTCCCACTCTCAGATAAATCTGTATTAGCTGACTTGGAAATAGTTATATTATTCAAAGATATATCTCCATGGTGTACTTTAAGATTCATATCTTTTATGTCTTCAAGAGCCTGCGCTTTTAGATCTTCCATGTCTACCCCACTCTTCCTAACCTCAACCACAGTAACAGGTTCCAAATGTTGGAGATATAAATACAACGCATCCGTGATAATCTCACAATCCTTTTTCTCTTCTGCAAAAGGATTCTCGTAGATCTTAAACTCACCCGAGTTCTTGCTCTTATATAAATAAGGATTCTCTAGATATCCAAAACCATAAAGCTTCGGAATATAGCATTTTTCACCCAAAGTTTTGTAAGCTAGTATTTCACTAAGAAACAACTGAGAAAATGACTGTTCAGTGTTATTCAAGAATGTGGGCTCAAATTCAACACTCTCCATATTTCTATAGCTCAACGTCTTACCTGGGCAACAGTACATTCTAACTGTATCAAAGATCTTGAGTACCCCTCTGCTATAATAGACTGTGCCATTTTTATTGATTTCTTCAGCAAGAACGGTAACAGCAGATACTCTCTTGTACCAGCTATCGTTATGAATGGACTCTACCTTTATGAAGTCAGTTGAAGGTCTTCGTTCAACTTTTAGTACCGAATTCTCCCAACTCTCTCTCCACACCTCAGTTATTGCCTTCACTTTTTCCGAGATCGTTTGGTAGAATTGATTAGTGTCAAATTGCTCAGTAGCAGATTGAATATCAGACTCATCAAGAGCCATGGTATTGTTCAAAGACTCTTTTATTTCAGTAATCGCATCAGTGATATCGTTGTCAAAAAACACCACATCAGGCGTATGGTCTTTAGAAGCATTTAGGCGTTCTTCAATTTTAGCTATCATCGTTCTAATGAGTTTATACCTGAGCTTGTCTATCATTTGTTTCAACTCACTGGTACCAAAAGTCATGTAGTAGTTTTCGATCTTCTTCTTATTTAGACAAGTGCTGGCTCTTTCAGACCAGAATTTCACGGATTTGAGTATTGCTGCTGTTAATGTCTTCAATATTGGGCTTGCTTGATCTCTCGTACTTAAGCAAGAGATGGACCAGTTCTTAAACATGCTTTCATCTTGAATCAAAGTGTTGTTGAGGTCAGGTGAAGAAAATTCTGCAAATCCGTCAGCAAAACCAGTCGCATGAAAGACTAGACAGTCTTCGAAGTTTGTCAAGATGCCATAAGGTGTAAACCCAATTCTTGAATAAGACGTTATTTGATGACAATACTTGGCTATGAAACTTGAGCTTTTGTTGGGATCGTTCAATTGTTCTTCGAATTTTTCTTTAAGCATATTCATATACTTAAACTCGAAAAAAAGCGGACCATTGATATAGTTTCGCTTTGCATCTTCAATGACCATTGTAACATCTGGAATCCTCATTGGGTCTTGGGTTGAGTTCAAAGCATCAGTGAAGGTCTCAGGTATCTTTTTTCTGGTTGACTTGAAGATCACTGATCTTCCAACTAGCTCATTGATATACCTTTGGAATAACCAAGATGTCATTAAGTAATCGCGCTCGAATTTTGGTAAAAGACAGTCACAAATAGATGTAAGGATAGGCTTTAACACATCACTGAAAAGAATCTGAAGATCTGCTTCATTAGATACTTGTTTCCAAATCTTACTGTTAAGGGGTATCATTATCTCCTTTGATCCATAAATATTTTTCGGATTCAAGTAATGATAGTAAAGTAGGTCAACCATCTCTTTATTCCCCAAGTCATTTTCTAGTTGGTATACTTGTTCAGATAACCCGCTTAGAAACTGCACATAACCTCTACCGTCTGGGTAAGTTGAGGTACCTTTCTCCTTGAAATCCAACTTTGGAAATACAAAATTAATATTGAGTATTCTCAAAAGTAGTAAATTGATAAAGAAAACAGTTTTATAATTAGAAATAGGAACTTTAGAGTCTTTCATGCTGGCAAATTGTTTTGAATGTTTGAGTATCTCTGTTGCACCGTCATAAATTGAATCGCATATCACATCCTTGAGAGCCTCATCAGGCCAGACTTTGGCTGGCTTATGGAACAAGTGGAACAAATATGGACCAGTTTCGAGCTCCAGCTTCATTTTACCAAAACTACTTTTAGCGCCATCTGTGTTCATATCACAATCCTTTTTAATTTTGGTCAACTCTTGTCTATATCTCTCTTCAATCAATTTAACCGCGTTAGAAAATCCCCTCTTATTAGACCATGGTAAATCAATGTATTCTTGAAAGCTATGTAGTTGACTTTGAATTCGCTTATCTGGAGACGGCTGAGGACTTTGAGTTGACTCAGCTGGAGAATCTTTTGGACTTGAGATATTAGACAACTTCTGTTTCTTGTCAGGCTTTCCCATCTTGAAATGAGTTGTTTGATCGTTGTTTGATCGTTGTTTGATCGTTGTTTGATCGTTGTTAAAATCACACTTATAGGGCGCTTATTTTGAAGATGAGAACCATATTTTTAGTTTACTTTGTATGATTTGATCTGACTTAATTTTGTGTCAAAAAATGCCGATGAGGATATTATGGCAACGTAATTATGTCAGCAAACTTTAGCAACTTGCTATATAGCTAATTTAGTGGTTGTATTAGAATAGTCGTAGTATTGGAAAGATACCGAATAACGATACAATTACCTAGACACAATACAGAATTGGTTTTGAATTCAACAAATTTATGTCAATCCATTTCTTTATATTATAAAAGTACAAGCATATAAAACTAATAAATATATTGTTAGTCACATGGTTCAATGATGATTCTCCACCACCCACACAGAAGTTAGAAAAAACTGTCCTAAAAGAGTTAACAGTTCGATGAGGGTTAAAAGGCTAAGATTGTATCCACATAAGACTTTAGAATAAAGAAATTCAAGTTGTTGTTGTTGTCGGTTCTTCATCAAACTGTGTTTTATCTTTTATGACCATTTATTTGGAACGATGGGTGTGTAATTGTAATTGTACTTTGTCATACGTTTTAACCTTTGATTATGTAATATTTTGCATTATGTAATATTTTGCATTGCATTATGTAATATTTCGTATGTTTTTTTCTTTTAAGCCTACTTATTTGAGATTTAGTGTTGTTATCATCTATCAAAAGTTCAAGACCTCTTTCTAAAAGGAATCTGAAAGTCTGCCATGACAACATGACCAAGTACCAGATTCCTGCATCATTGAAACCACATTTATCATCTATACCCAATGGTGATATCATCAAAGAAAGAGAATGGATAACTACAAATGATCTCATATATATCCACCGAAGCCATCTTCAAGACAAAGGTATAACATTGACACAATTACTCACTGGTCTACAGTTCTATAAAGAACCAACTACTAAAGAATCACAATATACACCTCATTTCAAGAAACAGTTGGAAAAGCTAAAGAATAAACTGGACGAAGAGGAGTATCAACAAATGATCAACAGACAATATATCAATGACGATGGATATGATCTAACACCAAATCAAATTGCTAAAGAGGTCAAAAGTCAAATAACTACAATTTTCAACGTATTTGTATCCGTTGGCTCTGTTGTATATGCTATATGGTATTGGAGTGATTCATCAGGATATTTTTCACTACCTTCAAGAGTATTGATGTGTTTATTCTTTGGAATACTTACATTAGTAGCTGAAGTTGTTGTATTTAATGCCTATTTAAGGAAAATGGATGAAGCTAAAAAGACCGAAAGAAAGAAAAAAGAGGTGAAGAAGGTTGTGAGAACTATACCTTTGAAATAGCAAAAAAATTTAAATAGTCAAATGATTCAGTTAATTGTGTTCACCCAAGATTGAAACAAATGGTGGATGTGGTGGTAAACTATCCAACTTGACATTTTTTTTAATATAACTTTCTGGCCAAATGAATCTTCTCAATTCATCAATCTTCAAATCGATACTTTTACCATATCCATATTTCAACAAGACGAAATAATATTGAAACTCGTTAAAATCTGGCCAATAACAATTCAAGAATTCAATCAAAGTCTTTTGATCTTCAACATCATTATTCAATTGATCAGATTCAACACCACTTACTTGCCAAACTAAAAAATCACTTAATCTCGTATGTCCACTAGTTCTTATCAAAATGTCAACTTTTGGTACATCATTTTGAAAATAGAACCCATCTTGAACAATTTTTTGATTGATTTGATTGATTAAAAGTTCATCATTAATAACTTTTGAGACTGTTTGATTTATAGAATGAGTGATTTCATCCCTCGATGTGTAGGAAAAGCAAACGTTTAAGATCATCCTATTCAGTTAATCATTAGTATATTTTTTGCTTGCTGATACAAGTCATTATATACATACTCATTGTTCACACTTGTCAACTCTTCAATTTTTTCCAATTTTTGTCTAGTTTCAAAAGGAATAAAACTTCTATTACCAATGATTCTAATCTGTACATGTCCATTATATTCGTCGCTATACATCCAAATTAGTAAATGTGATCTATCAAGAAAGAAAGAAAAACACTAGCTCAGAACTCACGCATTATCTAAAAAGGTATTCAACTTAATAACCAACAATTCAAACAACTTTTCAACTTCTTCTTTACTTCTATTGAAATTTTCAATTGAAAAGGCATAAATTGTTACAAATTTGATATTTAACTGATGACAGGCATGTATGATTCTACCTAAACTTACTGAACCAGCTTCATGACCTTCAAAGGTTTGCAAGTGTTTCCTTTTGGCAAATCTTCTATTACCATCCATAATAAACGAGACATGTTTTGGTAATGCTCCTGTTCTTAAAGCATTAACGATAAGAGAACGTAATTGCTTATCCAAGTAATTAGAAATGGGGTTTGAACCGATGATGTGTATCAAGTTATTGACACTGAATGTGCTAGCCATCTTTGTTATATTCTTTGTTCAATATCCATTTCATGATATATAAATGAGAAAGGAGGTTGAAACTTTTTGCCACCATTTATATAAATTTCTGACGTGTTCCTTAGTTTCAGGGTAGTTGAATGGTCTAGTTTAAGATTATTTTTAGTCCATATAGTCTAGTCTATTCTTAATTTTTAAGACCATTTAATATTTTAAACTTTCCATTTGCATTTATGAAAATTGAATTAATTTCCTTATTTGAAAAATTGTGTCAATTTTTACATCAAATTATAAATGTACATATTTCAAGCCTATGTCATCTTTTGCTGTTGTAGATTATAGAATGGCATATTATTTGAAGATAAATTATATACTAATATAAAGATATAACTTTCAAAAACTATACTCTCTTTCAACTTTTGAAATTCTAGCAGTTAAAGAAGCATACCATTTATTTTTACCATATTTTTGAGCCAACAAATGATCAGAATTTTTTTTCCAATTAACTATATCTTCAGCTGTTTCCCAATATGAGACGGTTATACCATCAGCACCAGATGCTACAGCTTCTATACCTAAATAACCCTTTTGCTCATTTGCCAATGAAACCATCTTTCCAGCCATCTCACCATATGCTTCATCATCTCCTTCTGTTCTAACGGTTGTCATTATGGCTGCATAGTATGGAAGCTTTGGTTTTGTTTGTTCTGTTGTGGCTGAAGGCATATTGTCTCTTTGAATTATGTAGTATCTTGTGTAAATTATAATGCAGTAAATTGTGAAGCGAGGATATTCCACATGGACAATCGTATAAGTCTTATGAAAAGTACGTTCATATATATATATATATATACATCATGATGAACCCCATTTTTAAAAAGGTATCCACATCTCTCATTTTCACATTATTAATCTTGAGGACTTTACTGGTCAATGGCTTTAGCTAATGTCTTTCCCACTTTAATTTCCTTTGTCTACGATGAAGAGTGGTCATCCAATGCAATTATTTGCTTCTTTATTCTTAGTTATGTGGGACCTCATGAAATTAGACATAACTTTGATAACTGAAATGACAAATGTTTGTCAATTTTCTGATAGAATCTGGGGTAATTAATATGTCAGGAAATTGCATCGGTTTAGTCATTAAATCTCCGTGTTCTTCAACTTGATTGATTAGTATTGAAAAAGTGAGATCAAAAATTTCAATATAGGTCTAAAAATCCACTCTTAAACAGTACTTTGATTTATGGTATTATAGCCATAAATTATTGAACATCTAGGTTCATTCTGAAAGATCTCATTTCTCGATATCCTGTTGATGGTGACCAATTAAATTGAGCAGTACTCAAATTCGGAAGGTGAATTATACACCAATCTCAAAGCTTGAATATCATTGAAAGCAGCAGAACTATCTCAACTGAAAGAACGATCAAGTGACTGGGATCAATTTTGAATAAGGTCTTTTACACCCAACCATATTAGCACCTCTTTATTCATAGTCTATTCTTTGTTTTCCACGTGACTTTCACGTGGATTTACACGTGATGTTTGTTTTTGTTTACCTTTTTTCAGCTTTTTATTGTTTTTGGCTTCCTGATCTGTATGTGTGTTTTTTTTTTTTATCTTTTTTGATCACCAAATTTAATGGTGATAAACACCAGAATAACTTGAAAGATCTAATGTTTTCACAGCGCGTACTCTAATAGACCATAATCAGTATACAGCTATAGAAATAGATATATTTGGGGGAGGTGAAATGTCGTTAAGAACTCCAAAGAAGGCCTCTTCAGCAGCTTCATCCGGTGCTTATACTTCGACTCCATTAGGTAACAATAACAATAATGCTGATACGTCATTATTAGAATCAAGAAAGAGACAATCCAAAAAGGATGAAGCTATTAGACGTAGGGTTGAAAACGATATTAGCAAGAAAAGGTATTCCAATAAAAACTCCACCAAGAAGCGTTCAAAGAATCATAATCCAGGTAGTGTTTTATCATTAAAGCCATCAGATCCTGTTGTGTTAAAACCAAACTATACAGCTTATGAGGCTGCTCAGTTAATGGGTGCTAAAAGGGAAAACTGTATCCTAGTTGTTGATGATAATGAGCATCTGTTAGGTATTTTCACAGCAAAGGATTTAGCCTTTAGAGTTGTTGGAACGGGGTTAAGTGCTGGATCTGTTTTAATTGAACAAATCATGACTCCAAATCCACTATGTGCTACAGTTGATACTCCAGCTTCTGAAGCCTTAAATCTAATGGTTCAAAAGGGGTTTAGACATTTGCCAGTGTTGGATGAACATGGTGGCATTGTTGGTGTTTTAGACATTACCAAATGTTATCAAGAAGCAATGGAAAAATTAGAAAGAATGTATGAATCATCCAAAAAATTACACGATGCCTTAGAAGGTGTTCAATTGGAGATTGGTTTATCACAACAACCATCTCAAGTGATTAAATATTTTGAAAGTTTAAAAACCGTTATGAATGGTCCAACTTTAGAAAGTGTATTAGATGAAAACTCTTTACCTTCATATGTTAACGTTAAAACATCAGTTTATGATGCAGCATTGCTTATGAAAGAACACCATACAACAGCTGTATTGGTTAAAGATCATAACGAAGACGTTACAGGTATTTTCACCTCAAAGGATGTTGTTTTAAGAGTCATTGCAGCTGGATTGGATCCAAAGACTGTATCGGTTATTAGAGTTATGACATCACAACCGGATGTTGCATCAAAGGATTTAACCATTCAACAAGCTTTAAGAAAAATGTTTGATGGACATTATTTGAACTTACCAGTTGTGGAAGACAATGAAATTGTTGGTATAGTGGAAGTTTTGAAACTAACGTATTCTACTTTAAATCAAATATCATTGATGAATTCAAATGAAGATGATAACGAATCAAATTCCGAAGGTCCTGCATGGAATAGATTTTGGAAATCTTTAGATAATGATACTGAATCAGTTCATTCAGATAGTCATTTGGGTACCAATGAAGGTAGTATAAGTGCGATTCCTGATATTTCACAAAGTGAGATTAATCAATTTTCATTAAATCGTCATAATCAACAAACGAATTCTGTTGGTAATTTACCAATTGATAATTTAGGTCCAAGTGATTCTATATCAGTTACCAATGAAGAGAATCCATTTAAATCAACCTCACAATCACAAATCACAAGTTTACAAATTAAAGAATTACCATATGCCTTTAAGTTCAAATCACCAAGTGGTAGAGTTCATAGAATTAACGTTAAACCAATAGATGGAATAGTTGAACTTAGAAACATAGTCAGCTCTAAGTTGAATGCTCAAGAATTACAAAAATTGAACCAAGACTCATTTGCTATAAGTTACATAGATGACGAAGGTGATGTAGTTGCCATAACAAATGATCAAGATTTAATTGATTGTGTGTTGATCAACAAAAATGCAAAAAGGGATAAGGCTGATATTTTCATCCATCATCCTGAAGATTCTATTGATTTAGAGGAGTACAATCAAAAAAAAATCTCCATACCTTCGTCTTCCGTGACAAGTTCAGGACAAATCGTTGCTGGTGTAGCTAATGAGGTGTTGATATCCGGTGTTATTGTTGCAGTAGGTGCGGCTCTAGTTGTTGCTTTTACACTTGGTGGTAAAAAGTGATCTCTACTAAATTTTTGATATAATGCGTTGAATTTTTTTTTTGTACAGGTAGTTTCTATATATATATATATTGAGATCTAAACTCTAGATTCTTGAATCAGTCTCTCAGCTTTTTCTTCTTTAGCCAATTTAGCTTCTTTCAACAATTTCTTATAAGTCTTGTTTCTTTCTCTACTGGTAACAGGTTGTTGAATAGAAATGTTTGGACTTGTGAATTTCAAATCGTTTATGTCCAAGATATCCTTTTGAATTCTCTTCACGATACCATTGTTTAAGATATCAACTTCAAAGGCATTTAATAAGTCGCTTGTTGTCTGAGCTTTTGTTAAAGTATAATCAGGAATGATATAACCAGATTTAGATTGAATGGACTTTGTCAAGTCAAATCTGAATTGTAAATCGTCCAATGAAATTTCAGAAATTGAACCAACCTCTTTATTTGTCAATTCTTTATATGAATCTTTAATGATTTGTTCGTATTCTTCTAAAGTTTTAGCTTTAGATTTATTCAACCAACTTCTAACTTCAAATCCATTTAGTCTCTCTTGCACTGTTCTTGTATCAACTGGGATTCTCTTAGTGGTATAACTCTTGTCAATTTTTTTCAACCTCTTTTCTTCCTCTTCAAATTTTAAATCTTTTTTACTCTTCTTACCAATAAACTCCACTTTTTCAACTTTTTTCAACTCTAATTCACCACTTTCAGCTTTTGCAATGACATTATCTATATCCTCTGGTTTCTCTATTGGCTGTTCAACTTCAAGTTTTTTCTTCTTGTCCTCTTCAGATTTCTTAAAATTAAACCAATCCATGAATCCATTCCGAATAGAAGTGGTATGAAGAAGCCTTTGCGGTTGCTGTGATACTATCACACTTGACGTTAGTCCTGTGCCATGCAGTATGCCTCTACTGAGCATATTTTATAGATGATATGTTGTGAAAAAAAAAATGATACTAGATTATCTTTATTTCATCAACGGCACATTTTGTACTCTTATTAGTTCATCACACTTTTTTTTTTTTCTAATGCTTTTTCCTATGCATTTTTCACTTTTTTCCTCTCGAAAACGAAGAAGAAGAAAAAAAAATAGAACTACATCAAACTCTTTGTTGACTTCCAAATCGGGTAATTCCAAAAGGCTTTTGTATAGCCAATGACTTGTTGAAATTAAACCAAAGTAAATGATAAGTTTCTATCAAAAAATAGAACAAAAATTAGAGGTTAAATAACAAGTCAAAGACTGTTTTAATTGTTGGAGGTTTAATTGAGTGATTTGCTGATTTCAGTGTTTCTTTGGGGGTTTTTTTCCTAATTTAGACATTATAAATTAGTTTACCGGATACAAATTTCTGTACTTTGTGTATTTTTGATAAGGAAAAAGACACTAAAAGCTCATTGTTTAACAAAATACTTCAAATTAAACCTAACTAATCAAATAACTTGCTCTTTATCTTTCATAAAATAGAGATATATTCTCATTTCAAGTCTTATTACCAAATAAATCATACATATAGCACAATGGGCATCTGTCTGTCTTGTCTGAAAGGCCATGGTGATGATGATGATCAGTCGGTAAGTTATATCTATTTAATCTAAGATATTCCAACCATATACTAACGATAAACCAGTTCAATGAAAATTCTCCACTACTAAATGACGACAGTAGCTAGTGAGTACTATTGATATATATATATATATAAATATATATTGATGAATAGATACTAACAATATTTAGTGACCCACATAGAGAGGCACAACTAAGGGCAAGAGAAGAAGAACTGGATAAAATAGTAAATGAGACAAATGAACAACTCATAGATACAACCACTTTTCTACATTCGAATGCATCATTACCAGATACCATAACTAGAAAACCATTAAATGGGCTACTACAAGACGATTCAAATTTGAACCAATTACAACAAAAGGCGTATAAGAACTTTTCTAATTTAACAGATGAAGAAGTTGATCTTTTACAAAGTTATAACGATCAACTAGTTGAACAGTTGAAAAAAGAGGTTAAAATAGTTAAAAAGAGTCCACTGATTATAGAATTTTAATCTCAAAGCAAAACAACATCCATTTTACCTTAGAAAAGTTGACTATAATCAATTTAATATACAAAAGCTTGTTACCATTCTTGATTATGTAATGTCTTTTATCACTTTCGCTTTTTTTAAAAAGTATGTTTTTCATTAAAAAAAAATTGTGTTGATAATTTTGATTTTTGAAAGTAAACAATACTTTTTTGAATTGAAATACTTGAATTTAAAAACCAACTTAAAACACTCTTTGAGTTGCTTATCGATCCAATTTATACATACAGCAACGAGAACAAGACAACAGTCACAGAAAATTAAAGCCATGCCGCCAAAGAATAGTAGAAGAAGAAGCAGAAGCAATGCCGCCGCCGCCGCCTCAGGTTCCAATTCAACCACTAGTTCAGCTTTCTCTACTCCAATTGTTAAAAGACAAAAACTAGAATCATCTTCATCAGTGGGTGATCTTTATCAATTTTTCCAACAAACAATTACAGATTTGGAATCTCTCAAAGATGAAAACGGGTATGAAATTATAACAGATTTTGAAAATTTACCAAGTAAGAATACATATCCTGAATATTATAAAGAGATATCTAAACCAATTTCATTGAAAGAGATCAAACTAAATGTCAAATTCAAAAGAGTGCATTCGTTGTCAGAATTTAAATCAAATTTTCAACTAATGGCTGATAATGCAGTTGGATTTAATGAAGAAGGTAGTATAATAGCAACAAATGCTTTGAAAATCTTGGAATTTATAACCAGTGCTATTGCCAAATATGAAGAATCATTTAATACAGCAACTGCAGAGGTACCTTCAACAACCCCAATTAAGACTCCAAGGATAAGACTTCGTTTGGGTGCAAAATCAGTATCTTCAACTCCTACATCTACCACCACCACCACTCCTGTTTCAAAAAACTCTACAACTACAACTCCATTAAATGAGAAATATTTATCAATAATTGACAAATTAATTGAATTCGAAGATAATGAGGTGAAAATTGCTGAACCTTTCCTATATGAAGTTAGTCGTAAGGACTATCCAGATTATTATAAGTTGGTTAAACAAGCAATGTCATTATCAACGGTTAAAAAAAATATAAATTTAAACAAGTATAAAAAAATTGAAGATTTCATCAAACATGTTGATCTAATATGGAAAAATGCTCAGCTTTACAACGAAGAAGGAAGTTTAATTTATGATGATTCTAAAACTTTGGAAAATCACTTCCATAAGCTAATTCAAGAAATTGATCATGATATAGATTCGAATGTTAAGAAGGAACTAACACCTGATGAAACTTCAAAAGTGGATCAACATGACGGTGACGAAGATGATGATGATGATGATGACAATGATAGTGAAAGTGGTAGTGAGGACGAACCAGAAGAAAAAGAACAAGTTGAAGAGGAAGAGGAGATCAAACAAGATGAAACTCCAGTAAAGAAGAAGGTAGGAAGACCTAAAGGTCGACCACCAAAATCAAAGTTATCCATAGTTCAAAATACCGAAGATGATAACGATGATCGTAATAGTGATGATAGTGATGAAAATCATGATGAATTTAACAACAAATATGCCCAGTTGGAGCCAGAAGAACCAGTATCATTCTCAATATTTAACGTTCCTTCAACCTTAGTCAAATCCCGTGAAGCTCAAATCCCAACAGAGACAAAAGATTCTTACTTCAAACTCTTGCAATCCATCAATGCTTCAAAATCAAAAAGTATACATCGTTTCATTGAGGAAATCACCATCTCATCATCACGTTCTGTTTACAGACAAGCTATAAAATCATCCTTAAGCTCTCAAATTCCAACCATCTTTCAAAACTGGTTTGAGTACAAATTCCAACCTGCATCAACGGCAAAGGATTTTTCAATACAACTACCTCGTCAACAAGGTGCCATCTCCGTATCTGCTGGTCTAAGTGATTCATTAATTCAAAGAAAACATGTCGCCTCACTATTGGTCAACTCTGAACGTGTCAATCCAACTCCTTCTATCCATTATAGTCATTCCAGTAGAGAGTTGACTTCAAGGTATGAACTGAAACTGGCAACGGGGTTGAATAAAGTTGTGTTTAAAATTGATCTGGAAAGTGGTGCTAATGTACAGGATAACAATGAAAAGGTTAATTACGAAGACGTTGATGAGGTTGAAAGAAGATCTAGAAACGCAAATGAAGCATTAACTGAAGCTCTAACGTTTTGGGTAGAGGTTATATAGAATTAAAGTTATAAAACTCTTTCAATATAGGAAAGATAAATAACCAAACTTACATTGTAGAAGGAGTTTGCAAAGTACAAAGATACTATAGAGGCATAAGATTAAACAATATCTATGAGAGTTGTACACGAATCCCATTCAAATTTGAACATCCAACTATCGAAAGATGGTCAACACTATTTGGACATATAATTGTCCAGCAAGACCCCAATTGACAGAACTTTACAAAAGACCTCAGATCAATGATCCAGTTTCCTCATCTTCTATGCACAAATATATCCATTATGAATAGTGACATATTTCAATACAGAAAAGTCTTAGAGAGATTTTTAAATCATTAGCTATAACTCGAGTAAAATCAATGACCTAATTGTAAAAGCAGTGTATGATTACACAAGCTTCAAAATCACACACTTACTAACAGGAAGCACAAGATGAAGAACATGACAGTAATCGTGGATTATAGCTACTTCAAAGCCTAAATATCACATAAAGGATTACATAAGCAGCTTATATGTAACGGAGAAGTAGAAAAAAAATTGTTCAGAAAATTAAGCCATCATAGTATAGTGGTCAGTACACATCTTTGTGGCAGATGAAACCCAGGTTCGATTCCAGGTGATGGCAATTTTTTTTTTGGCTCATTCTGTTTGCAATTAGATCTGTTAAAAGTAACTCATTAAAACGTTAATATGCTCTACATCGATTCTAAAAGCAAAATCAACAAAATTAAACTAAACAAATTATCTAAATATAAGAGGAAACATTTTTAAACATACACTTTTTTTTTTTGACATGGATCAATCTAAAGAGCAGTAACAGTCTTAATAACAGTCTTTGTCTTTGTCAATTCATATCTCTTATCATGATTATGATCATGACGTTTAGCTTTTGATGCTGTTGATCCAACTTCAAAGATCTCTAAATTGGCCTTTGCACCATTTGAAGCTGTAACAACACAGAAATCACCACCTCCAGCACCTGTGGAACCAGAACCTTCAACTCCATTAACGTCTTGTTTACTTGGATCAATTGAACATGGTAAACCAGTACATTTACTTTCATCATCACAGGTGATTCTAACACCAAATGAAGGTTTCTCATTCTTGAAAGGACTTGAATCTTCAAGATAAACAGGATTCCAACCAATCTTAACAAATGTATTCTTATTGGCATCTTGATTTGCACCGGCAACATAAGGTGCCCAATTACCCCAAGGATGATCAGTAGATCCCCATTTACAACCATCATCCACTGAAACACCAGGTGGATTGATATAAAAGTGCGAAGCAGTACCAGCCCAATATTCAGTTCCTGGAACGGCTAAAGTAGCCTTTGAATTCCCTTTAACATCAGTTGGAATTAACATTTCTTCATTACCAGGTAAAACAGTTTGACACACTGCAACATTATCACTGGCTTGATTCTTAGCTATAAATGTACCTTTACCACTATAACAGTATGAATTACCAGAATTTTTCTCCTCTAGTTCACCATCTTCATTACACCATAACCCACCATTTTGTGATTGTGGATAGCTATAGGTTTTAGCATCAGGATCCCATTGTCCCATTAGTTGTCCTGGTGGACAAGCATATGGACACCAACTACCATAAGTACATTCTTGATCATTGTGCAATGCCCAACCACCATTTTTACCATTAGATTGAACAGCAACAATACCTTTATCAGATGGGAATGAACATGTTCCACTTCTTTTAAACAAAGAAGAGATACCTTTACCTTCAACTAGTTTATTAGATTCATTCTTTTGATGTTTATGCTTAGCAGATACAGTTGTAGTAAGTGTCAAAATGGACAATAAAACAGTATTAGAGAAAATCATTATGAAAGTATGATTCTTAGGGTATACAGATTAAAAATTATTAGAATAAACCACACATGATAATTGATTATATCTCTTTGCGAATACAGCTATTTATATACATTCTCTCGACGGA
Source organism: Taiozyma peoriensis (assembly GCA_030574875.1). Lineage (NCBI taxonomy): Eukaryota > Fungi > Ascomycota > Saccharomycetes > Phaffomycetales > Wickerhamomycetaceae > Taiozyma > Taiozyma peoriensis. The sequence continues at coordinate 255,701 of JAJMFM010000009.1, forward strand.
AATGCTAGTGAATCAAACCCTTTTCTTTTTCTTGCCTTTTATTACTTCAATTAAAAAGAATCAATGCTTCATCTAAGTAGTAATTCATCGTTTGATTTGAGCAAAAAAAGATACACTTATAATTCTAGAATCAATTGAAAACCAAGTCTGAAGAAATTTTTTTTTACAATTCATATGTTTGTATATGAAAGCATGCTAAATCGAAAAAGAAAAAAATGGTTATATACACTAAAGACTTAGTTTTCTTAGCCAACAAAAGCAGCTATTCCCGTTGGTCTATACACAGCGTTTCCACCAAACTCTAACTTTAACTCTTATTTTTTGCTCTCGGAGTCTTTTTTTCTCAGTCTCAAATTCTCTTTAGCCACCTTCTCATGATTTTGGTTGTACAAAAGAAACTACAACACCGCAGACGGATCTATGTGAATCTTAAATAAGCTCTCAGATATACTCTCCTAAACTTTCACTCTATTGATATAGACACACCACAAGCTGATTGACTTTAAGATAATCTAATATAAAGTTAAATAGGAGGCTAAATTGAGTGCATACGGTCAATATATCAACAAAATTAGTTGGCGCTGTACCTGGAAAAAAAAAACGGTTTATGTAGTCAATTAAAGCAAACTCTATGATATTTTTCTGATTAAAAATAACGGATCGGGATATTAGTTCGTCTTTATTCCATTCACTTCAACTGCTCTCTAATCACTTTAAAGAATAATATTATCGAGTTGATTTGAATGTTCAGTAAGCACGAATCATAGATTACTCTAGTTCTCGGTCCTGTATAAGAATAACCTTCAATAACGAGTGTGCCCCATACTTGGTAGTGAGTTGCCGGTTCGTGGCCCTTTTCAAGGCAATCTTGATACACCCACACTACCATCTCATCTCATACAACAGACAGAGTGCTCTCTTGTCTTTCTCATTTTCACCAATACCAGATATATCAAAGAAAATAAGAGAGGATTAAACATTAGGATTCAAAGGAAGGAGATTTTGTGTGTGAAGTCTAGATCTAGAGAAAATAAATGCATTTCTAGATTTAACCTCACCATTCGTTGTTCGATAGATTAACAATCACATTTCACTACTGTAAGACATTCAATAACCTAATCATCCTATAAAAGCTTTTCTTCTCCTACCGCTTTTGTTGCCTTTGATTTCAATTGAATAATGCAAATGCACAAGCCTTAGAACGCTCGGCTTTTTCAGTTTGACACAAAAAATTATAATGAAAGGGATTTCTTAGGCTTTTGGATCCACTAGACAAATTTGTTAGTGAAAAATGTTTAATAGCCATTTCGATCAATCACAAGTAAAAGGGGAAGTACGAATATCCAAATAGATATAACAAGATCTGGGAAGAATATATATATATATAGATATATATTTTTGCTGATCTTAATGTGTATTAGTTGGAAAATTCTCTATATAACTGTACAGTGTAAAAGCAGCTTTATAGTTTACTGGTCCAGTTTACCAGTAAGCACCTTGATTCAACTTGGGGCTACATGAAGAGAGGGATGAAGAAGTTCAGATGAAACCATACCCTCTTTCTGGTTACACAATCTATGATTATTTTCAAACGGATTTTAATGTAGTTGGATAAAAGGTCTATATTAATTATATAAAAAATATACGGCGGAAAACCGACTTTATTCCCAATTACTTCAGCTCTTTTGTCAAAGGTGGTGCTTATGGTATGAGAAATACTTGAAGCTTTAGTACAACTAAATCAGTATAATGTAAGCCATACGAGAAAGAGAGAGAAAGAGAGAGAGAGAAAGAGAGAGAGAGAAAGAGAGAGAGAGAGAGAACTTGTGTTCCGAAAATATACGATTTCCCGAAGGATTAAGCGCTCGCATAGTTTCAATTCGCATTTTTTGACACTAAACCACTATCTGATAAATACTACAGCTTTAAATAACCAATATCTGTATCAAAGACTTCCGTAAGCTTTGTTTTATATACTAAATTTAATCTATTAGCATATCTTGAATTAAAGTTTTTAACTTCTTTAAAGAGTTTCCAAATTCCGATTAAATTTTACGGTGCAAAGGTTTATTTATTTATTATTTTGTGACTTAACACCGGAATATAACTTTTACAATTCTCATTCGGCTTTTCAAGTTTTTATTCTAATCCAAATTTTTGCGATTGAATCGCAAAAGTTGCGAAAAAAAATTTGAGACAGAAACGAAAACTGACAAAATCAAAGCGCCGCAATAAGCGCTAAATTAAGCTAAAGGAAAATACATAACACAATTTCGCCCTAAAAGGGAAAAACAGATAAACATTTATAATTTTGACTCTGTGAAAATTTAGGAATATAGTAAGAATCATCAAAATATAGTTCTTAACAGTCTTCAAATAATTGCTTAAACTCGCTTCATAAATCTATCAAATTCAAGATATTCGATATTCTGCTCAATTCATCACGAATCTTTGGTATTGTTCTTTCTTATTGGAAGTTGTTAAGCTTTACGACATCAGCAGTACAGGACCAGCAGCAGCAGCAGCAGCAGCAACTACTAAGGTTGCATTCAAAAATCACCAATAGTTAATTACATTAACTAGCCGTATTTGATCAGCAGAGATTGGTCCATTATATAATACTGATAATCGAAAAGAAAAAAAAAGAGTTGAATAAAGACTATCCTTTAGGCATATATCCAGTACAATTCATTATATTCGCATAATCACAAATAGAAGCAATGGCCAATGGCAAACAAATCCGTATCTTGGCTCTATTGTCTATTGATGTTGTCTTCTTCCTATTAGAAGTCATTGTCGGTTATGCTGTCCATTCTTTGGCTTTGATTGCAGACTCTTTCCATATGTTAAATGATATAATTTCATTGATAATTGCTCTTTGGGCTGTTAAAGTTTCCACTACTAAAGGTGCTGATGCTAAATATACATATGGTTGGAAAAGAGCTGAGATCTTGGGTGCTTTAATCAATGCAGTGTTTTTAATTGCTTTATGTTTCTCCATTTTGATCGAAGCTATCCAAAGATTGATTAGTCCTGCTATTGTTACCAATCCAAAATTAATCTTATACGTTGGTACTGCTGGGTTGATCTCTAATTTTGTTGGTTTATTTCTTTTCCATGAACATGGCCACTCTCATGGTGGTGGTAGTGGTAGTGGTGGATCTGGTCATTCACATTCTCATGGTGCTGGGGAATCTTCAGGTAATGATGAAGATGAAGAAAATTCCATTGGTGTTGTATTCCCTGAAACTGTTGTTAACTCATACAGTGAACAAACACCTTTGTTGAAAAAAAACTCATCATATTTACATGAACCTGAAACTTCAAACAATTATCATGCCGTTCTTCAAGAACCATCCCATGATCACGAACATGGTCATTCTCATTCAGATTCAACCTCACAACATTCTCATGACCATTCCACTAATAACGACAACAAGGAATCTAAAGCTAAAAAGAAGATAAAATCTTTAAATATGGAAGGTGTATTCTTACACGTTTTAGGAGATGCCCTGGGGAACATTGGTGTGATTGCCACTGCTCTATTCATTTGGAAAACTGACTATTCATGGAAATATTACGCAGATCCATTCATTTCAATAGTGATTACTGGCATCATATTTTCATCGGCTTTACCACTTTGTAAAAGATCTTCAAGAATTCTCTTACAAGCAACTCCATCAACAATATCAGCCGATGAAGTTCAAGATGAAATCATTAAAGTTGAAGGTGTTAAATCTGTTCATGATTTCCATATTTGGAATCTAACCGAAGATATCTTCATTGCATCTTTACATATTGAAGTTGATGCCAATCCTGATACCTTTTTATTAATTGCAAGTGAGATTAGAGCTGTACTACATACTTATGGAATACATTCAGCTACAGTTCAACCAGAATTTATAAGTAAAGATCATATATCTGCTGAAGTTTATCAACAATTTACAAAGATTGCCAGTGGGAAATATAGCTCAAGAAATAATTCTGTTCAAAATCTATCTAAAGCTGGCACGAATAGTAATCCTTCAACAGCTGCTACATATGGTAACGGTACTGGTGATCAATGTATTGTTGATAGTGTTGTGAATTGTAACACTGAAAATTGTCTTGATCCACCAAAATAGATTTTCCATCTTGTTTATCTTATCCTTCATATTAATAAAGTTTTAGACTGCTACAGACAATATTTGAACTAATGAATCCTCCATGTTTTTCACTCGATATGGAGACTCATTTCTGTAAGATTATAAGATACACCAATAGAAAAGTAGTGCACCAACAAGTCCAGCAATAGATGGGTTTAGATCAACGATGACTAAATGAGCATTGTTTTGAGTGTCATTGTGACTGATTCTAGTTGGTTTAGGGGCATCAGCCTCAGGCCAAGTGTAATTCACGACAACTCCTGAGGTTAAATCAGTTTCACCATCAAGAGAACTCCAAACTTGATAGATATAGCTGTCTTGAATAGAATCTCTTGACTCAGAATTAAAACCTTTAGATGCATCCCAAAACATAAATCCACCAAAATATTCTTTCCAAACATTGTCATTCATAATTTCCTCCATTCTATCAATTAATATCGTTGTATTTGTTACAAAACCATGAGATGCTGAAGACTCTGAAGATGGTAATCCTATGAATATTTCAGTCTTATAATTATCAATTTGCATCAAGTGTTCAACCCATTGATCATAGTTGAAAGATTCTCTTGAGGTTAAATCACATTCATTGTTATAAAATTGAATGAAAAGATAGTCTAACTGATACCCTTCTATTAACTCACTTGAGCTCAAATCAGGGAATTTACACTGTGGAGCTGCACTGAAGTAGTATTGTTTTGAACCGTATGATTTTGAGAGGTTTTCAAGTTCTTGAACAAGGGCTAAATAACCTGTTTGATCTTCATTTTCAACATCAATATCAAACCCATCAATAACAGCATCACCAAATGGTCTAAACTGTTCTGATGCAACGTTGTGTGTTGAAAAATAATCGCCATCTTTGCTGTTTCTTGAGAATCCTTCACCAAAGAATCTCCATAGAGTTGATGCAAATTTTTTAGATTCATCATCATCTTTGAATCCATACGTTTGCTTTTTGTTAGATTGTTCACCACCCAAGGATAATAAAACTTTTTTACCCATTTCTTGACATCTTTGAATATCCTCACCAACTTTGGAACAGTTATAATGACCATCCTTGGATGAACATTTATTTGAGAGATTAATTACAAATCCATCCTCACTTTCTTTATCAGTATCGTAATCCTCACCAAATATTGAAATGAACGCTAGAATGACAATATCAACGGATTGTGATTCACAGTAATAGATCAAATCCTGTTGTACGACATCGTCTGTGGCTTGACCCCAATACACTGCAATGGAGGCATCTCTGCTATTATTTGGATCATGAAATATTGCAAGGATCTTTGCTGTGAAGAGAAGAAGTGTAACGAGCGTTGTTAATATCATCTTGTAGGATATCACACTAGCCTCTTGTGATACTCCAACACTTGATCAAACACGAGTCTACTGAAATGCGGTGATATATATAGGATTCTACAAATAACTCTCATGTCAAGAATATGTCTCATATCTGATCCAATTTTTCTGTCTGGTAATTGTCATCAGAGTAATCAAAAGTTAAAATTGTCTACAACTTCCACATCATAATTACAACCACTACAAGCAGCAGATACACACATGGAGCGTACTTATGGTGGATAATGAAACATATGAAATAGACAGATATGCAAGTTCTCCGGGCAAGGAATAAGCATATAATGATCATGAATTGGTTCATACCATTCGGAAGTTGTAACACAATCGTTCCTAGCTCTTATAGTAGAATTGTTCAGTTCCTTGTAGCTTTCAAGAAGTATCGTCTATACGATCATATTATCCATTTGATCTTCAATGTTAAACCATCTCATTTAGCTGCCATTTATTTATGTGTCAAAAAAAAAAATATGGCCTCAAGTCTATTTTCAATTTTAATTTGACCCAAAATGGCCCGAAATGACCTACAGCCTCGTATATAAACAGAGAGGGTCTACATTCTGTAGAGGGGAATAATCTAGGACAATGGTGAGAATACCGAGACGTTTGATAATCACCATTAGTGTGCTCCTTTTGGTCTCGTTCAGTGCCCTTTCCATCAATCAGAACCATCACAAGATAGCCTTAGAGTATCTGGAGAAAACACTACGTCTGAAAGTGTTAGAGATACTATATCAAGATCGTAATCTTTCCAAGAATAACTCTACTTCAATTGTATGGCTTGATCCGTTGTCGGATAGTTCCAATGAACGATTCAGCAAGTATAAAGAGATTGATCATGATCCAGGTTATGTTAAGGAAAATGCAACTTTTTTCTCATTGGTAAGGAATGAAGAGTTATATCTAATGCTTCAATCGATCAAGTATGTTGAAGATAGGTTTAATAGACGATATCACTACGATTGGATCTTTGCCAATGATGAAGAGTTTCAAGATCATGTTAAATTAGAGATATCCAATCTTGTTAGTGGGAAGGCAACTTTTGTTAAAATCCCAACTGAATATTGGTCATATCCAGAATTTATTGATCAAGATAAGGCTAAACAGACAAGAGAGCGTATGAAGCAAAAGGGTATCAAATATGGTGGATCTGAGTCTTATAGACATATGTGTAGGTTTAACTCTGGATTCTTCCATAAGTTAGATGCTTTCAAAAGTATCAAATACTATTGGAGAGTTGAACCTGATATTAAATTCACTTGTGATTTGAACGTTGATTTCTTCAGATATATGAGAGAAAACAATTTGAAATATGGTTGGACAATGGCATTGCACGAGATCTCTCAGACTGTTGATGGACTATTTGATTCAACAAAGGAGTTTTTCAGGGAGTTGAATCCAAATTACGTTGCAGTTGATAACCAAGTTGAATTTATCACTCAAGATGATGAAAATTCATTCAACATGTGTCATTACTGGTCAAATTTTGAAATTGGTGATTTAGATTTCCTAAGATCCAAAGAGTATGAAGAGTATTTCCAACATTTAGATCAAAAAGGTGGATTTTTCTATGAAAGATGGGGTGATGCACCTGTTCATACTTTAGCTGCTTCATATCTGTTGAACAAGAGTGAGGTCCACTATTTCGACAACACTGGTTATTATCATGTTCCTCACACTCAATGTCCAAGACAGTTAAGTTTGAGATCTGAATTACATTGTACTTGTCAGTTATCAAATGATTTCAACTGGGGTAGTAGGGATAGTTGTTTACCTTATTGGATGGAGACAAGGGATGAAGAGAAACCTGCATTTGTACCAAATTTACAATACACCACCCATCGAAAGCAGAAAAAGGCTAATAACGATGCAAATAAGAAAAAAGTGATTGAGAAAAGACATATACCCAATGAAGTAAAAAGCGAGTTGGAAGATGTCCCCGAGAGAGCAGCCTTTATTGTATAGTATCGATACATCAAGATAGAATAATAGAACATATAAAACACCTAAATAACATGACATAAAAGAACACTATCTATCAAATTTTGAAACATTAAACATTCACCATTCCAACTCATTAGCCCATCTTAACAGTTTTTTAACCTTCTTTGGAGAACTTGTTATGGTATGATCCCTTTTTGTAACTTTTGAAGGTGAAGAAGAATAAGAACTAGCTGTTGATGTAGTTCCAGTTGTATTGAAATATTTCTTATACTGAGATTCTGAATAAAATCCCAATTTCGTAGCAACCAAGTCCTCCTCCTCCTTCGGAGCTTTTGGTATAACGATTTCATAAGCTCTAACCAATGCAGCTTTTGGTCTCTTTGCAGCCTTTCTTGTACCATTAACCCTTATCGTTACTAATTCATTGACGTTTTTAGGGATTGGGATACCTTCACAGTTGGTTGCATTTATCTCAGTTGCATATTTCGTTGCTTCGTTTAGTTGACCAGTTGATGAATCCACTATAAGATTTAAAATTGTACTGTGTTTTAATGAAGGCTTTAGTTTGACGTGGAGTAGTTTCTTTGGAGAACAGTTGTTACGATCGTTGGTGAATGTGTGATCTATTAGTCTTTTAGAACGTCGTATTTCAGGTATGGATGAAGATGATGATGATGATGAAATGGGTAGTGGGATTCGACTTTTCAGATTTTGAAAGTCTTGCATTTTCTTGGATATTGGAGAGAGTTCATTGTGGTCTTTCAACTCTAAAGATCTTGTTCTTTTAGACACTGAACTATCAATTTGTTCTTGAGGTTTTAATATCGGATACTGAAGATTAACTGATTTCTTTTCCGGAGTTATTAATCTTTCATCATCGATAATGTTGTTGTTTGATAAAGTATGTTGGAAAAGAGGAAATTCATCAATGATATTGTTGACACTATTTATATCTATAGGTTCTCTCATGACATTTGCCAGTGCTTCATCATCTATTGTTGGTATTGTCACAGTTGATGTACTATTACCATTAATCTCATAATCATCAGGGGATATTTTCAATTTCAAGTCATTCAGTAAAACGTTTGTATCTGAAGAGTTTAGAATATCTTCTAATCTTATCTCTTGTTCATTATCAGATTCAGATTCCAAACTGGTGGAGGTGTTGTTATCTTCTGTTTCTGCTTGTTCCTGTACCGTTTGAATGGAGGTGTCATCAGAGGTGTCTTCTTGAAGAGGTAGTAACCGAGGCGAGGTGTCATATATGTCTTGAGTCGATAATGATGATGATTCTGTCGCTGTTGCTGCTGCTGCTGCTGCTGCTGCGGCTGTTGCTTGAGTAGGGATCTGAATCAAATGGTCAAGGGATCCGGTTCCTTGGTCCAGAGGACTCATTCTAAGATAATGTCTAAATATAGAGAGACCCAGTTATCTATATATTTAAATATACTGAATCTATCTAATAAGATTAGATATTTCCATTGTTATGGTTACAATTTATTTACTTTTTTTGAAAATTAATCCCCATTTCGAGCCCTGAGTTGGAAAAAGGAAAAAAAGCACAAAAAAAAAAGAAATTAAAAATTTCTCTGACGTATTTTTTATCTTTTTGCTGCAATTACTTAAAACGTCAAAAAGTGTTAACGAATAAAAGACAAATGCGATAAAAGAGTAACAATTAAGAATTGTTTCTAATACTGAGTGTTGATTCAAGAGTGAGAAGAGGTTGTAGTAGTTAGTCATTTCCTCTGCTATTAAAATTCGGTGTTGAATTATTTCATATTGTTTGTGTTTTTTTGTGTCAAAAAAGTGGGTACTACATTAATGATTTTTGACACAAAAACTGCAAATCAACTTTTAATCATGTCTATAGTTTTCCTTAGTGGGAATGTTTAGATTCTATATACTTGTTTGTTGTAACTAGTACATAAGGACAAAGTCTATTTCTCGCTATCAAATGTCTATTTTAAATTTTAAAAGAACTATTAATACAACAGTTAACACTGAGGTTGAACCAATTAATACTGAAATAATTTCAGAGAATGAAGTTGAAAAATTAAGATCAGATGAGATTAATCCTAGGGTTCGAATAGTTGAACAACCAACTGGTGATATTGACACCACCGTTAAACAAGTTGTTGACCGTACTATATTTGAACTTACATTCAGTCATTTAAACACTTTCCCACTATTTAAAGAAACCATTGATACTATTGATGATTTACCATATGTTGATGATGTTAAATCTAACATAACTAATCCAATTAATGAATTTATTAAAAATCATTCAATGTTAAATTCAACAGTTGACACCATTGATAAAATTTCAAATAATTTTTTGATTAAAATTGATGAATATATTTTACCTGAATGTTCTAAAACTGCAAATTATTCAACAATATCAAAATTGATTAACGATCCAATACTTAAATCAAATGAAATGATTAAATCAAGTGTTCAATTTACAAATGATTCCATTGGAAAATTTTTAATTTCACCATCAAGAGATTTAATTCATTTGGAGAGGAAATTTATTAATAAATATTTATATGATACAAAGGGTAAACCATTATTAAGAAGTTCATTAGATCCAATTTTCAAACCAATTAATGGGAATATTGATGAATTTATTGAAAAAAATTTACCATTGGATCAAGATGTATATAATAGTAATGTTGAAGAGTATTCAAGTGAAGTTGAAAAAAATTTCAACTTATCAATTCAATTGATCAAACGTTCAATTCCAATTGTTAATAATGAAATTTATAAAATTGTCTTAATTCCAATTAACTATACAAATCATGCATTAGATGTTTTCAATGATAATTTAAACAAACAAAAGGAGAAGAATTTAAACAGTTCAATTGTGGCAACTTATAATTCAACTTTACATCTATCAAATGAAGCTTGGTTAAACAGTCTTGATGTTTTAAACAAATTAATTGGTTCAAATTATTCAAATTCCAAACCAACTGATAATTACCATCAATCTGATGTTAATGAAAGGATAATAGAATCAATAGAACCAATTACCCTTAATCTTGATGAGACTACCTCCAACTAGTGTCAGTATATATCATTGCCATCAATGACTTTTATAACTTATACACAAGAGTTTAATCAAACGAACAAATTGATTTGTAGAATTGTTTATGATGGATTTATGTGTCAGGGCTCCACTTTTCTAATCACATGATTGAATAGGGCTCTTTTGATTACATAACCGATATCTGTGACTGTTGAAAACCATTTTATAACGGCTGTTGCCCTTAACCAGAGTGCTTCTCTGTGTTTTTCCAAATTTTCGACGCTGGTTTTAATTTTTTTTGGGTTCTAAAACTAACAAATCCAAACACCATATTAGTTCCTACAAAAAAAAAAAAAAAAAGATTGTGTGTGTGTGTGTGTGTGTACGTAGTAATTAATTTTTAATTTGTACTGGTAAAGTTTTTCATTATACGGAATTTGGCATTTTGGAAAGCTTTCTTGAGATTTGTGGAAAATTCAAAAAATTTATTAGTTGTTTAATATAGTTAAATACTATTAGAAGAAGAAGAAGAAGAGTCTTGAAGAAGCATCCGTTTTTAAGATCAAATACAAAACAGTGAGTAATAAACAGATAAATGAATTAGAGGTGCACTATATATATATATCAGCGATGAGAATCATCTGTGTTGTTGGGGGTTATTCAAAAAGTATCAATATAATATCAAACAAGAAAGTCAAAGAACATATGATAGATAAAGAGACAAGATATCGAGAGAGAACATCAAAGTTAAATGATTCATAAATTATAGTGATAGTGTCTTATCAAAGACAAACACACGAGAACATATTACAGAATGATTAAATCAAAGCTATATATGTATCAGCATCCTATACATAATAACATACTAACAAAAGTTACTAGTGTCTTCTCGTCTTAATGAATACCAAGTCATTGGTCGTCGTTTACCAACTGAATCGGTTCCAGAACCAAAATTATTCCGTATGAGAATCTTTGCTCCAAATGAAGTTGTTGCTAAATCTCGTTATTGGTATTTCTTACAAAAATTACACAAAGTTAAAAGAGCATCTGGTGAAATTGTTTCAATCAATACTATTTCTGAAGCTCATCCAACTAAAGTTAAAAACTTTGGTATTTGGATTCGTTATGATTCAAGATCTGGTACTCATAATTTATACAAAGAATTTAGAGATGTTTCAAGAGTTGGTGCCGTTGGTACTTTATACCAAGATTTAGCTGCTCGTCATAGAGCTAGATTTAGATCAATTCACATTTTAAAAGTTGTTGAATTAGAAAAAACTGATGATGTTAAACGTCAATACGTTAAACAATTCTTATCAAAAGATTTAAAATTCCCATTACCACACAGATTACCAAAATCTACCAATGTTTACTCACCAAAACGTCCATCAACATTTTATTAGATTAATTATATATCTAATTGAGATGCGGGTTGTATAAAATTTTATCTATCTTTTATAAACAAAGTTTGTTAATTATTTGTAGTATATACAAGATATAAATGATCAAGTCTATATATTTATCGTAAACAATATGAAAACTCCAGTGTTGATATTATATATATATATAAAGGAATGCAAAAGTTTTGGTTAACAAAAGTAAATCATGATAAGAATTCAACCAATCTAGTCCACAAAGAGCTAAATGGTGATTTGAGAAACACACTAATGAGGTGACCAATTGAATTAAAATTTGACACTTGTAAAGATTGAATAAAAGTATAGTTTGATTTTTGAAATACTTTGATAACAGCTGTTAAAAAAATTCCTGATAGTACAGGAATGGTAAAATTATCATCCCAATTAAATAAATTAATACCTTCAGATAAGGCAGCAACAAATCCTGATAGTATTGATAAAGTATGCAAGTTTAAATAACTTGATTCTGAAGTCCAATAAATTTCACCAGGTTGATTAACATGAATGTATTTAGGTAAGAAATATCCATAAAATATATAACTTGAAATTATCCCAATTAGGAATGCTGCTAAACTACCAGCTAATGATTTATTTCTTGATAATTTAGGTGTTAAATAACCATATCTTCTACCAATGGTTGAGGCAGCAGTATCTGACCAACTTAACAATAAGATACTAATTATTGAAACATCCTTGGGGAAATATGCTAAACAGATGAATATTCCTAATAAATACCATAAAACACCGTTATAACTGTTAATTTCAGATTCTCTCATCAACAATCCAACAACTTGACAATAGGCATAGTTAAGCTTTTGAAATTTAAATCTTAAAAGATCAATTGGGAAAATTATACCAAATGCAACCAAAATAGAATCTATAAATGGTTGTCTATCGTAACCTTGAGAATAAAACCATAGTGCAAGGAATCCAATGGAACTATGTAACAATTTTCTTGGAATTTCATGTTTACGTACGTAATCTCCAAATAGATTATGAACTTGTAAAAAATCTTCACTTGATGATACATTATTGTTATTCTTAACTCCACCATCTTGTACATCTTCTACATCACTATCTTCACCGTTTTCTGAAACTTTTGATGATACATTTGGTGAAGATGATGACGTCGATGAGTTGGATGATGATGATGATGATGATGATGTTGTTGTGTTGTTATCTTCAAATGACCTTACCGTTACCGAATCAATATGACCGCGTTTCTTTTCAGTATTAGCATTGTTCCTCTCGTTGTGAGCACTCGGTATAGCCGTCGTGGACATTATACAAAATATTTCCTCCAATTTTAACCTTTTATTAAACTAATAAAGTTAAATGAAAGTGTCAAATCTTTTAGCAATAAAATTTATCTTTATTTTGATTTGTGTTTTTATTTAAATTTTTTTTTTTTTTTATAAAATTCCCATCGCCAAATATTTTCGTTGATTTGTGCTAATTTGTGCTGATTTGCGCTATGCTTTTTTGTCTTTTTATACAATTTGGGTAATCAAATCTGCCAATTGGCAGTAAATTGTTCCTTGGTTACTGTATTTGAAATTCTGTCCTGAGATGTATTACCAGATGCCGTAATGACTGCAAATTTATCGTTACTATTTTCGCGACATGTGATAATATAGAGTGAAAAACCCTGACAAGCAGTGCCACTAATTACCAGATCTGGTAATTGTGTATTACTTTCTGAAATTACTTGATTTAGATACTTTCCAAATTGGCGAACTTACTCGAGAAAATTTTAAATTAAAAGTAAAAAAAAAAAAAAAAAAATTTCACTAAAGCTGAAAAAAAACAAAAATGAATATGAAAGGCTCATCTCATCGAAAGGTTGGTTTAAAGAGTGTGTTTGTTCCTTGTCAAGTGTCTTCATTCGTATTAAACATGGCCTTCGTGTTAACAGAAACCGCTGCTGGGTATGCCTTGCTCAAGGCTTCAGATAAAAAAATCTATAAATCCACTAGTTTAATCAGTGATTTAAACACAACTGAAAAAGTTTTATCCCAGTTTAAAGTATCTGCATTTTCCAAGTTTAACAGTGCTGCTAATGCCTTGGAAGAGATTAATTCAGTCATCGAAGGTAAAGTCTCCTCACAACTACAATCGTTATTAGACGATGTCAAATCTGATAAAAAATCAACTTTAATCGTATCAGAGACAAAACTTGCCAATTCAATAAACAAATTAGGATTAAATTTTAACGTTGTTTCAGATGCTGTTACTTTAGATTTATATAGAGCCGTTAGAGAACATTTACCTGAGTTATTACCAGGTTTATCCGATTCTGATCTATCGAAAATGTCATTAGGTTTAGCTCATTCAATTGGTCGTCATAAGTTAAAATTTTCTGCTGATAAAGTTGATACCATGATTATTCAAGCAATTGCTCTATTAGATGATTTAGATAAAGAGTTAAACACATATTCAATGAGATGTAAAGAATGGTATGGATGGCATTTCCCTGAATTGGCAAAGATTATTACAGATTCTGTTGCCTTTGCAAAGATTATTTTAACAATGGGTATTAGATCAAATGCATCTGAAACTGATTTAAGTGAAATTTTACCAGAAGATGCAGAGGAAAGGGTTAAAACTGCTGCTGAAGTTTCTATGGGTACTGAAATTACCGATATTGATTTAATTAACATCAAGGCATTAGCTGAACAAATTGTGGAATTTGCAGCTTATAGAGAAAAATTATCAAACTATTTATCTTCAAGAATGAGAGCAATTGCTCCAAATTTAACAGAATTAGTTGGTGAATTAGTCGGTGCTAGATTAATTGCCCATTCAGGTTCTTTAATCTCATTGGCTAAAGCCCCAGCTTCAACCATTCAAATCTTGGGTGCTGAAAAGGCATTGTTTAGAGCTTTGAAGACTAAACATGATACACCAAAATATGGGTTGTTATACCATGCTTCTTTAGTTGGTCAAGCCTCTGGTCGTAACAAGGGTAAGATTGCAAGAGTATTGGCTGCCAAAGCTGCTGTTGCCTTACGTTATGATGCATTGGCTGAAGATCGTGATGATTCTGGTGAAATTGGTCTTGGTGTTAGAGCTAAAGTTGAAGCTCGTTTAAGTGCATTAGAAGGTAGAGATTTAAGAACAACTTCTAAAGTCGTTCGTGAGAATACCAAAGTTGACATCACCGAAGCTAAGGCATATAACGCCGATGCTGATGCTGTTATCACTGCCACTGCTGATTCTGATGATGAAAGTGATCAAGAAGAAGAAGAGGTTAAAGAGAAGAAGAAATCTAAGAAGGAAAAGAAAGAGAAAAAGGATAAGAAACGTAAGAGAGATGACGATGAAGAAGAAGAAGAATCTAAACAAGATAAAAAGGAAAAGAAATCTAAAAAGGAGAAGAAGGATAAAAAGGATAAAAAGGATAAAAAATCCAAAAAGAACAAGGATTAACCAACTCTCTCATTTCATACACTTGTCATAATTGTAAACTAGTTATACCATAAGAAAATTGCGTTTTTAACAACACTAATACATGTAAAATTTGTTGTAATAAATCGTCCACCAAAGTCTTAGCACTGACTCTTTTAGTTAATACCTGTTAAAAGCTATCTTTTGTAGTATATTGGTTATTCTCGTTTCCATGGTTATTGATTATTACATAAGCACACGGGCTATTTTTTCCTCATACAAATTTCTACAAATAATTGTCTTTTACAACTGTTATCAAATAAAAGAGCAAATGGAGCAAGAACAAGGCTTGCAATTAACATGTCTGAAGAGTCAATATCACTTGAAGAGACTAATAGGATACGTATATCTATTGGGTTGAGACCCATTCCAATACCGGGCTCTTCTTCAGAACAACCAAGTCGAAAGTTGATAAATACCAATGGCATCTCATTATCAGAGACTAATAAACTAAGAGCATCGCTGGGATTGAAACCTATAGTTGAGGAGGAGGAAGAGGAGGATGCTCAAACTGCTGAACAGTACCAAGAGATCCAACTGAAGAAGCAGAGGAATGATAGATTGAATGAGAAACTTGAGGTTTTAAAATCTAAACAGCAGAAGAAGAGAAAGATCAATATATCAAAGACATTGCTAGATCAAGAGGACCAAGTCCAGACAAGTGATTGGTTGTCTAGAATAGGCAAGAAACAAAATATATCAAAGGTACCAGTACGACATGTTGAAGACCAACAAGTATCACCTTCTCTCAGTGGCTTAAGAGTTAACCATGACTTGAAGGATTTATTACAGACAAACGAAGATATAATTCTCACATTAAAGGATGAGTCCATTTTGAATGGCAATGATGTTGCCGATCATGAAGACCTTTTGGAGTCGGAGTTGCTCAACAAGAATAATCGACTCAAAGATGAATTGACTAAAAAGTTAAAGAGTGATAGGTATGATCAGTATGGTGATGCAAAAAAGTTGCTCAATAGGTACGAAGAACAGTTACTTCAAGAGAGTGGCGAGCGTAGTGATGGGTTTGTGTTGACTGATGAGATCATAAAAGTTGATAAGGAAACTTCTCCTCCTGCGAATGAAGATTCTGGAAAAGATACCAAAAAGATTACATTCAGTATAGATCTTGATGGATCTGATGATGACAATGATAATCATGAATTTTCAGATTATTCCAAAGTTAAACCAATCAAGATGAAAAAACTTAAAAAGCGTCAAAAAATAGACTCAGATTCCAACTCTCGGAAAAGGAAACAAGAAATAGATGAAGATGGTGATATAAAACTTAAACAAATAGATTTAAATAACGATGATGACTCTTTCATAGACGACTATGAATTACAATCACGTTTATCGTGGAAAAGACAACAAGCTCAAAAGAGGAGAAAAATGCAAACTCCTGAAGAACTGGCAAGGGAGATTAAAGAAAATCAAGAGGCTGAGATGGATATCGATAGGAATAGAGATGATGATGTGTTGGTGATTGATGAGAATACCGAATTTTTAAGATCTATCAAGACTTTGGAAGAGGATAAACCTCAAGATGATGATACAAAAATCACAGAAAGTGCTAAAGTTATACCATCAGTGGAATCTGAACCAATCCTGGAAACACCACATATCCAGGTGAATGATCTAGGTGTTAACAATGATATAGATGAAGAAAAGGAAGAGTTGAACTTCACCGGTGGATTAGCATCCGCTTTCAAATTTCTTAAAACCAAACAAATCATCAAGGATAAATCTCAAGAACAACTAGAACTAGAACGTGCTAAATCGTCAATTGTTAAAGATACCCAACTATCCAAATTACAAAAGGACATTGAGGCGAGAATTCACCAAGAGTCTATTGAAAATGATCCCTATTATCAACGACTATCAAAAGCTGAACAGAAGGAGTATGTTGAACAAGAACTTGAACAATTCCTTGAAAGTCAAACTTCAGATTCCACTCAAACTGCTACAAAATCTGACAAGTTGAGAAATTATAAACCACAGATAAATTTGAAGTATATCGATGAATACGGTAAAGAGATGACAACAAAGCAAGCTTTCAAACATCTATCGCATCAATTTCATGGTTATACTAAAAAGAGTCAGAATAAGATTGCAAAGAAGTTGAAAGGTATAGAGGAGATGGAAAGAACAAGTAACAGTTTAAAAGGTTCATTGTTTGGCAATGATGATGATAATCAGAATAAAGAGGGAAAACTTGGAGTTAGATTACAATAATTTACATCAGATATCTAATGATTTAGTCTTTTCAGAGTAGATATTGTAGAGTTTAGAAATTTGTAATATAAGTTGACACATTATTGATAATCATACCCAGAGATCTCTACACACAAGTCATGTAATGGACAAGATGACATCAGTTCAATAAATAGATCTGCTATAGAAAACTTTCAAAGGACAAATACCAGATGGTGGTGTACCTGAGAAATTAGAAATTAGAGCCTAGTCTTTGTTTTGATTTATATTAAATATTTTTTTAACTGTAAGGTTCTCTTAGGGCCCAGATTATACAATACAAGATATACATGCACAAAGTTTCTCTAAAAGCTTAAATTAAATTCCAACTAGAATCACGGATATGTTAAATATGCACGTAACGTACCTTAATTACACAATTCTACATGAAGGATAAAAAAGATTAAATCTAAGATTTTTCTGAGGGATCATCAATACATAGTAATAATAAATAAGTCTATTGATACTGTTATAAAGTGAATGCAGGTTTGCATTATGCCATAGAGATCACCTCTTTTTCCTCTAGTGTTTGTCAGATTCTGGAACCTTTGGTAATACATGCCATGGAAGATCTTTCTATGTTTACAAAACTAGGTGGAATCATAGTACTGTACTATCTCGCTAAATATCATATATATAATTTTTTGATAAGAGCAAAATCGTATCAGGAGTTAATTACACGATGTTTGCTACGTCCCATATCTCATATAAAAGTAAAGAAGAATGATGATTCTTTTCATTCTTGAAACATCCTCCCTATCACAACCTTTTTTATAATTATAAGTCTCTAAGCTTTAAGACCTCAAAAGTCATTAGTCTTTTATTTTTCCAGTTTAGATTTGAGTTTTTTAGTCTCATCACAAAGTCTTAGTGTCCAAACTCTGTTTAAGTTCAGGAACAACCTAAAAAGGGTCTACAAAGAAGTCACATCATTAGTGACAAAGACCACCACCGAAAACATACTGCCACAAGCAGAGAACGCGCCCCCCGTTTATCCACACTTTCCACCCAGCCATCCTTTCATATTTTACTCTGTCCATTTCTTTTGTTAGACATACGCGTACTGCAAAAACTTCCCAAAGAAGAAAGCTGGTTCCTGTAAAAAAGAAACGAGCAGCCAAATA
>JAJMFM010000010.1:0-266306 GCA_030574875.1 Taiozyma peoriensis
ACAATTTTGTTGTCATGTGTTTTTTTTTTTTGCTCCTCCACTTGAAATAATAAATCATCAAAGGAAAAAAAAAAAAAAAGACAATCAACGATAAGTTTAAATTAATAACAACAACATCCAAACACCTCATATTATGTAATAAATTATATAATGAAATATATCACGTGATTTTTATTGTTTTTAGATTACATAATACACGCGAATTTGTTTTATAAAAATCGGAACAACAAAAATTATCAAAACAAAAGATTCCAAAAACGAAAACAAAAACAAATAGGAAAACAATAGAACACGTAACTTCAAAACACAAAACGGTCTTGAGCATTGAAATTGGTATTTGCTTTCGTGTACCATCGATAATAGTTGTCTATTTAGATATATCTGCTGGAATTACTGCTGTCGTCTATAGACACTAATTGTCCTGGGGATATTCACAATGGATGCTAACGAATACTTGCAACCAGGTATGTACCAAAAGACACATATACACCTCATCGCATATGAATATATATATACAGTTGTATCTAGGTTATTAGTGTGTTATTCGGAGCTGATGTACTTGAGCTGCTACTCATAGTATGATTGTTCAAGAACATATTACTAACATCATTATAGATTTTGATCCTTCAAAGTATAAAGTTGCTCAGTTGAGAAACGTCTTGTTACAAAATGACGTTGAATATCCATCTACAGCTAAAAAGCAAGATTTGATTACACTGTTCAATGAGCATATCAAACCGAAAGCTGCTTCTCAACTTAAATTTTTGAACAATGTTGTTGCCAACGATGATGGTATTGAAATTGTTGAAAAGGGGAAGAAAAAGAAGAGTGCTGAAAAGAAAGCTTCTCACAAATCAAGTGACGGTGGTGAGTTAAAGGTTGAGAAAAAGAGATCAAAGGCTGTCACTCCAGAACCTTCTGATGATGTTAGTGATGATACTACCGTGGTGAGAAAATCTCCAAGAAAGATAAGTAAATCTTCGAAATTAGAGGAAGTTGAAAAGCCCACTGATGACATCAAGACAGAGACTACTACTTCCAATCTTTCAAGTCGTAATAGAATTGGTAATATTCCTATCTTGAAGGTTGATTCACCGCTGCGTCCACAAAATAGAGAAAGAGAAAGATCCCCAAGAAGAAAAGCATCAAAATCGACTACTGATGAAAGGGAAGACGATCACGATTCAAAATCTAATGTCAGAGAAAGATCTCCAAAGAGAAAAGTCAACTCCACTGATTCAACTAAAGTGAAGAAGGAATCTAAGAAAGAGACTGTAAAAGAACCAAAGGTAACCAAGAAGAGAGCTACAGGAAAATCGATCAAGAATGAATCAGATATCAAAGAAGACTTAACCAAAGAAGAATCTGAACAACAATTGAATGATACTCATGATAGTAGTGGCGATAGCTTTGAACAAGTGACCGAGGAAGAATTTAAAGTATCTGTTAGTCAATCTCCATTTAAAGTTGGTAGAAAATCTGATACCTCATTTTCTAATGAAAATATTTTCCAATCTCCAAGATCTGATCCTTTAGAGTTCAAAACTAAAAAAACTATTCCAAGAAAGCGTACAACTGAATCAACATCAACCAGATCACCAAGAAAGGCAACAAGAACTACTAGAAAAACTGCGTTTTCCTCATCTCCTGAGGTTCAAACAAGATCTAAATCACCTCAAAAGAAATCCTTGGAAATCTCCAAATTCGAAAGTCCTTCGCCTCCTCCTTCTCATTTCATTAGAAAGGAATTAGATGTAACTGATATCTTTGATGTCGAAGCTGCTTCCAAAAATTCCTTTTTGTTTGACGAGGATGTCAAGGTCAAGTCACCTTCACCAATCTTACAACAACAGCAGCAGCAGCAGCAGCAGCACTTTTCCCCACCAAGAAACTCTGTCAAGGACTATGATAGTGATACCTTCAATACACCCCATGATGGAAATGTCAGTAGGTTTACAAATCATAGTTCTGGTGCTCCAACTCCAACTAAAGAAACTCCCTTAAAGAGAAGAAATTTAATACCTGAGTTCTCGAAATTCAATGTTACTCAAAGAGTTGCGAAAACTTTAGGTTTATCTAAAAACGAGCCAGAACAACAAGGTTCAGACGTTAAAAAAGAGGAAGACCCTGAGCTACTGGATAATGAAACCGAAGATGAAGAGGCTGAAGAATCCAATTTCCCAGATGACTCTGATCTCTTGAATTTACAAAAAGACGTGGAGGATGCCAACCATGCCATCTTGGAAGAGGCTGAGAATGCTGTGAAGCAAATCAATGAGATCTTTGATGAAAACAAAGAAGAGGAAGAAGAGGAAATAGTAACGGAAAATAACCCAAAATCAGTGGATGAAAAGAAACCATTTAATTTTAAACCATTTCTATCTTTTTTGAAACAGGGTTCAATTTGGTTAGTTTTTGTCTCTGTTATCTTTTCAACACTTTGGTATCGTGAACAGCGAGTATTAATTGGGTATTGTGGGTCCGAGATCGATCAACCTACTTTCCCAAATACCGATAATCCTTACCTCCTTCAAGCTGATGAATTTTTACAAACGTTGAAACCAGATTGTTTACCATGTCCAGATAATGCAATTTGCTTACCAAGTTTGAAAATAAAATGTAAACAAGATTTCATTGTACATCAACCTTGGTATAAATTACATGGTGTTTTACCATTCTCAGATTATTGTGTTAAAGATCAAGAAAAGGAAAAAATTATTAATGAGGTTTTATCTAAAAGTTTAGAACTTTTAAGAACAAGAAATGCCAATCTGAAATGTGGTGATGCTGATGATTTTGAAGTTGGTATCAGCAGTGATGAGCTATATGATTTCTTTTTCTTTTCGAAGAAGGTGAGTATCTAATTAGTTTTTAATTATCTCCCAAAGAGAAGCCTACTAACGATTTTTGTTACAAATAGTCCACTATTAGTGATGAAGAATTCAACAAATTATGGGTCAAAGTTCTACAAGATTTGGAGAATGAACCTGAAATTACTGTAAGGCAAGTTTTATTAAAAAATTCTTCAAAAGACAATTATACTAACATCAATCACTTAATAACAGTTACGAGTTACAGAAGACCCTGACGATACAAGATATACCCATGACGACTTATCCTCCGATGAGGATCAAGAGGAGACAGATCTTCCACAAACCAGGCCAAGAAAGGTCCTTTTCAGATCGACTTCAACGCTTAAACTAAGTATTAAATGTAAGTTTAAAAAGGAGATATATGAAAAGTTTCAAGCTAATAAAATCCATATCATTGGATTTGGACTTATTACGTTATTTGTCTCAATAACATATTTTCAAGCTAAATCATATCAAAAAAGACAATCAAAGATAAAAGAAATTAGTGATGTAATCATAACAAAATTAACAAAACAACAAAAAAATTCAATCAATGATCCAACTGGTTTAACCAATCGTTACTTAAGTGCCATTCAACTTCGTGATGATCTATTATCATCTTATAGTACTTCAAATAGATTCAAACTGTGGGATTCAATCTTGACTCAATTAGATAAAAATTCAAACGTTAGAACTTCAACAAAGGAAATTCATGGTGAAATTGTTAAAGTTTTAGAATGGATTGGTGAGACTAATTAGACATGTCATTTGTTTTGTTATAACCATCAGAACATTATTGTACTATACACTCTTTCTCTCAAAAGGTTGAATCCAAATTATACCCTTCATTGTATTGTTTAGTAAATAGAATTTAATTTATAACACCGTTCACCTATAAGTTTATTCATAATGAGTTGCGTAACGAGTTTCTGATAACTACAATACCTTGATCTAATTGGTAAATGTATATTTAATAACAAAAACTTAACAAATAAAGTTGTATAGAGGGGAAACCCCAGAAATAAAGAATATTGTCCATAAGGCTGACCAAAACAGAGGTTAGAAACACCCATCCAAGTGTCAGCCAAGAGCTAAATACAGAAGAAAACCAAAAAACAAATTCAATAAATAAAAAATCATCAGTAAATACAAGAAACAACCCAAACCAAAAAGAGAAACGTAAATTCATATACCATTTGAACAGTTTATGACAGGATGCTACCAGTTATTTATGTTGTCTGGTATTCTTTCGCTGAATATATTGTCAACTGTGAATTTTGAATGGTCATCGTCATCGTTATGATGGTGTTGGTCATATTGAGGAGATTGTTTCCCTTTGTTGTAGTTTGATTGTGGTTCTGATTGTGATTGTGATTGTGGTTGTGGTTGTGGTTGTGATTGTGGTTGTGGTTGTGGTTGTGGATTCTGCTGCTGCTGCTGCTGCGATTGTTTTGGTAATAAATCTTTAGTTAGACTAGTATCAGCAGATATCACTTTATCTAATTTAGCTTGGGGTTGTGAGACGGATCTTTTCAAAGAATTTTTCTTTACAATACTATTGTTATTCTTACCATTCGATTGATTACTAATTTGAGTAGTTGATCTTGTTAGTTTCTTCTTTTTTGGTCTTATAGTCTTTGTAGAATTTGCAAAAGTATTGACATCGGTCATTATAATTTGAAATTTAGTATTATGATGAGAATGAGAATTTCCAGTGTTTGATGTTCTTGGTATAGCGGGTGCGATTGTTTTAACAGGAGTGGCAACTTTCTTAAAGAACCCCATTTTCGGTATTCCTGGAACGTTGTTCTCTTTATCTTTTGTTGAAGATTTATTTGAAACTTTAGATGTTGGAGTTGGAGATGGTGGTATGTTCTTATGTGAAGGATTAGAAGAATCGTCGTTATTTTTAATAGCAGAAGAATTCACTTTGATGGTTGTTGGGGATGAGTTTAAAGTTGAATTTTGTTTTTTATCGTTTGGAGTTTGAAACATTTCATTTGAGTTGAAAAGTTGATTTTTTAAAGGAGTATAATTCTTTGATATACTACTCATATTGTTGTTGTTGTTGTTGTTGCCAATTATATTACTTGTCTCAATATTCTTTAAGAAATTTGGCGTGCTAAAATTGATACTTAAATTTCTTAATGGAGTTCTTCCAATTTGAGGAGTTCTATTCAAAACAGGTGACTCGTTTATGATATCATGATAAAATCTTTCAGGTGAGTTGAAGAATAAATCCATGTTAAAATCGTGATTGGTTGGTAAACTGGTCGATTGTAAACCACTATTGAGTATATTTCCACCTTGATATTGTTGCTGTTGCTGCTGCTGCTGTTGAATATAATGCTGATGGTTATTATGAGACCCCGTTGGGGTAGTTCCTAGTATATTTAAGCCATTGGCTCCAGCATTCTGTATAATATGATTGGTGATTGGGGTGTTTTGAAATATACCATCTTGAATGTTACCTAAACTACTAACCCAATTATCGTAGTCCAAAGACTGATTTGGGTTTGTTCCAGTGTTGTAATTATTGTTATTGTTATTGTTATTCATTGTAATGAAATCTCTATTTTGAAAGTTTCGTCACTGTAGGAAGGGTCTTCGCCTTGTGATACTCCGTTGTTTAAAATTGGCCTAGGTTTCGTTATTGTTTTGATGACAGGGGCTATTTAAATATCATGAATAGCAGGTCCAGCGGCTAGGTTAAAATCACCAGTTGAGGCGAGTAATATTGATGGCAACAGGGATTGCTTTTAAGTATAACGAGTGTTATCTAGCTAGAATTGAAATGGAAGCTAGGATCAATGACTGGGATTTATAATTGACAGCAAATGGTAACCGTTAAACGATGAGCTTCAATCACCACTTTTGAAATGATTTAAGGTCTTAACCATTTCTCTTTGTTTACTTTTTGTTTTGTTTATTTTTTTGTTTATTATTTTTTTAGAAATTTTGATTGCGCGATTCCTACAAAAAACTGGGTCCTATTATTTTGGAGGGGGGAGCGATGAAATTGCAAAACATGTTCGCGTAAAGATCGATTTCAAAAAACTTTGATTACGCAATGATTATATAAATTTGTTATGTAATTCATTAGTCAGAATGATATATAATGAAAACCTCATATTAAATTATGTACAAACAACATGGTGTTATTAGAGAGATGACATCACTGATTATCATCGAACTGTGATAAACGTGTATCTTCTGATTTCTTATTTGAATCTTTTGTGGCTCGTTGAAGACATACAATTGGTACTTAATCCATTGATGGCTTATCTATGAACTTGTAGTTCGATATTGTGGATGTTTTCGAAAAGTATTGGCAAGGAAAATCAACCATGCTTATATACCTCCTTATGGTATCTAACGTCGCGATGACTCCTCTATGACGCAGTTAAAACCACAAATTGTTTAACTCTCTTTGTCACAATCTTTTATCGGATAAGAGTCCAAGAGCTCTCCAATAAATTCAAATACGCTCGTGACAAGTTTACACCCTATTGATAAGTAGATACAGAAATGAGGTTCAGGTCAAAAAAAAATATGTAAAAGATATTGAGTTATACTGAAATGATATCAAAGATATTTTAGTTGAGCTTTAGCTGGCAAAAAAAGATCCCAAACAATCGTCATATTTTGGTCACAAGTCGGTCTTATTCTTGGGCACATATATTTCTAAAAGAAAAGCTGAAACCAGAGATATATACAATACAATGCCTGTAACTATTCCTAAGAAAAAGTTAATAATTAACGTAACAACCAACGGTACTGCAAGTTTCCAATGGAATAATCCAGAAGATACTTCACGGTTTTTATCCAAAGACATTGATGAATGGATTAAATTTGCTCAATTAGCTGAACGTGGGAAATTTCATTCAATATTCATTGCAGATCATCTTTCACCATTGACTATATCAGAAAATTTTAGAAAATCTGCCAAATCTGGTGTTTGTATATCAAGAATTGATCCTTCATTAGTAGTATCTGCTATAGTATCTAAAACCACTAAGATTAACATTGGTGTTACTTTTAGCACAATATCTGAAAATCCATATCATTTTGCAAGAAGATTATCATCACTAGATCATCTTAGCCATGGTAGAGTTGGTTGGAATATAGTTACAAGTTATTTGAAAAGTACGGGACAAAACTTGTTGAACAGATCAGATGGTTTACCACCACATGATGAACGATATGAACAGGCTAGTGAATTCTTAGATGTTGTTTATGCCTTATTGTTATCCTCTTGGAGAGATGATTCTTTAACATATGATAAATTAAACGGTATATTTGCTGATCCTAACAGAATTCGCCCCATATCCCACCATGGAAAATATTATAACGTTGAAGGTCCTCATATTTCTGAACCTTCTAAACAAAGAATCCCCGTTATAATTCAAGCAGGTTCTAGTGAAACTGGTAAACGATTTGCAGCGGAAAATGCTGAATTAATTTTCCTTTCAATGCATGATCTTGATAAGACTGAACAAGATGTTAAAGATATCAAAACGTTAGCCAAAGAAAAATTTAACAGAGATATATCTTGTATTAAAATAGTTGTCCCACTAAACCCAATTGTGGCTAAGACAGAAGAAGAAGCATTAAAAAAATATGCCAAATATCAAGAGTACTATAAACAAGAGATTGCAGAAGTTCAATTTAGTACAATCTCTGACATAGATCTAGATGAGTTTGAACTTGATCAACCTGTAATAAGAGGAAAGGGTCAAGGGTCTAATGGGATCCAATCTAGCACCAATCACCATTTATCTTCATTGCAAAAATCAAAGACGAAACGACAGATAATCAATGGGTATACATCAGGTGGTAAATATGTTCTAATTGGCACAGGAGTTCAAGTTGCTGATGAAATTGAAAAAATTGTAACTAAAACTGGAATAGATGGGTTCAACATTGGTTTCCAAAGCAGTTATCCAGGAACGTTTAACGAAATTATAGATTACTTAATACCTGAGTTACAGCAAAGAGGTTTATTTAGAAAAGACTATGAAGAAGTGCCAAAAACTTTTAGAGAGACATTGTTTGACAACGATGAGCTATTCTTGGATAAAACGCACCCAGCATATCCATTAAGATGGACAAAATCTTATTCAAAGGATGAATTCGAACAGCATTTGAAATTATATAAAGATCAAATATATCAAAGGAGATCTACCTAATACGAAACAACAGTGAATAGGTTAGTTAAGAATAGTATTATTTCCTCTCTATATAAGTTCTTAAGTAGAAACAGCAACATCGACTGAATCTTTTTTATCAACGGATTCGTCACCATTGTTACCTTCATCGCTAGAATAAGATGCCAATTGATCAGATGCTGGAGGAGCTTCGCCTTTAGCACTGTTGTAAAGATAGATACCATTGGCCAAAGCAGTTCCTCTTTCTCTCTTCTTATAATAAGCCAAGACAACAAAAATCCATGAAATATAAATAACAGTGAAGATCAAAGACGACAAATAACCCTTAAAGAACTCAGGAGAATCTGTTGTTTGCCAAACTAACAATGGGATCCATGCGTTTGTTGACTGTGATATGGAATAAATTGCTAGCCAGGTAATGGCTTTGACCTCTGGATCATGTCTTAAGAAGTCATTGATAAATGACCATAGACAAGGAGTAGCAGCAACAGAAAAATATGTGGTTAAAAACGCATACCATTTAGCCCCTATAGGAATATCCCACACACTCAACAAAGCACATGAGATGACATTCATAGAACACGAAATAACAAGGGCACCCCAACGAGAATGGAATAAATCAGCAAATGTACAAAGTACAAAAAGATAAACAATACCTAAACATGCTGGCCAACTCGAATAATTATTAACTTGAACGATGGTGTACTTGTCCAATGATTTCAACCAAAGAACGAAAGAACCTGAATAAGCTGTCATGTTATTCCAAGAACAAGCATCTAAGACCAATAAGACGTAAAATGTAGGAGTGAATAAAACTTGTTTCCAAATTCTTTTACTGAAAAATCCCTCCAATGGTTTTTCACCATTAGCAACTACATTAGCCTGTTTTAATCTTCTTCTTGCAATTTTGATCTCTTCATCACTTAACCAAACGGCAGTACATTTGAATGGAGATGAACCTGGAATTGCCCAAAATGAACCTATGGCAATTGGAATAGTGATGATGAAATCAAAAATAAATTGCCATCTCCAACCACTCATACCAAGAGTACCATGGAATGTTTGATATAAACGTCCTTGTAATAAAGCTGAGGTTAAAGTACCCAAGAATTGTCCCATAAAAAAAATTAACGCTCTTCTTGATAGTTCATCAGCAACATACCAATTACTTAACAAAATTTGAATAACAGGATAGAATGCACCTTCACCAATACCAACCATGAATCTAAACCCTTGGATTTGAGCAACAGTTTCAGCTCTGTATTGAGCTAGGGTAAATATCCCCCAAAATAACACACTGAACGATATGACATGATGACTTTGAAATCTTGGAACGATATACATAAAGGGGATTTGTATAACAATAGAACCAACAGTAAACATAACTTGAGTGTTAACCAAATCATTACCAACAAAATGTAATTCTTCTTTCATACCAGAAACATAAGCTTGATTCAAATTTGAAGAATCTAAAGCTTTCACCCAGTTTAAAGCTAATGTGAAAAATCCCAAAACTAAATCTAATTTGATCAAAAATTTCAATTCAGTCTTTGAAATATTAGAAGGATACCAATTATACCAACGACGAGTTTTCAAAAAGTTTTTATTCAAACGGTATTCGTACTCATTGAAAAAACTATACCATGATCTCTTAGCTTCATCTCTATACTCTATATTTTGAGGAATACCATCCAAAAATTCTTGTTCTTTAGCTATCTTAGTAATTACAGCATCTGGTTCAGGAACAACATCATCTTCCACCTCTCTTACATGTGGAAACCATTTTGGTGCCTTCTCTGGTAGTAATGATTTAACATTTGGTACCTTCTTTGGTAGAAAAGACTTAACTTTTGATATCTTCTTTGGTAGAGATGTCTTAATTTTTGCTAAGACCATACTGTATTAGTACTGTGGATTTTAGCAATAGGGATTGATAAAGAGAAGGAATGATCACTTGGCAATTAAAAAGTACAAAAAAGAGGGAGAATTCCTCAAATATTTATACTTGATTATTGTCCAAATCTATTGCCAACCTTTTTAATTTGTACATCCACGTATTCTTGCAACAGGAATCAAGTCTTATTGTTTGTGAGACTAATAACATCAATTTTGTTGTAATTTTTTTTTTCAATCTTCTTGTTGTGATGGCTTTTTGACTCAAATAATATTCTATATTAGGAATTTTGTCGGAATCAATGTAATTAGTCGCATCGTTTTTTTTTCTCTTCATGCAGAAACTTACCTTAGATTTAAAGTTAACTTCACTTTTAAAAAGAAGTTAGTCTTCAAAGGTTGTTGAGATCGATGACTAAATTTTGTTGACCTTGACTACCAAAATATGTTCTTCCAAGCTTCAGTTGGTAAATCTATCATTTCCAGATCATTATGGCCATATCCGCACAAAAGTCGTCTACGTAAATTCATTTCACAATTAAACTCATTAAACGCCGGATATTATTTTTATGCATATTATTTTTTTTTTAGATTCTTATCATGTAAGGTTTTTATATTGATTTAAAGTAGTTCATTGTGGTAGCATTCATCAGGTTTCTTTGAAACACACATTTGCGCAGCCTCTAATACTTAAGTGATGCTTTTCGAGTTGAGTAGTTACAACGACTTAACTTAGGATGTATAATATTTAAGACATCAACTTTCATTGCTCTCAATAAACATCATCATTGTGTTGGTAAAGTCAACAATTAACAAATGTTGCGTTGGTATGTCAACAATTACCATATGACTACAAATAAATGCACACGACTAATAAATGATTCATCGTGTGGTCAATGGAGAATAATACCCTGAGTGTCAATAATTGAACTCCAACGTTTTCCATGGGGAGTCAAGTATTGGATAGCTGGATACCCCCACGGTACCACAAGTAACAACATGTCGCTGCAACCAGTCAATGTTCGTTGAAAGCGATTATCTTAACGTTAGACACGCCCAAAACGAACATTGAGACAGAGACCAACTTAATGTAAGCTCAAAGCTTGTCAAGTATTAACTGACATATATTGCAACACCCAGACATACATGACTCCCTGACTCAAATCAAAAATTTATATATAGCGTTTGCAAAATTCGGGATCTGATCTCCGACAATAGTCTTCCTTGAAACATGATTGGCATTACCCAAGGCTCCTAACAACGGTAAAGAATTGTACCAGGCGCTGATTCTACTCAGGTGCAATCGGGAAAAGTTTCAGAAGGGTTTAGAAGCCCGTGAAAAATTAGAGCAAGTTTACATTCAGCACCACAACAATGCACTATCATTTTTTCGTTTCGCTTTACCCCAGGTTATTTTTTGCAACTTTGTATATTGATTGACCCTTTCGAATAATTATCGCAATATTTTTGGGTAGCGCATTTCGCTCTCAGACTCCGAAAATTTACAAATGGTTCTGATTTAGGCAATACGCTCAAAGGTTAAAGCCTGGGGTAGAGATTTGGCACTAATGATCGGTAAGATGTCCCACTTTTGATATACAACAATCATTATTCTCAAATGACAAGAAGTGATTCTCAAATAATTGTATATAATGCATTGAACACCCTTGAAATCACCCGTAACAGATATTTATTCTTGATATCCTTTATATCTTTCTATAATCACAAGAGATAGATTTCATAAGATATATATATAAATATATATAACATATATAACAATGCCATCAACAGAGAATCCACAACTTCCAGCAACTATGATAGCTTCGGTTTTCAAAGGAGCTAGAAATATCAAATTGGAAACTGTTCCAGTTCCAAAACTTGAAACTACCAAAGATGCTATTATCAAAGTCAAGGCCACTGCACTTTGTGGTACTGAACTTCATATGTTTAGAGGTGATGTGATTCCACAAAATGCTGATTACATTACTGGACATGAATTTAACGGTACTGTAGTTGCTGTTGGTAGTGATGTTAAGGATTTTCAAATTGGTGATGATGTCTTATCAACTTTCACTTCACAATGTGGTGAGTGTTGGGCTTGTAAAGATGGTTTATCATCCTCGTGTATTGAATCTAAAGTATTTGGAACATGGGCATTAAATGGTGGACAAGCTGAATACGTTCGTATTCCAAATGCTGATAGTGTTCTATATCCATTACCTAAGAATTTAAATAGAATTACAGCATTGTTGATGAGTGATATATTTCCAACTGGTTGGTTATGTGTCAATAACTATTTAAAAAAAATCTTATATGATGAAGAAAAGATCAAAAATAACGTTGTATTACAATTGGGTGCTGGTCCTGTTGGTCTTTGTTGTGTTGCAGCTGCTAAAGAGTTGGGAGTTGGTACTTTGTACATTGCAGACACTGTAGAATCTAGACTTGAAGAGGCTAAAAAATTAGGGGCAATTCCAATCGATTTGAACAAGGTTAAAGACGTTCCAAATTTCATTAAGAGTAAAACTGATGGTCGTGGAGCTGATGCAATTTTCGAAGTTGTCGGTAATGCAGCTGCTTTGAAATTAGCATTTGATTCAGTTCGTTCAGCAGGTTTTATATCTTCTGTTGGATATCATCATGAACCATTACCATTTGATGGATTACAGTGTTACTTGAAGAATATATCTTTACAATTTGGTAGATGTCCTGTTAGATCTATATTTGATGATTCTTTTAAGGTATTTGAAAAAATTGCTGATAAATTTGATGGATTTGTTGATTTAGTACTACCATTACAAGAGGTGGACAAGGCCTATGAGATTTTCGACAAACACGGAGCAAGAAAAATAGCTTTTGAACTACCAGCAGAGGCTTGAAAGATGAATGACAATGAATTCCATAAATTTTCAACCTTGTGCTCAAAATGTAGTTGAGATTTGAGTGATGTATATTGCCATATATATTTATGATGCAAATGAGTACTAACCAAATGTAGAATAAACGATATAATAACTCAAACTCCAAATTAGGAAATTGATCTCAACCTGGGGACAACTTTTATATGGACTTTTTGCCGTTTCAGGGAAAAACGACAAGTACCCTCGGAGTTCCTATTCGGATTTAACATCCCTTTTGTTTTTGTTTTTTGTTGTTGTTTTTTACCCTTAAAAAAAAAAAAAATCACTAAAATTCTCCGTTTGCCGTGTGTGCAAAAACCTGCGCATGTCTCTAAAATGTGTCAAAATTGAAAAGAAATTTAAACAAAGTAGCGAAAAAAAAAGGCAGCAAAAAGCAACAACTTTTTCTATTAGGGAAAAACTTTCTCTGCAACCTTTTGATCAAAAGTTGATTAAATAAAAATTTATCAAGTAACTAAAAAAAAAAAGTCAAAAGGATATTTTAAACTTTACTTTCTTTATATTTGTTGTATGACTTTTCTGTTGTTAGTTAAATTACTGTATTTATTTATTTATGGTATCTAGTTGTTGAACTCGTTCATTAATTATTTCATTTGATCATTCATCTCATCTCATTTCAATCTTCCAGCTTGTCTACAATTTACTTTCCTTTGGTTTAAATTGTCCCCTTGATAATTTCCTAGCTAATCAAGAACAATTAATACTTCACTAATTTCCTTCTTACACTCGATAGGAATTATTGAATTCATACACATATACTTAGATATTCTTAAGATCACATCGCATTAGGCCGAACATGTCCTACGAACACAGATTCAAGTTCACAACTGAACAAAAGAGATCAAATTCCATCATCTACGGAACTCAAGGGAAAGCTTTATACATTCCTCAAAACTATGATTTTGCAAATAACTCCAACTCTATAGAAGACGACGAAGGAGAATCTTTTACTAAACCAACTGAAGATACCCCTTTGCTACAAAACCACTCCCCACCAAAAACTCAATCTCAAGCTCATCGTCTATCAAATGATCTCACTGCTACTTCCACTACGGAGACCTCATATCTGTCATCCGTTGGTTCTAACCTACAAAACGGTAACTCTACATCCAACAGTGACAGCGGTGACAATGATGTTGAAACGGTAAAATATAACTCAGGAAGCTACACTGAAGAGGACTCTCCAGAATTTTTGGTAAGAAACAATAGTAATAGCAAAGTCAATAGAAACAGATTTTCAAGAGAGTTGACAAATCAAGAACGTGAGTTGTTGAAAGATAACCATTTACTAGCAAATTCTGAAAGTGATGCTTCAATTAATTCAACATGGGAAGAAGCTGTTAAAAAGGGATTAATCAAAACCTCAATAAAATTTGAAGCAAAATCACTTTTAAAATCATCCATTCCAATGGTTATAACGTTTCTCTTACAAAATTCATTCTCATTAGCATCAATTTACTCTGTTGGCCATTTAGGTAAGATGCAACTAGCTGGAGTTACATTAGGTTCAATGACTGCTAATATTACAGGTTTTGCTGCCATTCAAGGTTTAACCACATGTTTAGATACCCTTTGTTCACAAGCCTACGGTGGAGGTAGATATGAGTTAGTTGGTTTGAACTTTATCAGATGTTCATTATTTGCAATCACTTGCTTTATCCCAATTGCAATCATTTGGCAATTTTTCTCAGCTGAAATATTACATATATTTGTTCCAGATTTAGAACTTTGTCTAATGGCTTCAAACTATTTAAGAATTGTATGCTTTGGTATCCCAGGTTATATATTATTCGAATGTGGTAAAAGATTTTTACAATCCCAAAATTGCTTCCATGCTTCAACAATGGTTTTGATAGTATGTGCTCCTTTAAACATGTTTTTAAATTGGTTATTAGTTTGGAAACTAGGTTATGGTTATATTGGGGCTCCAATTGCAATCACTATAAACTATTGGATCATGCCATTAGGTTTATTGCTTTTCACATTGATGAACAAAACTTTCTTAAAATGTTGGCCAAAAAATTTTAAACTAACTCAGGCATTCCAAAATTGGCCAAAAATGATTGAACTAGCATTACCAGGTATTTTAATGGTTGAAGCTGAATTCTTAGGTTTTGAAATTGTTACACTTATGGCAAGTAATTTAGGTACAGCAGAATTGGCTGCACAATCTGTTATTGCATCGATTTGTGCCCTTGCTTACCAAATTCCATTTTCTGTTTCAATTGCCACAGCAACGAGGGTTGCCAATTACATTGGTGCTTCATTGGTTGACAATGCTGAGATTTGCTGTAAAGCTTCAATGAGATTAGGTTTAGTGCTTGGTTGCTCAAACAGTTTTATGGTTTTCTTTTTCAGAGATTTCATTGTTAGATTTTTCACAAATGATGAAGAAGTCATTGCATTAGCTTCAAGTGCCATTTCTATCATTGCATATATGGAAATCGTTGATTGTTTAAATGCTTGTTCAGCAGGTTGTTTAAGAGGCCAAGGATCTCAAAAAATCGGTGGATGCATTAACATTTTTTCATTCTACGTTGTTGGTGTTCCAACTTCATACATATTGGCATTTAAATTTGGTATGAGTATTCAAGGTTTATGGACAGGTATAGTTTGTGGATTAACTATGATTTCCATCTTGCAATTCTACGTTGTGTTCATTGCCAGTGATTGGAACAAGATTGTCAACGCTGCTAACAAAAGAAACAGTGAACAAGTTTAAACATCTCCATCAATTCTCTTCACACAAACAATTAAAAGTGAAACCTTCACAATTTGCATATAGCTGCTTTAAATTATACATCATAGCATCTCTTCAAAATAACAAGTGAAAAAGTAGCCCGTAGGTAGAAAGAATGGTTACTTTTGATAATTCTATATCATCGTCACCTTCTACTCTCAGTACAAAGAGTTGCGTTTTGGTAAAACCTCTTAGAAAATCGAAACGTCACGTGATAGCTCCAAACAGAGTATCAATTTTTTTTTGTAACCAAAAAAAAAAAAACAGTAATATTTCCCCGTACTTTCAGCCGAGGATATAATTTATTGGCGAGTTCTCTCAATGAGATTTTACTGATGAGTATAATAAGCAAGCTTCATTTGGGAGACGGGATAGTATATTGTGTATAAGCAGGCTTAAGTGTAAGCAATGGACTACTACTCCTCTTTGGACTCAAGGTCGTTGGATTCAACACCAACAATTTTTGAAATCATATCTTCTAATGAATTAGAACAACTGTTATCGCCTTCAATTCGGTATATAGTTGTGCATTATGCCACCAAATATCCCAAATGGTTGTTGAAGATTGCTCTGAGGTTTGATGAGTTGAACTTGTTGTTAAGAGGTTTGATAGAATGGAGGTTTTTGAGGAATTGGAACTCTACATTCACTGAAAAGTTTTATGGTTTGAAAAGATCAAGTTTAAATAAGATCTCAGTACATGATAAGGATCATAAGATAGTTGAACTGATACAGATGAAGAAGCGGTTAAAGAGTTGGCAGATTTTGGGTATTCTGGTGAATTTAGTAGGTGGAAACTATCTTAGAGAGAAGTTGGATGTACTGCATGAAAGATTGTTACCCAAAGTATTGATGAATCAATTGAAGAAGGATTCTTTAAAATATTGGTTTGTCAAAATTTATCCATACGTGTTATCTGCCTTCAAGTTGTTAAACGTTGTATTCCAAATACTTTATCTAAGTGGGAGAACAAAATCTCCTTCATTTGTTGATTATTTACTTAAAGTGGAATACACCAGACTTTCACAATTTGATTATGACCTGAATGATAAGAGATCTGAAGTTAAACAGACTACTGTTGATCCTACAAAGGTGAAGAATACAAGAGTTAGACCACCTACTTTTGGACAACATCTAACACAAATAACCAATCAATACTATCAACCACTACAATCGTTAATCTCACAAGCTTCAACGACGATATTCCCAAGTGCTATTTTCCTTTTAAAATTCTTAGAATGGTGGAATTCTAGTGAATTTACATCAAAACTAACCAAGAAGCAACAAAACATTATAGACAAGGAAATCCCACCACCACCACCACGAGCATCTTCAACGTCCCTGTCTACAACTTTAAAATCATCAAAGGGTGGAATCAAGCATCAAAACTCGTCCAAGTGTCCAATTTGCTCTGAGGATATTACAAATCCTGCAATAATTGAAACAGGTTATGTGTTTTGCTACCCTTGCATTGTCAAATTTTTGACTGATCAAGATCATGAGAAAGGTGGAAGATGTCCAATTACAGGGGTAAGACTACTGGGTTGTAGATACTCTAATGAATCCTCGAGTTGGAAAGTTGATGGTATTAGAAGGTTGATGATATAGAAAGATAGTTTACATATATATAAGCAATAAGCAAGTTCATTTAGTAAATATCCCTTATAGCCTCTGCTTTCTTGATATCTGTACTTATCGTACTCAAATTTGATATATTATCACTTATTGCTCCTAAAGTCAACAGTACATTATAATTATTTTCCAGTTTAACTAGTTCTTCCTTGATATCATCCTCCTGTTTGTAGTTAAGTTTGGACACTAAAGAGTTTACGTTTCTCAAGATCTCATATAGATTCACGTTTCCATCGTAAAGTTCTACTGATTTAGAATCTTGATATGATTTTAGCACTTCTTTGATGAAGTTTATCTTTTCCTTCAAAGTTCTTAGGATAAACTTTTGTGAATCTATTTGATCTTTCAACTTGTCTAAATCATTATAATTTGATGTTTCCTTTATCGATAATACCGTATCAACGGCTATCTTTTCACTTTCCTTTGTATCAATCTCATACTTTAATTCACCACCAAGAGCATCATATACTTTGACAAATTTCTCATTAGAGTATTTCCTAGCCACCAAATCAGGATTGAATACTAAGGAGATCAACTCTATGTTTAAATGTTTGAAAAGTTCATGTAGCGATTCAAGTACTGGTGATAGTTTCAATTCATAGTCTTTCACGATCTGATACACACCAATGGTAAATTCATTTGGAAGTATCGTTGCATGTTGCTCCAATCTTTGATGAAGAGAGTCAACATCCACTTGATTGGAGTCATTAACCACAAGTTCGAACGAGTTGACAATTTGTAAACGATCATTTCCATCTCTATTCCCCAATAAAATTCCAATAACTAGAATTTAGTTAGTATGAATATCTTCAAGTCAATATTACAATCCAAACTTACATGGTTTATCCTCATGTCTTTGTACTTGCCTTGTATAATGATCTGAGACGTTCAAAAGTACTAAAGGATGAAGCCCAACTATCTGTGTAGTGGATCCCATTGTGGTTTGCGAGAAGTGAACTAGATTACCTTTACACCGATCTCAATACTAAGCGTGTATAAAGAGAGATTACTGTGTCAAACTTCAGATATTTCTATTCTTTATTTCTCCGTGAGAGAATAATTAAAAGAGCTCCCCGGAAAAATTTAGGCTTCACCGAGAAGAAGCACTGAAGGTTTAGCAAAAGGGTAAAAATGGTATAAAAACTACTAAAATGAGATAATTCTTATAATTGTGTATATTAATGAACTTAAAAGACAAATAAATCCACAAATGTACCCAATGAGATGTTGAAATAAATAAGTGTTATAGATGTAGAAAAAAGTTTGAACATTTCTGGAACCAGGAGAGTATCCGTTGTATAAATTTATATGTTATTTATCAAAAAAACATTTTGGTTATCAAAAATGTAAAGTTGATGTAGAATGGAAGTGTTGTTGGAAGCCTTTCATAGGAGGCGTATAATATAATAGAACAAAAAGGAAGAACAAAACAGAGCGAGACGGTTAATGTTTAATTGATTGAGGTTTGTGATCTGGGGTTGAACAACGATTTAGTGCGTTCTGGGATGTCAATGTCAAGTAGATGAAAGAAGGGATGGGGGGAGGGGGGGAAGCAATGGGTTTAGGAAGCATCAAAAAAGATAAAGTGGGGGTTAAAGTACGAATACTGCAAACTAAGCTTGAACAGGTACTTCAGTTGGAGCCAAAGGATCCCTTTCAGTGAATCTCAAAATTAAATCATCCTTTGGGAAAATAGTTGCAAAGACTTTAATCTCTTCAGACAATGGAGTAACTTCATGGTATAAATCGTTGAATAAAAGAGCTTTACCTAGTAAAGCAGTAAAAGTATTCATAACATATGTTTGACCCAAGCAAACATGAGGACCTGTACCAAACACCAACCAATTTTTCTTCCCGGCATTGGCCTTTGAACCTTCAACCCAACGTTCTGGAATGAATTCATCTGGATTATCATAGACTTCTGGATCGTGTAAAGCTGGATATAAAGTTGGAATCAACATGGAACCAACTGGTGCAGTATACGTATCACTAACGGCAAATTTCTTCTTGACAACGTATGGAACCATAATAACTGGTGGTCTATAACGTAATGATTCCTTAACAACCATATAGGTGTATTGCATACGGTCAATCAAATCTTGAGTTAGTCTAACATTTGGATCACCATTACGGACGGCTAATTGTTCTTCTCTAATTTTTTTAACGATTTCTGGTCTATCAGCAACAGTTTGAAATAACCAACAAGCTAAAGAAGATGAAGCATCTTGAGATGCAAATAAAAACGTGAAAATAGCTTCAGAGATTTCTTTATCACTAAACTCTCTAACTAATACTTTAGCCTCTGGTGTTTCAAGTTTATCCCTTTTAGCCTCTTCCATAACATTGATCCAAGCGTCTAAAACACAAGTTGGTTTACCACCAGCTTTGATATATTTTTTAGCTTCAGCAGAACAAGCTGCAAAAATCTTCATAGTCATATCAGCAGTTTTTTGACCATACCATGTTTTCGTATATGGAATGATAATTGGGAAGTTGACCAGTTCTAAAGCAGCTGTAACTAAATAATAGTTATCAGCAATGACTTTGATTTGTTTCTCAGTAATATAATCACCACAAAATGCCTTTAACGATAAACCACACATCATCTCTCTTAATTCATGGAAAAAAATTGTTGGACCATCTTTAGAAATTTCTTGGAAATGCTTTAAATACTTATCCATAACAACCTCTTGAGATGGAACATATGTAGATAAAGCTTGTTTGGTGAATAACCCATTCAAACCTTTTCTATAATCGGTATGTGGTTTACCATCTAAAAAGACCCAATTACCAGGTCTTAAAATTTTAGTAGCTACATCAACAACACAAGGTTTAACAAAAGCAGGACTTTGGAAAATCTTTCTAGCTAGATCTCTATCACTTGCAATAATGACAAATTTATGGAAAATTGAAACACATGATAATGGACCAGAGTACCATTTAGCTTTATACTCTTCAAATTTCGGATCCAAACTTTCTAAAAATGGCCCGATAATTGGCCATATTTTATACTTTGGACCAACAATATTACCCTTTTTAATTTGATAACTAACTTGATCGTATACAATTGCAATTGCAAATAGTGTAAATATAACTTTCCACCATGATAAACTTTTCAAAGTTTCAACTAAAAATTCAACGGTTAAAAAATCCGGTATTGAATTTAAAATAGTTGGATTCTGAATATTTGAAGTCAAATTTTGACTGATGTATTGCAAAGCAGTAGCCATCTTTTTTCCCAACAATCTAACCAAAAACCCAAAACGATTGTGAAGTTTTGTCTATTATTTATTTGAACTTTCAAAAGGATAGGACTAATTTTTAAACTCAAGTTATTATTAACCTTCAATTGGTTCTTTTGCAATTCGGGAATTTTCCTCCTTATATGAGAAATTTTTCTCTGACCTTAGGTTTTACTTCACTTTTACAGCTTTTAAACGGTTAAACGACGGAAGATACACAAGAAAAAAAAAAATAAAATAAAAGATTAGGCTTTGCCTTTGAGGAACGAGAAATGGCCTAACTTAGAAGTAAAAAAAAAAAAAAAAAAAAAAGTTCTTGTCTTTTGTATCTTAAACGACAAAACATGACTTCCCGATTCGGCCTGCTCCTTTTTCAGGAATTTTATGTTGATTAATAACATTTTTTTTGTTTGACCTAATTCGTGTATTTGCGATTATGCAGAGCCTAGAAATCAGTTCAAGGATAAAAGTATGGTACGATAAGACTACTAGACTGTGTAAAAAAATTGCTATAAAAACCAAGGAGAAACTATATGAGGATTTAATGGGAGAATGTAACTAACTTTTCCCTTACTCTGCATTGCATTGACTTCAATACTAAAAAAACTTTTCTTCAAGATTCGTTACTAGAACCAGTCAAAAATTTTCTTTCCCCTCTATAATGTGCTTTCATGCACCTACGTTCTATTATTAAAGATATAATATTCTTCAATTACAAGACATTATACTATTTAGTTCAGTCCAAGGTCTTCTCTCTGAGATTTCGATCCTTCGACATAGACTGGATTAGCTCCTAAAGATGTAACTCTAGTTCCATGTCTTGGATCTTCTTCGTCATCATAATCATCAATGGCATAATGAGCAGAGACTCTATTATCCCATATGGCAGAAGCTCCCAATTGACGATCTTGTTCAGGAACAGTCCAGTTGAAACGTACTTGAATGTCCAAATTTTTTTCCAAAACATCAAACAAATAGTTTAAAACTATTTGAGATTCTTCTGGTTCTAAACCGACAATTCTTGTAGTGAACAATCTATTTATGAACAACGCTTTCCAACCGGTAACTGGATGAGTGACAACTAATGGGTGTTCTGTTTCAGTATGAACACCACCGTTTAACAAATTATCACGTTCTAAATATTTATGAGCTGATCTTTGAATGACTTTTTTACCATCCAAAAATTTTTGGAAATCAGGAGATAGTTTGTCATAAGCAGCATACCCTGAAGTCCAAGCTGTATCACCACCAAATTTTGGAATAGAATCTAAATGTAAATGAGTAATTGCAGGATTTAAATGTGGTAAATCAGTATGCCATGCTCTACCACCTCTTTTTTTAAAAGATCTATTTTCTCCCTTTCTATTAAATTTTCCCCAAATAGTTGTAATACCAGTTGGTCCTTTCACTCCAGGTAAAGGAACTTGACCAGCTAATGGATGCTTTTCAACTTCATTTGAGTAAAATTCACCAATTTGTAATTGCCTTTGTGGAGATAGATCTTGATTTCTAAAGAAAACAACAACTCTTTCAGCAACTAATAAGGCCAATTCATCCAATTCTTTTTCATTTAAATCTGCAAGTTGAACACCAACCAATTCAGTTCCAACGTATTTGGTTAGATGTTTAACCTCTTTAGCTTTAGCAAATAAAGCTTTCTTTTCTTTATCAGCATTTATACCACGTTCTATATAGTCTTTGTCCAAAGATTTTCTTAACTCATCTCTAATCCTTTCAGCATCATCCGCGAAAAGAGTTAATTGTTCAGGTCTTTTAGGATAGTTACCTTTATAATCAATCCCATATTTTTCAAATCTTTTCTTTGTTGATTCTGGTAATTGATCAGAAAAATCATCACCAGCTCCTTCTTTAAAACCATTGATGTTTTTCAACTCAACATTAATGGTTGTTGGTTGACTTGAAACATCCTTATTGAGCTTCAAGTTGTTATACTTGTCAACAATGCTGTCAACGTTGTCTTGAATTGTGGTTTCTGTTGCAGTAGGCATTTATAAGTATAATTGTTTACAGGTCTTAGATCAGTCTGTTAATAGTAACGTAGTGGTTTAATAAAAGGAATATGTCATTATATAAGTACAAATCACTCCTTTATATAAGCCTCCACTTTTTATTGATTCTAATCAATTGATCTATACTATCGATATAATGACCAGTTATAATATTTTAAAATTCCGAAAAGCCACAACATAATATTAATAATTGACAACCATATCACAAATGATGTACTGTATAAAAGTGTATTAGTAACACACTCAAGTAAACTGTACCATCATATAATAAACATTACACCTTTACACAAATTGTGTCAAAATTTTTGTTTCTTGCTAATAGATATACATTGATTCGAATATGTCAATTTAGCCCCATTTTTTTTTTTTTACTCTTTATTGTGGAGTACAGATCTATACACATAAAGTATTTCTTTCAATACATTAAATCATGCGTTCGTACATTAAAGTGCAACTTTAAAGAACAGTCAACAACATATACATTCAATATGACAAGATTTATAGCGTAACCAAATGATTATACCTGAGTAGGAACAAAAACTAACTTAAAAGTGGTGTTGATCAAAGACTATTGATACCATCTTGTACCTTCAATATTGACACATGGTCTTGTATCAGATTTATTATTATTACCGTTATCATTACTATTGGTTTGCTTTTGGGGAGTTTTTGAATTAAAAGTTTGACTTTGGTTTGAATTCCCACAAGCATTACAACCAGGTTTCAATCTATCTTTAACGAGAATGGGACTTTTTTTTGATTGTTTATCACTTGTTGGTGTAACTTTGGAATATGATTCTTCTTGCTGATTTTGACTGTAATGGTTTGACAAATTTGGTGTTTGAAGTTGAAGAGGTGATGATGGAGGTGTAGGATTAGGAACTTGTTCCTTTTGTAATTTTAAAGATAGTTTTTTCAACTCTTGATTTAATTGATGTTTTCTAAGTTTATTTTCATCTCTTAGTTCAAGTTTCTTATATAAAGTATCAACTTCTTTCTGTAAATCTTTCAATTCTTGACTCTCAGAAACTATAATATCGTCTTCTTTAAGGTGTGATTTAATATCAGTTTTTTCATTTACATTATCATCTAATGTACCAGTATTATTCGTTTCACCATTTTGTAAAGATAACTTTTTCAAAAACTCAATTTCATTTTTTAAAAATTCAAATTTTTCATCTTGTCTATCATTGATTTTTAAAATTTCATCTTGTAATTGTATAATTCTTTCTTCAATCTTATCATTGTTATTGATGTCATCATTAATTTTTTTAATCTCAATTTTTGAATCCTTTGAAGAATTATCAATCTCATTATTAAATATATCATTTGTATTTTCATGATCAAATCTTAGCTTTGGACTTTCAATTGAAGTCTGATTTTGTTCAAATATGACAATTTTTCCATTAAGAATATCAATTTCTTTATTCAAATTTTTAACTTTTAAATTTAAATCATCGTTTAATTTCTTATATTTAATCAATTTTTCTTTTAATCCATTTGCAAATCCATTTATAACATCATTTTCCTTCTCCTGTTCTTTAAACCGTTGCCTTAAAGATTCATTTTCTCTAATAATTTTTTCAACCATATTGGAGCTGATCTTTACATCATCACTAATAGGAACTTTTTGGCCTATACTTTTAAATAATCTTGAAGCAGTTGTAGTATTATTATGATTATTTTTATTATTATTATAAGTGCTATTGGCTTTTGATTTAATATTTGGAGAGTTTAAATCTTGATATTTGGAATAGAAATTTCTCTGCCTTTCATGTAAAGTTTCAGTATCTTTATGAGGTTTCAATGGAGAGTGCTTTGAAGCCAACTGACCAACATCATTACCGCCTCTACCAATCTCAATTGAGTTGTCTAAGAATGCATATTGAGCTTTAACTCTGGAAGGAGATGGGGAATAGTCCATTGTATGTAGCCTATGACTTTTTTCTGTCTGTCTATGTCTGTGTGTAATATGGCACCTTTTTGTAAAGATAGTGTTAGCGCTAATTAAAGGAAAGATCAGGATAACAATAGCTCAAACTTTGAGAGGTGAAGGGTCCTTTTATATATATATATCTAGGGAAAGTCGAGCTCAATTGTAGCAAATGATAGTGAAGATTTCTAAGCTTGGGGGAAGAGCTGAAGACCAGTATAAGCGCTGGATAAGTACGTTAACTCTAGAGAAGATTCTCTTCTTCTTCTTTTTTGCCTTTTGGTTTTGTTGTTTTTTGTGTTTACTTTTCTTTTCTCTTTGTTTTTGTTTTTGTTTTTTGTTTTTTATTCTGACTTTTCGCGCGACTTGATCTTTCCTGTCAGTTTTTGATTAGTCAAAATATAAAGAAAATGTCCAAAGATACCAACCAATTTTCATTCCTATAACTCTCATTACAAGATATTTATAAATGTTGAAGTTGTTGATGGTAAATATATCTCACATTATGCGGTAAACCTTAGATGCCAGCTATGATCTCGAAGTTTTCAATCTTGTAAAAGATAAAGGTGAGAAAAGATATGATAGAGTTGATTTCATTCTGATACCAAGTGTTATACTAAATAACATCAAGGCCTATAAGTTATTTCATCCACCATCATGAGGTTGAATTGACCTTTCTCTATCTTGAGTAGAAAGTTACTTTAAAGATTTTCATTAAAGATAGTTTCCCATTTGTATATCCTTTTTCTCAATTGTATGTTAACTCTAAAAGTTTTTTCTACTTCATCGAAAGGAGTAAGTTCCAAAAGAATGTTCATGTGATATC
Source organism: Taiozyma peoriensis (assembly GCA_030574875.1). Classification (NCBI taxonomy): domain Eukaryota; kingdom Fungi; phylum Ascomycota; class Saccharomycetes; order Phaffomycetales; family Wickerhamomycetaceae; genus Taiozyma; species Taiozyma peoriensis. The sequence continues at coordinate 25,238 of JAJMFM010000010.1, forward strand.
AGCTGGCTCATCATACGCTATCAATTTCGTTTTGAACCAGATTGAAGAAATTTAATATATAACTATAACTTCTGATGATTGTAGAATTTTTCACCTTTGATCTACGATATAACAATCATAACCGTCAAAGAAGAAAAGAAAGATGAATCGAATTCTCCACTGGGTTTTCAATTCCTAGGTTATGGTTCAAATTTAGTTCATACAGTTGATTTTGGCTATTAGCTTGAGACATTAACAGAGAACAATGAAGCCATTAAATATATCATTGCTTCAAGCATAATATGACAGGGTTACTTAAAACCACAGAACATTGATCCAAGTTTGATGAAAGCTTTTAACGTGGAAAAAGTAGTTCGATCAATTGAATGCTTTCAATGAAGTTTAAAACTGTCCATAGTCAAACAACTAGAACTGAAGAGAGCAATTCAGGAATCTTTAAACTCTGACATCTTGGAACTTAAAATTGGTTATTAAGAGTTAAAAATGATGGGTTTTCACTTTCAATCTAATAGTCAATAGTAGTCACTTACCTTATCAAAGATTCACTTAAGCAAGAGCTTTACCATGTGGTCTTGAGTCTTTATAAATAGATGGGCAATGGTGTAATCGGTTCTACAGTAGCTTTCTATGAGAACTTATCTCAAGGAATAGGTAAAGAACATAGTTAATCAGTTTTGACATTATCAAAACAACTTCCTAACGTTGGAATAGAAGAACACTATGCCTTGTATTACTGCAGTATAGACTAACAACGATCTTAGCGTTTACCCTTCTTCTTCTTTCCCTTTTTAGAACCAGTACTACCACTTGGCTTATCAGAAGCTTGTGGTTGAACAGGCTGTTGAGGCTCTTGTTCCTCTTCAATATCAGCATTGGCCAATATACTACTAAATCCTCTCACTGGGACGTTGGTCAATTTGTTGGTATCAACATCATCATCATCATTTTTATCCACTATATCTTGACTCTTTCCAGAATTTGAATTCTCCTTAATTTTGCTAACTTTCTTACTTATTTGAACACCATGTGGACCTAAAGCTGTCAATAATTTAGATAATTCTTTAGTCTTGTGAGTTTTATACTTGTGCAATTCACCAGAAGTTGGATTGAAAACCTTGAATGATACAAATGAAATATTATTCAGGTTCTTTTCCGGATCTTGCTTTGTCTTGGATTTGATAAGCTTGGGATGTTTAGCTTCTCTTTTCTCTTTTTTCTTTGTCTCTGAACCATACGTTATAGAGACTCTAGTCTATTTTATTCTAGTTAGTTGATATAATCTTGGACACAATCACTCTATGTGTGTCTAAAATTTATTATAACTCACCTCAGATGGATTGATCTCAAGAAGATGGAAGGCACGTTCTATGAATGTATCGACCGATTTCACTAGTGGCATTGTCAGTATATATGTATATATATATATTTGAGTAGCACCTCTCAGCTTTCATGATGCTCATTTGGCTCATTTGATGATGAAGTTAAACTTGATGGATTTTTTCAAAGTTTCGGTAGGTTATTTTTGTGTTACCCGGATTTTAGTCCATTTGGATACAAATAATGAAGGATTGAAGAACTACGACTAACAACTAAAGATCATTTGCATTATAATCGAGAGGAGGAAAATTGAGTAGTAATAGATGTTTTATTCTATCATTTTCGACCCTTCTTCTTAGACTTCTTCTTTTTGTTCTTCTTAGCTTTAGCACTTGTTGAAATTTTTTTAGAGTCTGATCCTCCTGAAGACGGGGTATCTTGTCTGTGTTGCTCTTGTTGGTTTTGTAGTGATGATGTAGGTTCTGGCGTAGCGTCTGGTGATGGATCCAAAGAGGATGAGTGCTCTGGCTCTAAAATAGGGTCTAAATTTTGTTGTTCGTGTGTCTTAGATTGTGGAGCTGTCTCAACAGATTTGCTGATAGGTTCTGGCACTACAGCCTCTTCTTCTTCATCACCTTTCTTTGAAATAGGCTCAGCATGTTTACTTATAGGTTGAGGTGGGTCTCTCTGTATTGCATTTGAGGATGTGTGTGGTTGAACTTTTTGTTGTTGATGTAGTACTTCTTTCGGTATATTAGATTGTTGATCCTCTGGTTGGATTTGAGACAGTTTGAATGTTGATGGATTCTTAGGTAGTTGTGGAGTTGTGATATTAGAGGATGAATTAGCCAAGGGATCGTAGTTGTTATTCTGTAGGTCAAAAGCTGATGATCTTCTTTCGTACAATCTTTCAATTATCTCTTGATTATGTGTAGGAGTTGGTTCTATCAATGGTGATTCCTGCAGGCTCTCCTTTGGTTCATCGTTATAGCTTGGTGGCTTACTGATAATCTTTGATGGTCTCCCCTGATGTTGCTTTGAAGAACTTGCTCCTTCGTCATTGTCTTTTGACAGATCAACTTCTTTTTTATTATGAGTCAATAATAAGGCTGAAGGTCCAAAGAACGTTACCTCTTCTGAGGGATAAGTTGGAGGTAGTTCTTCACCTTTGTCCAACACGGTATCTTTATCGATTTCTTTACCATAAGCAGGTGGGACTCCAATTGATCCAAATACACTTCCAAATCCCCATTTTTTAACATTTGCTTCGATGAAAACAAACCCTAATTGTCCCAAATTAACGTCAACTTTAGAAGGACCAATTGAGCCAACTATAGGATACAAGTCTAACTTCACGTTATGAGCAGCTTCCAAGATTTTTTTACCATTATGAGTGAAAAAAATCGTACCAGATCTTTGTTTGAATCCAACACCTAGCACATCACCTTCAATCAACTTTGGCCATATGCTTGGAGCATAAAAAGGTTGGTTTATACGCACAGTCCCATCTGATTCATAAGCAATGGAATATTTGTTATACCCCGGTAGTCTAAAAAGTGGATATGGTCTTGAACTTAAACCAATGGATAATTTTGTAGTTGACGAATCAAACTCAAACAACTTAACTTCAAAATATATGGTATCATTATCATTATGAACGGGTAAAGGACAGTTCAAGATGGCAGAATTTGGTTCCGATGAGGTGAACCTGATATCCAGTTTATCTTCGATTATCACCGTTGGTGTTGAAGCATTTAACAATTCTAAAGGTTGTTCAAACAGATAAGCTTGAATCCCTCTATCGTTTATGTATTCTTGTTCAACTTCGTTTAGAGTTGAGCCTAAAGGTCTTGTTATTGGGGGAAATTGCTCTTGAAATTGTCTAGCATTTAAATAGTTTAATCTTTGCAAATCTGATAGTTTGGGTAAGTAATCAAGTTCATCATTTAACCTTGATTCTTCATCATCAAATTCACCAGGGATATTGAAATTCGAACCTAGGAATATGGATCCACCGTTGTTAAAGAAGGAGAAATATATAGTCAACACAAGTAGTATTATAAAAAGCACACCTAATCCTGTAGAAAGTCCAATGATTAAAGGTAAGTTGAAATCACCGTCAAAATCATCAAACACGTCTGTTAGTCTCACGACGTTGAACATCTCTAAATTAAGAGAATCCATATTGTGTCTCAACACCTCGTTCAATCCTGACTTAGCAATCACTTTTGTTACAAAGAAAACCCTTGATTAACCTTCACTCTACTGATAACGAGTTGTTTAAAGCCCTTTTTGAATATTTGAGATGTTAAAAATTGACTAGATTGAATTTATCAACTTCTTTTTCTCAAACCAAGAACAATTTGATATTACAAACGTTAGTGCTATTAACAATGATTTCCTATTATCAAATTCTTCCACTTCCTTTTTTCTCAAGTCACTTGCAATAACATTCCTTTCTTTCTTTGTTCTCTAATTTTGTCCTTTTTCTTCGCCTAAAATGTCCGCTTCTGAAGAAAATAGCGAGAGCGGTGATCTTTGGTGTCTTTTTTTTTTTACAGGGCTCAATTCAAACAATAGAACGATACGCTTCTAATTGAAATGATAGATAAAGTGGCTATTATGAGTTATAGTTTTAAGAAAAGATATAATTTAAATACAATATTCGTATTCTACAGGTTTGTAGCTTTCTAATGGTCTGTAATAAATATAGAAATGCATTCATTCTGTTTACTCTAAATCAGAGTCCATGTCATCATCGTCATCATCGTCATCATCGTCATCATCATCATCTTCTTCTTCTTCTTCCTCCATCTGGTTTAAAGAGTTCCTTCTAACAACTTCTTTGGCATCATCAGCTAGGTCGTCAAAATCATCAGTGTCACTTTCGTAATCCTTTGAAATTGATGACCACTCTATATAATAACCTTTTAAGAACTTCTTTGTATTCTTCAAAAACAACGGGTCAAATGGGAAATAACCTTCCAAATCAACAAACTGCTGCTTAGCAAGACTTTGTTGTAGATTATTAGATTGTGCGTTGATTGGAAGGTTATTGTTATCCTTGTTGCTGTAGTTTAAATCATTTAAAGATCTCATTCCTGAAATCCCCTTTAGTCTTTCATTCTTATTCTTTTGAATGATTGAAAAACAATAAGCAACGTTTTCTTCTTGTGCAATTTTGGCAAACATTAGCACAACGTTTTCATTACAAAATTTAAGTGGGTTGAATTTTGTTATCAACATTCTTTGGAAAAATTTATGTAGTTTTAATTCCCAACCAAGTTCTTCATTCTTTAGGATTGAATGTCTAAAGCAAAAAACGTATAGTAATACTTGGAAAGTTGAATAGAATAATTTAAATCTATCCATATTAACATTACCATCAATTTCTTGTTCCCGTTCTTCAACGTATCTATTCAACCAACTCATCAAATAACTCATCACGTAGACAATTTGAGATTTTTGTAAATATTGTGCACGAGATATATAAGAACTTAGATATTGTAAAGATTTGATTCTCTTTTCAATGGTTTCATTAGGTGAAAATGATAAATCAATCAGCGTTACTAAAAATGAATCCATTAGTTCGGGCAATTGTTGTGTGAAGTAAAACAAAATGAATTGAGTAGATTTGGTATAATACGTCGGTAGGATGTGTGATTTGAACAAAGAGTTTAAAGTGTTGTAAAGAATGATTGCTCCTTCAACTTCATCTTCTTCATTGGCTAGTAATTTCAGTCTTAAAGCTTGTAAATTTTCAAACACAATTGATAGGATCGAATCTAATTTCTCTGCAAGATCTGTAATGTTTGTAATTTGCATATTATTAATATTGATGTCCTCTTCAATATAATCATCAAATTCATCATCATCCAAATCATCATTCTCATCATCTTGATCCTGTTGTAAAGATTTTCTAGAATCTTCAAAATGAACTTTACGCTTGTTCAAGTTTTTCTCGTTATCGTTATCGTTATCATTATCGTTATCACTAGCTTCTTCCAAATCAACATCATCATCATCATCATCAACATCATTCCCAAACTCTGAATCTTCGTCATCATCATCCAACTCATCCAATTCGTTTTGAAGTTCAACATCTATTTGAATCGAGCGTTCTATAATCAATGACCAAATGTTGAATCTTAACTCTAAACAATAATCATTCAATCTCAACAGATTAGAAACATAATTTGTTAAATCAGATTTACTATTGTTCTTATTTGGGAAATTCTTAACTAAAGTCGAATTAATAAAATTGACAGAAGTTGGTATTATATTTAAAAGATATTTTAATAACTCATGATGATAATTAGTCTTGGTTATGGGAAGATTAAACTGTTGTATTAGAACAATTGCAATTTCATTCCACCATTTAGGTGAATAAGAGCATAACGTCATAATGAATTTTTTAAACACTTGAATTTGTTGATTTGATAAAGTCCACCATTTCTTATAACGAATGATTTCAAATATTAGATTATCACAAAGTTTCGAATCTAATTTCAATATGTTATTAGTTAATGTCGATAACATTATGGTAAATTGAGTTGAAGATATGGCTTCTGCATTCGATTTTCTTAATGATAACTGATTGGCCAAAGAATCTATTTGTGATGCGTTATTCTATGAAAAAGACTGTTAGTACTTGGATTCTTATATCAGGAATTAGAAAGAGAATATACTTACGTTATCCAAGGCTTCTAATGCGTTCTTGATATAAGACTTGTACAAATTCCTTTGAAACTTCTCATCATCAATTTCAACTTCATCTTCAACTGCAGCACTGGCGTCGTCTTCAAAGCCACTACCGGTCTTCCTTATTATCGTGTCATCTTTAGAATTTAAATGGTCTAATTTCCTTCTCTTCAGTGCTGAAATCTTTGTGTCTAATTTGTTCTCATCAACCTTCTCCTCCTCCTCTTCTTCTTCTCTTGATCGTTTGAAATGGTCCTTTTGATGGTCAATCGACATCATGTTTTGCCCTTCTCTTTTCTTATCTTTGTGTCTTCCTATTTCCTCCTTTAAACTCTACAACTACCAAAACACACACAACAAAATCTTGTATCGTTTAAAATAACCCTCTTCTAAAGCTTTTTCTTTAATACTATAAAATGTATAGAAAAAAAAAATTTTTTTACACAGTTAAAAGAAACTAAATGAAAAAAAAAAAAAAAAAAAAAAAAAATGCACGTGACATTTTTTGAGACGCGAATTTGTTTTATACAATTTTGAAAATCAAAAACAAGAAAAAGCCCAAAAAAAAATCTAAAAGTCAATAAAAAAGGCTTGAATTTAAACGAGGGAAAACGAAAACTTGATTTAGAGAAATCTTGAGAAAGTCTTGTGATTGTTGCTGTTGTCAATTGGTTTGCTTGTTAGATTAGATTAAATTTTGTTGAGAATATCGGTTGTGTTTGCTTATCAACTAGTTGTTGTTCTTTGTGAGATTTTTGCTTCCATTGTCTCCATCTTGTTGCACTACTTTTTTTTTTTGTTTGACACTTAAAATTACACTTAAATTTGCCCTTGTGACAATAGAATATCTGGCATATACAAATAGGGACCGCCACTCATACACATAGGTCATGCAGTACGTTGGAAGAGCTTTTGGCACAGTCTCCAAAACATGGAGTTCTATCAACCCTTCAACGCTCTCTGGTGCAATTGATGTGATAGTTGTAGAGGATGAAGAAGGTGAACTAAGTTGTTCTCCATTCCATGTTAGATTTGGTAAATTCCAGCTGCTAAGACCATCACAGAAGAAAGTTGATTTCATAATAAACGGTACACCGACGAATCTACCAATGAAACTAGGTGATGGAGGTGAAGCCTTTTTCGTTTTCGAAACTTCAAAAAACGTTGATGTCCCAGACGATTTGATCACATCACCTGTGCTTTCTGCCACTTCATCACCATCTTCATCGCCTCTAACTTCACCAAAAAGAGCAAATACTTCCAACTCTTTACAAGAACCTGAATTTCTAGACATTTCTGAAGCCAATTTAAACACGGTTCATCCAGATCAAGCTGATGGCGGTGTTCTATATCAAACCTCAACTTCAAAGTCTGATTCAGACCTTTTACACTCTGAGCATCAACAGCCGGAAAGACCAGCACCTCATCTCATATCTGCATCTACATCGTCATTAGCAACATCTCCAAAGGAAATGGCGATGGAAAAACTTCATAACTTGTCTAAAAGACTTACACGAATCAACATACCTACTAAAATAGATCATAATGGTGATATGTTCTTAGATATGAATGGTTATAAATCAAACGAAAAAAACATTCATGATACTGATGAATTTCTTAAAAAATTGTTATCTGAAGAATTTGGTGATGATATTGATTTAGGTCAGTTTCTCAAAGAGGATGAAAGTGGAAACATTAAAATTACATCAAATGATGATCTATTAACATCCCCTTCAATCTTGTCAACAGATTCTTTAGACATATCATCACCGGCAACTTTTGATTCTTTATCAGATCAAGAAAATACTGGTGAAGATAACACCAATACCACTTCATCTACAACAAATACAACTTCATCAGGAACAACTTCATCGTCTACAAATTACGTTAAAACTTTAAGATTAACCTCTGATCAATTAAAATTTTTAGATCTTAAACAAGGTGAAAACGATTTATGCTTTAGCGTTGATAAGGGTAAAGCTCTTATAACATCCAAATTATATCTATGGAAACAAAACGTTCCTATAGTCATTTCAGATATAGATGGAACAATAACAAAATCAGATGCTTTAGGTCATGTCTTAACAATGCTTGGTCGTGACTGGACTCATGAAGGTGTTGCTAGACTATTTCAAGATATTCAACTCAATGGTTATAACATTATGTATCTAACAGCAAGATCAGTTGGACAAGCTGATTCAACAAGAAGTTATTTAAGGAATATAGAACAAGAAGGTGTTGGATTGCCAGGAGGTCCAGTTATATTATCGCCTGATAGAACCATTGCAGCTTTAAGGAGAGAAGTTATATTGAAGAAACCAGAAGTTTTCAAAATGGCTTGTTTAAACGATTTGAAAAATTTATATGGTGAGAATAATGTAATTCATCCATTTTATGCAGGTTTTGGTAACAGAATTACCGATGCTTTAAGTTATAGAAGTGTTGGGATTCCATCTTCAAGAATCTTTACAATTAACCCTGTTGGTGAAGTTCATATGGAATTGTTAGAATTGGCAGGTTATAAAAGTTCTTATGTTAATATAAATGAACTGGTTGATCATTTTTTCCCTCCTGTTAGTTTAGATGGTGGTAACGATGAAAGTTTCACCGATGTTAACTACTGGAGAGAACCATTACCTGATTTAAGTGATTTAAGTGATGATGACATTGGAAATGATGCCAAAAATCCAATGAATAGTTATACGAAAAAGAATTCAGATCGAGTGAATATTGATGAAATTGATAAGGATTATAACGAAGAGGAGGATGAAGACTATAAAGACGACGATGAAAATAATGATGACGATGATGACGATGATGACGAAGACGATGAAGATGAAGATGATTATGGTGATAATGATTTTTACGATGATGACAACGAAATTGAACATTTGAATGATATTTCAAACGACGGTTCATATGGTTATTATGATGAAATTGACGAAGAAGATTTGGATGAAGAATTACTACAACAAAGCTTAAACACCACGGCAGATCTCAGCTCTGAACAAATCCCTCCACGATCTTTTAGTAACAATGCCAACACAAGTTCAAACACAAATGCCAACACAAGTGTCAACACCAGTGCTGCCAATAACAATAGTGCCAATGGTATTGGATTCTTACCAAATATGCATAGAGAGAGTAGTGGTATTTCTATCAATAGCAACAACATTAATGGAATTCATTCACCAAAGGAATTTGTCAAGGCTAGTGAACTGATGAATAAATTAAGTTTAACAGATCTGAAAAACATTCCAATAAAGAAAGAATGAGATGATCATGATTTAAGTTAACCAGACTAAGACTCACATATATATTTATTTTTAATAGAATATTTGCATCATGCTTTAACTATATTGTATAAGCACTATTCTGTGCTGAGTTTTTTGATTATTACTCTGTCACTTTTTTGCATCATTTAAGGATATTAGTCTGTATATCCTATAAACTGGATCTGGATATTGAGCGCTGAATTAAGATTGAAAAGCCTTGAATTGAGTTTCAGTTTAGCGTATTTGCCATCTCCCTAAAATCCATGTTGTTTTCACCCGGTTATTTAATAGCAATAAATACGTAACGTTGTTAACGGAATTAAGCATTTTGTCCATGGCAAAAAAAAAATAACTTGACACAAAAATTTGCCATAAAAACTAAACAATTGGCTGTATCGCCTGCTTTTACATTTAATATAAAAGGAGACTGATTAGTCCAATTGAAAAACAATCTTGAGAAACAAATTGAATTTGAAGAGAGATTTTTCATCAATCACATACAAGGCTATATACAATGGTTTCATCACTCCTAGAAACATTAAAGGACCTCAGACCTGCAGCTCCTACTTTCCTTCCAAAGGATTATCCAGATTTAACAGGGAAAAATGTATTAATTACCGGTTCATCAGCTGGTATTGGTAAAGAAAGTGCCAAGTTGTTATTATTACAAAATGCTAACGTTGTATTTGCAAACAGATCAAAGAATAAAACTGATGAGGTGATCAAAGAATTATTAGAAACTTTACCAAATGACAAATTATCCAAAGAACAATTACAAAAGCAAATCATTGATATTACAGTTGATTTAAGTGATTTAAGTACAATCAAATCAAGCGTTGAAAATTTAGTGCATGTCAAAGGTATTGATAGATTGGATATTGTTATTTTGAATGCTGGTGTTATGGAACCTGCCAAAAATTCTCATTCAAAGCAAGGTTGGGAGTTACAATTTGGTACTAATGTAATTGGACATCAATTACTTATTAACTTGTTAACTCCATTGGTTGAAAAATCTAAAAAGGAGAATTTAAATACTGGTTTTGTACCAAGAGTTATATTTTTAACTTCCTCGTCACATCATTTATCACCACCAAATGGTGGATTATCTTGGGATTTCAAAGATGCTTCCAAGAGTAATACTCAGTTAATTTATGGTCAAAGTAAAGCTGGTAATGTATATCAAGCTTATCTTTATGGTGTTAAACATCCAGATATTATAAGTCTTGCAGTTCATCCAGGTTTTTTAAAAACTGAACTGCAAAGAACTTACGTTGGATTAAGCAAAATTATACTTAATACTGTTTTACATGATGCAAAATATGGTGCATATACTGAATTATTTGCAGCTTTAAATCCAGATATAACTACAAAGGATAATGGTAGATATATTGGACCTTGGGGTACTTTTAGACTTTTAAGAAAAGATATCGAAAAAGGTAAAACTGATGGAACTGCTGACAAATTGAATGATTTTCTTGAAGATTCTATTAAAGATTATGTTTAATTCATAGATTAACATTGTTTTCACTATTTTTTCCTGTTTAGTACATCGTAGTATATAATATTTTCTTTTGTTTAATGCGATACTCTCGAGACTTTAACGGAATTAGTTAAAAACACTCCACTTTAGACAACTACATCGGGTTGATTTTATGTGTCATATGACTTTGGCTAATCTTTGATAACCATGTCACAATTTTTTAATTTGGATTTTCCATGAGCCTCGCTACTCTGCATGAAATTCTGTGTCATAAGTCCTTTTTAGCGCCGCTGATCATAAAGAAAAGTCAAGGAAAGATCCCAAATCCCGCCAAATAAAAAAAAAATATATTAGACATAAAATAAAATCAGCAATGACGTTTTTGTAAAATTCTCTAGGATGTTTTGTGGTGAGACTCAAACTTTATTCGATGAAAAGAAGACAAAAAAAAAGGAGACTAAAATTAAAAAAAGTCCATCGAATGGAACTACAATAGATAAAATTAAAGACCTAGTTAGGAAAAAAAATAGCGCTTTAGTTAATAAAATTTTCTTTTTTGCGACCCAAGAATGATTATTTGATATTTTTCTTGGAAATTTTTTTAGAATTTTGGTGCCTTACGGCCTTAAGTCTCGTAATAGTTTATTTTCTAGGAAAAACGTCAAAAAACTTGTTAAAAAATTTACGGAAAAGCTTGGATTATTATTTTCTTTCGGAAGCAGATGAGGACATGATTGATCTTTTAGCATTCAACAAACAGTGTTCTTTCACTATCATTTCAAATCATTTTGGTTTCCACCTTTCAGTAGATTAATAGAAGGATCAGTCTAAACTCTATGCGAACTTAGATAGAGCATGAAAGTTTCAAATCATTAATACTAGGTATTCAATCACTTTTAAACTGTCGCCCTTTTCTTTTGCAAAGCGCACAATTTTTTTGGATTTTTGCTATGTTGATTGTCCTTTAATCTCCAATTGAGGCTTTTTTTGGGCCCTTTTTAAGTCTCTAGTTATTGTGTGCTATGAAGAAAAAAAAAAAGCCATCGTAAATAAGGCTGCCATCTACTTGCGTCTAATACTATTCGTATCTCAATTAATTTGCTTGTTATCATCTTTGACTTTAATTATTCTCGAGATTGGTGATTTGTATAAAAAGAGAAGTAAATGGACCTAATGAATTTTCTATAGTTTCAATTATATTCATCTCACATCTAGTATATAATATATAGAAGTAGGGTATAGTCACCATGTCTGAAGTTCAACCATCTTCATCACATGAGATTAAAGACTCTCACTCTGATACTTTAAGACAAAAAAGTGTTGATAATAACAGTTCTAACGATGATAAAGAGAAAAAAGGTGCTTATAACGAAGATATTATAGAAATTGATAGTGATGATTTTGATTATGTTGAAGGTGATATTTCAAAATTAGATAATTCTCCATATCCTGAAGTTAGAGAAGTTGTACCTAATACTGATGATGCTTCAATTCAAATAAATCATTGGAGAACTTGGTTTTTATTAACAATTTTTGTCATAGTATTTGCTGGTGTTAATCAATTTTTTTCTTTACGTTATCCATCTTTAACAATTAATTTTTTAGTTGCTCAAATTGTTGCTTATCCAATAGGTAAACTATTAGCAAGAGTTTTACCCGATATAAGATTTAAAAGATTTCCATTTTTCAATTTAAATCCAGGTCCTTATACAATTAAAGAACATGGTTTATTAACAATTTGTGTATCTTTAACAGGTTCAAATGCCTATGCTACAAATATATTAATTGCTCAAACAAACTTTTATTTTAAAAATTATGGTGCTGGTTATCAAATTTTGTTGGTTTGGACTACTCAAATGTTAGGTTATGGTTTAGCTGGTTTAACAAGAAGATTTCTTGTTGATCCACCTGCAATGATTTGGCCACAAACTTTGATTAGTGTAGCAATGTTTGAAACATTACATTCATCAAAATTTGACGTTGGTAAAATTACAAATGGATGGAAAATATCAAGATATAATTTTTTCTTAATTTCATTCGCTATAAGTTTTGTTTGGTATTGGATTCCTGGATTTTTATTCAAAGGTTTATCATATTTCAATTTCATACTTTGGGGTCCATTAACAAGAAATAATTTTATTGCAAATTTCATCTTTGGTGTAAGTGGTGGTGTTGGTGCCATTCCAATAACTTTTGATTATACACAAATCTCACAAGCATCCTCAAGTTCTTCAGTATTCGCAACACCATTTTGGGTTGTAAGTAATACCTATGCATCTGTATTCATATTTTTCATCTTTTTATTACCAATATTATATTTTACAAACACTTGGGATGCCAAATATCTTCCAGTCATTTCAACATCAACTTTTGATAATAAACAAAAGAAATATAATGTTACCAAAATCTTGAATGAGCATTTTGTCATTGATAAGGAAAAATATAAAGCTTATTCTCCATTATTCATTCCATTTTCTTATCTATTAAGTTATGCTTTAAATTTTGCAGCTGTTATTGGTATTTTCGTTCATGCTTATCTATACCATGGTAAAGATATTTATGCAAAGCTAAGAGATGCAAGACATGGTGGTGAAGACATCCATAAAAGATTGATGAAAGATTATAAAGAAGCTCCAGATTGGTGGTATGCTGTCTTGTTAGTTATAATGACTGGTTTATCTTTTTTAACTGCTTGTTATTGGGATACAGGTTTACCATGGTGGGGTTTAGTTATCGCTTTACTTATAAGTTTAGTGAACTTTATTCCACAAGGTTTATTAGAAGGTATTACAAATCAACATGTTGGTTTAAACATTATTACTGAATTGGTTTGTGGTTATATTTTACCATATAGACCATTGGCCAACGTTTTGTTCAAAGTTTATGGGTTTATTGTTATGAGACAAGGCTTAGAATTGACAAGAGATTTGAAAATGGGTAGATATTTAAAGATTGCACCAAGAGTATTGTTCTTTGCACAAATATATAGTACTCTAATTGCAGGGTTAGTCAATGTCGGTGTTCAAGAATGGATGAGAAGTAACATTGATAACATATGTTCCACTTCACAAGCCGATGGATTCATTTGTGCCAATGGTCGTACAATTTTCAACGCTTCAATTATTTGGTCCATTCCAAAATATCTATTCTCACCTGGTCAACGTTATAACGCTATCATGTACTTCTTTTTAATTGGTGCCATCGCACCATTTTTCACCTATTACCTATATAAGAGATGGCCAAACAAATGGTATGGTAAGATCAATGCACCAGTTTTCTTTACCGGACCAGGTAATATCCCACCTTCAACTCCATATAACTATGGTTGTTATTTTGTTGCTAGTTTAATCATTCACCAAATAAAAGATAGATATACCAAATGGGATGCTAGGTATAGATTTGTTTTAGGAGCTGCTATTGAAAGTTCAGTTGCATTGGCTGTGGTTGTTATATTCTTATGTGTTCAATATCCTGGTGGAAAGTTAAAGTGGTGGGGTAATACAGTTTATCAAAATACTATTGATTACAAAGGAACTCCATATTACACTTTACCAGAAGGTGAAACTTTTGGACCTGATAAATGGTGGTGATTTTATTGTATAGAAAGCTTTGTATAAGTCAAACAGATAGTAAACAATTGAAAACAATATGTAATATCACAACATCCATATGTATCGCTCATATAACTTCTATATACAGCTACAACCTGGTTACAACATCCTTAGCTGTAACACATGCTCAAACATTTCATAAAAAGGTTTACTTAACTTATATGTGAATATAAACATCATCATCACGATATACCGACGGTTTGATCAAATCAGCGTATTTCAGTAAGCAAATTGAATTTCAACTTGTAATATGGCAAGTTGATCTGCACTAATTTTGTTAGTTCTAGATCTCCGAAGGAAACACAGTCGGTGAGGAACAGGAAAAAAAAAGGCTATGAAGTAGCGTTGTTATGACTTTCCTTTCATTAGTGTGTTTATAATTAGGACCAAAAAAATGTGTAATTCTGACTTGAATGTAGTACGCGCTAGTCTCTGATTAACTTTACCTATACTGGACTCTTATTTATTCACCTCAGTCTAGGAACAGCTTAACATTCTTCCTTAGGGCTCAGGCTGAATAAATAAGGCTACATTCAAAGTTCCGAAATGCACATATACCGGCATCAGTTACAACAAAGGAGGATAGAAAACAAAAAAAGAGGAATATAACTCCGGATGGGACTGAGCATTTGCGAAGGTTTAGAGACAAATAACTGTAGATTTTTGATCTGTATAAAATTTAAAATGTGTCTTGATAACGTTTACTAATCTAGAAATAGAGAGAGACCAAAAGTCTTCTAAGAGAACAAGCTCATTAAGAGGATAACCAAGACAAAAAGGGAAATGAAATTGTTAAACCTAGCTTGTTTACTCACCCTTTCCAGCGTGCCGTTATTTGCCCAAGTGGTATCAGAGCAAAAACAGTGGAGTAATACAATTTATGAGTGTTCATATGCTAGAGGTTCAATAACTATAGAACTGGATAAGAAATTTGAAGATATAGCTGAAATCACAATTTTTAGGTTCGTTGAATATGCCAAAAGCTTCAATGATGCTGCCGTCAAACCTTTCACTTGTTATGAGACTGATGATAAATCAATAAAATGTCAAAGTATAGATTTTACAAAAGATTTGATCGAACCCGATGTTGATTCTGGTTTTTTTTATTTCATCAAACTTGAAAATGATGTAAGTCATAATCAACTTATCAATGAGGAAGGTTTATACTGTGTTTCTGCTTCATTTGAACCATTTCAAGGTGTTAAAAGTAAGATAACATTTGATAAAGAGGAAACTTTCAACGATTTCACTTACATGGTCCATTACTTTCTCAGTGTCACTTTACTAGCTTCAATCCCGTTATTAGTTGCCTTTGGGATTAGTTATCATGTAAAATCTCAATTCACAACAAGATTGTCAGTTTCCTTATTCATAACTCTGACGCTCTTGGATTTACTTGAAATTTTTTTATGTCTCTATGAAGATTATGAGTGGCTTAATATTCCAAGAATTTTGATATCCACTGTGAAAGTCATATTTGGACTATATGTAACTGTTGTTGCTATTGCCAATACGTTCAGTCAATATAACGAAAATGATAATTTCTTCACTGTGATCATTTTGCTCATTCTCAGGTTTGCATATGATCAGTTTATATCCACATCAAGATACCTTGGGGATGCCTTACTATTTTTGCTGCCTACTTTTATAGTAACGTTTGACTATCTATACAACGTTGAACTTATAATGTTGTATTCACTTGGACTTCTTCTTTTGGGATTTGTCATTGCACGGTTCACTCACAAGATATTGAGAGATTATAAAGAGAATGGATATCCCAAAGATTGGAGGGATTCAATTATTGCAATAGGTGGAGTAAATTTATGGCTTCTTGGAAGAGTATTACAGGAGTTGCTACTTTGGTTAAAGCCAGTTACTTTTGCCGAGGACTATGATGATAGCTGGATATTTCTTTTCTATAAAGGCTGGAGTAATCTTTGCATTGGTGTTACATGGGTGTTGATCGTGTCTAAAGATTTAACACCTCAAAGTTATTCAAAGATAGCCAGTGATATTGAGACTGGTGTCCCATTGGAGAACCTACCTTACGATAAATAATCGAAAGGTGTGAATATAAGAGGGATTACAATAATTTTACCCTGTAAGACTTTTATTGTCATTCATCAATGCCTGAGAGCACAAGAGAAGAAAGAAAGAAGAAACAGAGATGCACAAGCACCAAGAGAAGCTAATGAGATAAATTGCAATGGACACTAAAAGAAGGGATGATAGGATCAAAAGGAAGGCTGTGAAAGAGGATAGAGACATGATTCGAATAGACAGAGGAATGAAAAGAAACTAGGAAGAGACATGAAGAGATACAAAGCAAAGCTGAAGTAGATAAAAAGAAGTCCGAAGAGGCCAACAGGAAAGAACAGGAGAGAAAGGAAAAGATGAATTCAGCAAAGAAGGAAGTATTGAACATCAAATAGATGAAAAAGGATGGAAATATAGTTGTTTTTCTTGTCAATGATGTTTTGAAAAGAGAACGCAAACTCACCATAACTACTCAAAGTAGTTAGATACATACAAAAGGAACCACTACAAGCTGTGATTGATTACAACGCTGATAATGTAATTTAAGTCAACATTCTATAAGTATTGATCCGGCTTTCTGTAACGTATAGCTCATCACCAACCTTAATTTTATACCCTTTGTCGTGATGTATTGTATAATGTCCAAAGAACGAAATCTTTGGCCATCCCAAATCTATTCTTCTGTATTGATCCAAAGTCCTTGACACACAACTAGTCTTGTCGAATGCTCCTTTCTGCAGATCCACGTTGGGTATTGAGCATCTTGGAGTTCGATTGCCTGTTGTCATTTCATGAATTTTGCCATCATCAAAAGTCTTCAAGCTTAGTCTATACCATTCATCAACATTCACCGAGTTTGGCACGTCTTTCAAGAGGATGTTTGGTCTAAAGTTTACTGCATCAACTTGCCTATCAAAGCCTTGGTGTTTGAGTCTCAGATTCAGCACTTCTATGAAATTTTCAGTTAGAATGTGAAATGGGAAATAATCATGAAACTGAGAGGATCGCATGGTTTTCAAGTGTTTTGGATGATAAGTCTTCACCTTTTTACCCTTGGGAGAGTATAACAGGGTCAGACTTGAGAATTGCTGAGAATTTAACTTTAGAGACCGTATGAATTGCGACGGTAGGGCTTTCCCTATATCGAACGAGCCAAAGCTGACTCCCCATAGATCTGTGTCTTTCAGTTTGTCGTAATTCAAATTATTTAGAATAAAGTCGTCAGTAACATCACAAGGTAGATAGAAACAATCATATCCACCATTATCGACATTTGGATACGTGAATTTAAACCAATTTTCATTCAAGCTATATTCCATTTTGACCAATGAAAGTCTAGGACAGTTTCTCAAAGTAATTGCGTCGTACTTTTTCTTTTCTTGATTCCAATATGCCAACATGTATTGTCTATCATACTTAAAACCATAAGTATCAACCTCCCACTCATCAACTTCAAGATATGAGCATGACTTTAGCGGATAGACGAATATTCTACCAACTTTTCCAGTATAAACCCTCTTGTGGAGCGATAATATGGCTATAATCTTATGCCGTAAATTGAGAAGATATACAAGAAATCTGTTTCTATGTGTATACTCATGTAGCTCAAGATTCATCAGTGCAAGCAGTTTGGAAAGAAAGACAAAAGTTGTTAAAATTGTGACTAGCACCGAAACCAATAAAGTATGAAGCATCACCATTCTTGAAAGAACAAAACAAAACCTAGCCTCTCAAGAACCCCAGAAGCAAACGAAAATCAACTAACGCTATATTAGCACAACCTTAAGACCAAAGACATCGTCCATAACAACGAAATGGAGAGTGAATAAAGACAGAGTAAAGTCTTTGATACAAACTCCTCAAACAATAATGTACAATTAAATTTCTTTAGATCAAAAATAGTAACAGTACCGAGTCTGGAAATGACTCAGTAGAGGACACATCAGTACAATATGTACCATCGCTCAAAACTAGTTTTAAGCTACAATTACTCAAAATTCTCAGAGTTGCATCAAAATGGTTTCGTGGTCTAGTTGGTTATGGCATCTGCTTAACACGCAGAACGTCCCCAGTTCGATCCTGGGCGAAATCATTCTTTTTTTTTTCCGCTTTCCCTGTACATAGTTCTGTTCTTTCAAATCCTTTCGGTTTATTACGATCACTTCAAAACAATCAGTCAGTCACACATTGATAAGTTGAACAGATTTCTACCAAATAGAATATTGTAGTCTACAATAAATAAGATTGAGGTGACATTAGACATTAAATTAAACGTTATAAAAACTGGTATTATAATATAATTAAAAAGTTAGACCACGATCAGGTTGAGCCAGTGCATTGATTTAACAATACGTTTAGTCTCTTTTGATCATGGGTCAAATTAGGTGAACTAAAATGCTTGGAAACTTTTGGACAGTGGAACTAACAAGAACAAATATGCAAAGAGTAGTGCAAACGTAGGAAATTCGACAAAAATAAAACATGTATTATCACATGTTATATGTCATACATCTTGATAGACCTCTTCTTTGAACGCTACTGCTACTGCTGGTAGCAGAGTTTGCGTAGGGATCAACGGATGGCAGGTGCTCTTGCTCTTCATGTTCTTGTTCAATCTTCTCACTAACCTGTAATGGGAATTTAAAGCCAAAGTTTAAACTAGCTGGTGGTTTTGTTGTTTCATCATCTGACTCACTCAGGATATTGGTAGTACTAGTGGAATCCCTAATGTCAACAGTGGAACGAGAAAAGTCCAAAAATTGATTTTTAAGACTTGGGCGTCTCGAAAAATTAATTGCTCCAGAGGTCAAGGTTCTTCTATGGAGTCTATTAGATGATGTGGTAGTGTTGACTGATGTAACACCTGATGATAATAATGATGATGATGATGTTGTTGTTGTTGCTGTTATTTGAGAGGAGGAACTGTTGACCGAAGCTGCGAATGATAAGCTATTGAAAGAACTAGCTCTTTTCAAATCTCTTTTAAATCTTGTCAATTCTATTTCACAAACATTTTTATGTTTATGATCATTCATCTCAACATATTTTTGAGGGAAACATCTATGACTTTGGGAATCGAAGAAAGTTTTATAGCCACCTTCAAGAATCAAAATATCTGGATAATCCAGGTGTGGATAGTTATCTTGGTTCACATTACGATCACAAGTTCTTAAATGACTTGCCATAAGCGGTCCTCTATAGGAACTAAACTCACAATGAAAGATAATTAGTGTATTTTTCTTCTTTTGTAAGCCTGATGGTAATCTTGATTTGTTGAGTAAAAATTTCTCCTCTAATTCTTTTTGCGATGAAACATTAAAGGCACCATTAATATGACCACCTTTATATTCGTATTCAAAACGACAATCAATAATTGTCACTTCATCAAAGTGTTGTTTATAATGACCATCAAGGATCTTACACAAAGTCTCAACTTTAATTCTTGGAATTGAATCATGCTCAACGTTAAAAGTCTCAATTTTTGAAGTTTGTAAGACAGAGTTTGACAAGTTGATATTTTCCCCATCAGTGTAATTTTCATTTGATGGATTATTCATCAGATTACCAAACATATTAGTAGTATCAGTGATTTCCTTCTTTGAATAAAACATAGAATGAATACGACGGACTTTTGCCCTTACTGGCTTCTTTTGTATTGGGGAACCGATTTCCCTCTTGTTCAAAGCCATATGGTCATCATCATCATCATCTGATTCATTCTCAACATCGTTATCATTATCATCAATGATTATACTTCTCTCTATGATCGGAGATGGGACACAAAGATTTCCTAACAAACCATCGTTATAATCATTATCGTCACCATTAATAAAATCACTGCTAATTGGGTTTGGAAAGTCCAGATTGGAAGTACTGTACGATGAATGCAATGATCTCATGTTTCCTTGAATAGAGGTCTTAGCTCTTCTTAGTGTTCTTTTTGTTTTAAGTGAAGCGTTGGATGATTTTTGTGATATTATTTGTTGAGCAGGTAAAGTGGTGTTAGACGTTGCAGATGCTGTTGATTCAACGCTGGAGACTGAAGTTATGGAATAAATGGATGATATTGATGCATTTGAAGTGGTTCTAGAAGAACGAGTGGAGTCTTCTGTGACAAATGGTGGTCTAACAGCTTGAACTTGTTTCTTATGTGAATGAAGTGTTGATTCTGATTTCTTCTTATTGAGAAAGTTATAATCATTACAGCTGTCCTCTTTTAGTATTAATGATTGCTTTAGCGCCATCATATTTCCACTTTTATTGATCTGACTATCTTCATTGAAATTCAATGATCTCTTTGGAGTAGGCGCTGTTCTTTGAAGACTTTTATTTTGCTGTTAGTATAATTCGTTCCTAAAGTGATTTCAAAGCGGTTGAACCATTTTGATGATTTGATCTGAGAAAGACCTTTGATCTTTCGAAAAAGTCTAATTTTTAATCAATTTTGCACTTTTTTGTCCATTTTATCACTTTTGTGACATTTTTTTTATTCATGGAAAAGGTTCAGACTTTTGCGACTCAGATAGTCAAAATTTCAGATCAAATCAAATAAGACTATAGTCTATTCAGTTAGTGACAAATTAAATACATACTTCAGTTCTTCTTCAATATGGAAGTTTTCACTAAGATCGGCAGCTAATGTCGATGTGGGACTATCATACTTAGATGATGTTCCTTTACTTTCAAATAGTGTATTGAGGTTTTTTGAGCCCAAGGGTATTAGAGGTTTAGGCCTTGAAAGTTTTCTTGAATCAGCTTGTGATTTTTTGTTCATGTTTTTGGGTAAGAACGATGGAGAGTCAGGGGAGTTTCCATTACCAAAAAATTGATCATGAATGTTCTTCACTAGACTGGAAGGCGAATCAAAGTTCATTGTATTAATGATGTGTGATGTGATAATATGAATTCTAATTTCTTCTAGCTCTAATTATAATATGTTATTTGTGTCATGCAATGAATGTAATTTAGTAGGAAAATATCTTATGTATAATTAGGCTACAAAAGTTCAAACGAGTGAATTTCTCTTTTAGTTAGTGATAGAATTAAAGATTGGAAGAGTGATGGTGGTGATGGTTATGTTGATGGGAGTGATGAAGGCTATGAAAAGCTGATGCGATTTCTTTTGCTGTGGTTGCTATACAAGGGTTTTGTTATACTTAAGGGGTTTACAAGTGTGTTCCTCTGGAAAAATGGCTTTATTAGGGATAGGTTTTGATTTTATAATTTCAAAAAGCGCCAAAGAAAAAAAAATTGTGTTTCCATATACTCCAAAAAGGTATTTTATTTCTGTTTTACCTGATTTGATCTTTTGTATGTGATGTGTGTGCCCTTGGAAAAGCTTAGTGAGGTTCAGGAAAGTTTAAGAGAGAGATTAGACGGAGAAAGTCTGTTTGAAAGGGAAAATACAAAAAGCGTTTAAAAAAGAAAAGTTGGCATAAATGTTTCATGTATATTTACGTGGTTTAAGGCCAAAGTGCTTACAGCCTTCAGCGCCCGAACATATAATTGATTTTAATTTCCCAAAAGTAAGCTTAGAATTGAGCAAACAAGATCAGTACATATCCGGTTTTATGATCTATACTTTGAGACATCAACACGGCGTCCTTTGTTATGAGCAACTAGAGCTTCTTTGTTTGACATAAGACTCTTATTAGTTCTTGCTCTTTGTTTCTCTTAGTGATATTTGATGTTTTCTTTTCAGGAATTCTGTAACTGGAAAACGTCGAAGAACATAGAACCTTTTTTTTTTTTGTTTATGCTAAATCTCGTACGCTAACAGCTTTTACAAGAAAATTTCCACACATTAGGAATGATTATAGTGCATGAGGTACACAACCTTATGTAGTTTAATCATAGCCTATGATCAATGATCAGATCAAGAGAGTCTAAGAAATAAATATACTCCGTCATTATATTAATGATTGCAACATTACGTATATACTGTACAGATCTGCTTAATCAGTGATCAAAGAGTGCCTTAAATCAGTGATCATTTTATTATTTGTCATAACAATATAAAGTTTGAATTTAGAAGTGATTTAGAGTGAAAATCATACTACAATAGCTGATCGACAGTCACAGATAATTTAATTATTACCCGTCTTTAATTCAGCCTCAAAACAAATCAAACTCTTCCTATGACGTGGGGACAAATTAAATTCGAATCGATTCTCGTACCCAAGTTTCATGTTCTACCTAGTATTGTGCAATGGAAAAGCTTGCTTTCTTAATGTTGATAAACGATATTTAAATTTATTCCCAGGCGTTGCAGTATTAGACTCATCTCTCTTTCCAGAAAAATCAAAACAAAATATGCAATCCGACGATGCTCGGAGGGACAAATCTAGAAGTTGTAGATCCCTTTTTGGACAATCCATTGTTTATATCTTTCCTGATTTAGTTCTAAACACGCATATGCAAGGGAAGAAATATACATATTTGGCTCAAAGAGTTCCCGAATTATATTTTTCCGTAGTGTTAAGCCTTACCCAAATTCTTTGTATTGCTGTGGTAGGAGCCTACAACCTAAGTAGCGGTTGGTATGAGGGACTCAAATCACTCAATTTGTATGCTGATACTGAGAAGTTGAAGCTCATCAAAGAAGGACTTTGCATAGCTATCTTAGACTTGTCCCTCCTGTATGTAACAATATAAACGTGGGATTTGAATATTCTGATTATAAGTGAATAAATTTAGCAAAATAACAGTTTTGGATTGCTCTTCTCTTAGTGTAAATGTTGTCTCAAGATCGTGGTTCAAGCTTGGATACAAGGTATAATATTATGAATTCATAATTTACAGTTTTGAGATTGTTTAGTGGGGAACGTCCTGCTGCCATTTCAAATCCACAGATAGAATAAGTGACACAATGTATGTATCTAATTCAACTTGATTGAGCTGCTTAAAGGATGATCTATTTGCAATATTTTGATCTTGAAAGCAAGGTAGTAAACTTTAGCTTAGTAAATGAAAACTGCTGAACGTGCAGGGTTGAAAGGTGAGCATGATTTTGTAATTCTATATTCCATGCATATTGAATTTCAAGATCAAAATTCGAACACCTTAAACCAAAACAAGCCCAATTGAGCTATGCATTAGAAAAAGTCTAAAGGATTTTTCGAAGAGATCAGTCTTTCAAAGTGTTAGCTTTGTTTGCCTTCAAGTGCTTATTCTCCAGTGTCATGCACATCAAAGCCATGTACAAGGGTCTATTCTTCTATTTCAAGAGATATCCACAACCTTGACTCATTGAAAAACTATAAAACCTTATTTATCTAGGTTTTCGGTCTACCTGATCTTGTTATTCCAAAGTTGGACTGGACTATCAACATTATCATGACATCGTAAAAAGCAATGATAATATATTTGATTTCAGAAGAATTAGTTGGAGCATGGCAATGCATCGACACTATTTCTCTATTTATGAGGTCAGAGAATGAGGTCAGAGTTATCTCATTTTGATACAATGATCAATGCTCATCGTATTTAACATTCACAATTAAGCTACTGTCTCACTAGTTTCATTTACAAATCTACGCTTTCAATTTCTCAACTTCTGTATGTTTACATTTATTTAACTACCTGTAGTCAAACTCGGGCGCAGACAAACATATCAGAATCAAGATAGAGATTCAGATCAATCGGTACTTCGAATCTCACCCTTCATAGTTTCGTTCTCCTAAAGTGCTTCAACTATGGCAACAGAAGGACAAATACATTTTTGATATCAGGGGACTAATATGAAGCGAAAGGGCAATTGGTGATTGGTCGGCTAGAAAAGTCTTAGTTGTGCATCATAATGAAACACAATTGTCTCTCACCTACTAACGGTTACCGTTTCTCAAACTTCGGATAAAATATTGTGAATGCTGTTCTACTTTTTTTTGTCAATTAGCCTTAGTATTGAACTAGTGGATTTCTACATCTGTAAACCAATCCTCGATTAGGTAACACCTTAAGCTTGAATCAACGCATCCCAGCTTTGAACGTAATTCATGTTCATGAAAACCTGAAAAAGATTGATCAACAGTGCTAGGGATGCATACCCTACACCATGAGAAGTGAAGATCTGCAAACCCATGATTATGAATACTATACTGAATATGAGTTATGACCTCATTTGTATAAATGCGGACCTTAGCCAAGAGCTGAAAAATCACCATAGAACTATGTTGTTTGAACTCGGCTTAGTTTAGACACAGATCATTGTTAACTATCAACAATTGCGAAGTATACCATTGTAGTGTTCAAGCAAATCATATTGATGTGACACAAGAATGTGAGACATGGAATGTGTGGCATAAGTTGAATTGACAATATAAAGAAGAAAAAATGTGGAACTTCGTTTTACCATGGCCATTATATTAAGGGAAATGGATTGACTAATCTGTGCAACAAAAGGTATCACATCTCATTGCTTCCTCTTGCTTCAAGTACAGCGAATGTAGACTCACTCTAATAAATTAGAATCAAAGATTTGTTCAAAGGTCAATATAAAGAAAAATCAAACCATGGGCATGTTTTCAATATTCTATCACTGATACAAAATTCTATAGATGGTAAATTGGTACTAGTACGAGGAACTCCTCAAGAGTTTGAAGCTGCTTTGATTTGAAGTACGAGGTATTGACCGAAAAAAACAACAACCATAATGTAATGATCAAGTTCTGATTCGTAAATATTTAAAAGTAATCTAAAGTCAAGGATACCCCAAAGTACACTATTGGTATTGAAGGGTTCACAATATGCGTACGTAATAACCCCAACTCTTCCGTAAGATGTCCCCTATATAAAGTGTTTAGCATCCAGTATAACATGATCAGTTTCACGTATTTATGCTGGAAGTGACTGATATAACAACACTTCAACAAATCAAGATTCATACAAAACAAGGAGAACAGATTGATATACGTTAGAACGATGAGGATGACGTAGATATTGACGGCTTTGTAATATCGAACCTTTTCATGGTGCAAAACAAGAAAGTGTGATGAGCCTGAAAGCTTTCACCCAGTTTAACATTTTGTGGAAGATATCAAGATTAACTTAGGTTATATAAAGCCAGAAACACATCATACAAGAGTACACATATCATTTTCTATGATTTTGTTACATGGAGAAGAAGTACTATATGCCCTAGGAGCATATTTGAATTATATTCCTCCATCAATTGCAACATGCAGTAGAATGTTCATACACCGAAAATTAGTTGAGGAATTAGTTGGCGAGAGAGATTTTACTGAAGCCGAGTATGTAAAGAGAAGCACCAACCTGCCAGATTACTCGCTGCTATGCACGATCCGAGATTGATGATTTTACTGTAAAAGAACTTGGAAAGAAGCTATATTCATTTATGATTAACACAAACCCTGGTATTTGATTCTATTGGGAATCCATGTTCTCTTGCAGGCAATTAAATGTTCTGCAATCACTTAAAGAGTTCAACTACTAGCGAGACTATGTATGCCAATCAACTCGCGATAAGAATTCGAGTTGGTTTGAGTACGAGGAAGCCATGCATTTTCTTCTTTGAACTAGGCTTTAGAACGCTATAGATTCTGAGGAATTATCCTTTTTTGTTCATTTTCCTGACATTACTTTTTCAGATGGCAAGGTAAATAATGTTATACTATTTCAACCCATTCGACCGATGATGTATTTATGATCATACTGAAGCTCACAGCTGTTCAATGCCTCACTCAACTTAGCTTATTTCCCACTCTTTTATTAATTCTTTAACGTTATATTCCTAATATTACAGCGTAATTGACTATGCACATTTCGAGTTGACAAAAAGCTAAAACAGTTTACCCCAGGGCGGTATATTGAGAATAACTAAAATTTCTTAACGATATGCCTGCCGATTAAATTCAAGCTAGATAGGAGTTAAGGTTGTTATCCAGTTACATTTGTTCAATTGCTTTCATACTTGAAACGTTAGTGATTTCGTTCGTCATAATTCAAACAAATTTTTATGTTGATAACATTTTTCATATCTTAATAACTCTTCCATCTCCTCACTTAGCCAATCACATTCATTCTAATTTCTTTGAGACAGTCAGATCGTGTGAATGTAGCTCCAAACCATGTATAGGCGTTGCAGAGTAGCAGAATGAAACCAGGTTGAGTATATACAGAACGTATCTGAGAAAGTCAAAATTAAGAAAGAGATCAGTCTTTAGATATGTAATGAAAACGAAGAGTATTTGCTCCTCAGTTTACGCTTCAGAAGATGGCCTCAGACGTGGCAGACTATAGTCAAATGTCATATTTTACCAGAATAGAAATCAAATTAGGTCGCCAATCAACTCCATGATCAAGTCAGCTCTGAAACATTGGAGAGTGTTCAACCTGGACTCATGAATAATTCCACCTTAGAAGCTTAGCATGTAGAGACAGTGATATTTATACTACAGTATCGTGGAATGAGTTAAAAGTTGCCTTGATTTAAGCCAGACAGGAAAATGTAACATACAAAAATTTTAATGCAAGAATGAGATCAAAAAAGACAAAGCGAAAATGGAATAGAGAAGAACTCAAAATGTACATGTATGTAATTTAGTATCTATAGCAACAAAGCACTGGTATCAGTTACTTGATAGCTTGTTAAACAGAGATGATAAATGGTGGCGAAAAAAAGGCACAGAACAAATAATGAATGTCGAGTTATTAGCATAGTTAGTCTTAATTGGATATTTAAATACCTAGGTATTCATTAACGGTTTTGGAACGAATGGAATTGAAATCGTTTTTTCCACTGGTTTTCGATTTGAGTAGATCTTCGACATTATTGTATATGCCTTTATCATGCTCATCAACTAAGCTGCCTTCACCTTCAGAGTCAGTATTGGAATCATCCGAGTCCAATGTTTGATAGAATGTAGAGTCATCAAGGTAATCTGGAACGTCCTTTTTCGATCTCAGTAAGGAGTTCAAGTTGAGTGAGTTTGAGGAACTTGCCATCTTATTATCTGCTCTCAATAGAGGTCTAGTTGGAGTTGCTTGAGTAGGATTTGACTTTGAAAGAGGTTGAGAAGGAGCATTAGATCCAGGTAATGAAAGGATGGAGCTATTAAAATTATCATCTTTGATTATTGATGTCTTGGAATAAGTCCGCTGTGTTGCGGAGTTAGACAAAGGGGTTTTCAAGGGAGTGTGTATCGTCCTGACAGTTTCGTTTGATAATATAGTAAACGATGGTCTTTGCTCAAGGTTTGGTCTTGCCAGATTAACCTGTTGATAACTCGATGAATTTGAGATATCAGACAACTTCGAAGTTAGATGCGTTGGAATTGGAATACAATCTTCATCGGAGTCGTTATCAAGATTATCGATTGTTACATCGATGGCATCATCATCATCCACAGGGAAACCGGTGGTGTCTTCTTGGAAGGTAAAAATGCCAGTGTTATTTCCATCTCCAGTGACAACTTGCTCCTTCAATATTTCTGTGACTGCCTGTTCAGATTCATTCTCCAGTATTATTTGTTCAACGCTATCATTAACACCATTTTGAGTTCTAGTCGATGTTAATTCAGAACATATTTCACTTCCTCGGGATGTAAATGTAACATCAGATTTGTATTCAACCTTTTCATTTATGGTGGAACCTACAGAAGATGCTCTTCTCTTAAAGATTGATTTAAATCTCTGTTGAATGGAATTTGTCCTTAAAATGAACTGTGATTGTTTAGTTGTTGTGTTGAATGATTTGGTTTTATTTTGCTTGATATGATCGAAATAATCCTCGTTGAATCTGATAAATTCCTGCTTTTTGGAAACCGGTAGATCATCAGTTACAAAATCATGCTTTTTCAACATGCTTAGTGATATCCTTCTTTTTGGATTCTTCTTCAACAATTTCTTCAACAAATCAATTAATAAAGCCTTTTCAAGATTATAGTCATATTCGAACTTTCCAGTATCAATTGATTGTTCATTTGCAAATTTGATGTCTCTGTAGTTGTATTGCACTTCAGTGTTGATGATTTTACTAAAAAGTTCATACTCATTGACAGCATTAAACGGTAATTCCCCAAAGGTCAGACAATAAATACTGACACCAAAACTCCAAATATCAATTTTCCCATCAATTTTAGCATTATTATGCTCATCATCTTCTAGTGGTTGATCATTTTTGGGTTTTGGTTTTAGCTTCTTACCACCACCAAAGACGAAGCCACCTTTCTTTTTATAAGTCCCAGCTTGTTTAATTCCAGTTCGGCTATCGTTGCTTTTATTGTCATCATTACTGCCTTTGCTATTAGGTCTATCATTATTATCATTATGGTCATCATCATCATCGTCATCATCGTCATCATCGTCATCGTCATCATTTTCATTAGCTGTATTGTCATCATCATCGTCATCGTCATCATCGTCATCATTGTCATCGTTATCATGGATGTTACAAAGCTCTGGAGCTAGAAACGCAGGAGTACCAAAACTTTTCAAGCCGGTATTCTGGCCATCCAACAGATAATTTGAAATACCAAAATCACTGATTTTGACAAAATGCTCTTCATTTAAAAGCAGATTTGATGGTTTTATATCACGATGAATAATTCCTAACCCATGAAGATATTCTAATCCTAAAATGACGTCTCTAATGATCGACTTTATTAATGATAATTTGTAAGGAAATGTTGGCTTGAGAATGTCAACTTCTGGGTCATTGATTTTGTAATTTTTAGAAGGACTTGTAGTGAACGTTAGCTCACCGTTAGAACAGTACTCTAGTATAAGAAAGATTTTGTTAAACTTATGATCGTTCAAGATCTTGTATAGCTTTAATATCCTTGGATGCTCCAAAATAATTTTCATTATATCTATCTCATTTTGTATCTTGCTCAATTGTAATTCGGGATCCTTGTTTAATATGCTAATTTTTGTGACTTTACTTATCTCTTTTATGGCGTATAAATTACCATCTTCAATGTCCTCAGCTAAATACACCTTACCGTTATGACCTGTCCCTAACTTTCTAATCAATCTATAGTTGTTTAAAAATTTCTCACCAGTGACTATATCCTTTGTTAGGTTGACATCAGTAATTGTGGTGATGTGATCTATCATCGTCTGTAATTGGGAACCGCCAAATACGATGGTTAAATCCTTTTGGTTATTTATCCTCTTTGCACCTGCCTTTAACACCTACTAGCACCCAGTGATTACCAAGGTGAGATGTGACTTTTGTGACTGATTTCAAAGATGCTATTTGTTTTTCCCAGTAACAAACGAATGAACAAGAGATAAAGCTTGTCTGCTTCAGCTCAAAGTAAAGAAAACTGACGCGGTATAAAGGACCCTTTCGATTGAGAAAACTTTCTATTAGCCGCCAATGTCAATTGAAATCATATGGCTTTTTTAAATTTTTTGATACTTTTTTTTTTTTTTTTTTTGTTGATGTGTTTACTTTTTACGGTAAAATTTCAGTAATGTCAAAAGACTACAACAATTATCGTAAACTTCTTTACGAAAAGAACAAAGTGCCTACAAAAAGCCAGGGAGGCTATACGCCTTTTATTTGATACAAGAGGTGCATTTCATACTTCTCACAGTTTACTTAGTGTAGTATAAATCTTCACGGATAGTGTCCCTTTTTGTGAGACGATCTATAATGTTTTTTTTCACGTGATAGCAGACAAAGTGGCTGAGGATTTGTCAATGAGTCAGAAATCTTAGCTTGACAATAAACAATCCAGCAAAATAGCCACCAACCTCTCCTTGAATGACGTAAGAGAGAGGGATAGAAATAAAGTGTCATGGTGTGACACAGTGCATTCGTATTAAGTATATAATAGTCTATCTAAATCACAGTGCTTCCTATCTTATCTTGACAAAAGCAATGTGGATCTTATCAAATCTTCAATTTAAAGTAGATCTTTGCCCACAAAGCCGAACAATGGTACCTAAAAATTAAATTGCAGATAAAGGAAGCTGAAATTGAAGTAGGCACTACTGCCAATTTTAAACATGTTCCACAAGACAGATCTTAGGCAGCAAGACGACACATTCGTGCAACATCTTGTATGTGAATGAAGTTAGGTTGAACAGTACTCTCTAGCTCGCAGTGTAGTTATAACTTTTTAATATTACCAGATAGAGTAACTGTAATGACTGTGTATCTTTCTCCCAATAACCACTAGCCAAAACGAATAGATCTCTACAAAATTTGAATGGTACTTGAAAATGTAAAATAGCTAATCTGATATACATATCTATGTACTCGATAATAATACCACTGATTATCATATTGAAACGGTAGTAAAGGTGTAGGAAGTCGTAAGCCTTGTTTTTCTTCTCCTCAGTGAGCAAGATATGAACTCTCTAATGTCATAGATTGAATGTGCATCACCATCACTTCTCCACTATCCCCATCACTGATCTTTTGTGAGCAAATTATTTGTCTATGTAGCAAAAAATGAAATTAAACTGTAAAGGACAAAGCTAGACAGTGAAAAGGGAATTAAATAGGTAGAGGAATAGATCATCATTGGGGATAATAGAACCACTAGCTAGCTTGTGAAGCTGATACCACAGGGCCCCCAAGAAGAGGAACGACGAAAAAGAAAGCCAGAAAGTTGCAAAGCAAAGAAAAAAACGAATCAAAACAGACATATGCAAGAGGGTGGAGACAGAAAATCATTTTAAGGTCATCAAAAGGGAGTTTCAAGTGTTATTGTTATGCTTGTTATGAGTTCTTAGATGTTGAGCCAAATTATCCGATCTTGAAAACTTCTTCTCACAATTTGGACAAGGGAATGGTCTTATGTTTGAATGAACTGATCTTATATGTCTTTTCAAATGTTCCGATCTTCTGAATGCCTTTGGACAACTTTCACATTTAAATGGTTTTTCTTCCTCTTCTTCTTCATCTTCCTCTTGTACTTCCACTGGAGTTTCACCTAACAATGATCCTGATGTTGCTAAAGCTGCTTTGGTCATTGTTGTTGTGAAATCAGAATCGTTACCAAAGACAGCAGAGGATGGTTGAATAGGTGAGACTGAAGTTGGTGATGCATATGATACGCTGTGTGATTTAGTACGGTACCTATGAAGTGAAGCAACAGAAGGTGTGGTTGGGCCAGATGTGGTAGAAGGATTGTTCAGTGTTGTTGACCCACTAACCGTCTCCGTCGTCGTTGATGTCGATGGCGCCGGTGTTGCGGTTGCCGATATTGTTGTTGGTGAGATGGTGTTTGTTGTTGTTGCTGCTGCTGCTATTGTTGTTGGTACGTTTGTGTTTGTGAAAGATAATGATGATGATGCATTTGAAACTGAACCCCGTCTTGTAGATTGATATGAAGACATAGGCGTTGAAGATTTTGTGGTTGGTAGAGTGGAACCACGATTCAGTTGGGATTGTTGGTGTTGTTGTTGACGTTGCAAGGCAGCAACATGAGAACGATTGAAAGCGACAGAAGAATCGGATTTTCTTCTCTTATTCAAAGAAGTCTTGATTGCGTTGTTTTGTTTGTTGAAACTTGAATCGTTTATCGAATTACGTTTTGATAGTTTTTCATTTTGAGATAACCACGTTTGAATGGCTTTGTTGAATTCTTCATTCATCGACCAATTGTTGAAAGATGAATGCTTGCTCTTGTTAGAAGCCTTTGCTTTACTGGACGGTAACGAATCGTTGATATCATCCAAAGATGAAACAGAATGAGTATCTTCTATAATAGTACTGTCAAAGTCACTATTGTGATTAGCAATAGCTCTTCCTTCAGTGGTGACATCACCATTCGTAGGCAATGTCAGCAAGGACGAATTTTGTGAGGAAGAATTAGAGGTAGCAGTCGATGAGGATATTGCAGTTGTAGTGGTGATTTGATTCAGCTGTTTAGGATTGATTGTGTTTATTGGAGGAACAATATGGTTGTTGTTATTGTTGAAGGTGAAGGAAGAATAAACTTGATGGAGAGGACGTTGATGTAGTTGTTGAGGTGATAAGAGATAGCTATCTTTCGTAGGATCAGTTTCCCTTTGAGATTCACTCTTTAAAAGCAAGTCATACATATTTTCTAATCCACTAGTAGCTGTTGATCCAAAACCACTTGGTGTGGTGGAAGTTGATGATGGATTGTCAAGTATTGAATCCAGGTCATGATCAGCGTTGTTGATTGTATCGTTCAAATTGATTTGATCGATGAAGACAGACAAGTCATGCGAAGTCATCTTCAAAGATGTTTAGTTGAAAGTGTGAATGAATGTATGTATGAATAGATGGTGAGGAAAAAGGTGAGTCTCAATTATCAATTGGAAGCACACACACAACACACACAGTAAAAGCGATAAAGAGAGATCTAGCAATTAGGCAATAATTTTTTATAACTGTGTAACTAAGATATGAGTAAGGAAGTTGCAAAGTATTGTGGTATACTTCATATATTGGTTCTTGTGTTCTGCTGATAGTCAAATCTAAATAAAATTCAACAATTAGTGTAATTCAAATATCGACCAAGGTTATTAATATTTAATATTATTGCAACATCCAACAAACCATGAGTTTTATCACACAATCAAAAAATCAGAAATTTAATTTCTCGGGTCTTTTTTAATTGGAGGCTGCTGCTGCTGCTGCTGCTGCCAAAAAAAAGCAAAAGATTACTGAAGACAGGTGACATTTTTTTTTTTTTTACTGAAGATTCTTGAGTCGGAGTACACCTTTGAATCGAGATTTGAGGTTAAATTAATATAACCGAAGAAGATTGAATAAACTAGTCAGAAATTGAGAGAAGTCTCAGACAAAAGCTAAGACAAGAGGTTATATACTAAAGACGAGACAATATGACAGTCAAAAACTTGTCGTAGAAGTATCAAATCCAACAACCTTTTTAGAATTTCGATATTTACTATTAAACATTGCGGTTAGTATGGGTAAATAAACAAACCTTATAAGAGGCGTAAATTTGTAGCCAAACTCCAGTTGCTACGTTGAACTCTTGACCGAGTGGGTTAGAATTTCGGCGCAGTGCATATAAAAAATGTCAATTTTTGTTACCATATTGACAATTACTATTATGAAAAACCAACTTGTGGTACAAATGACAAGAAAAGTTTGGCTGATAATTTTAAGGTTTTATCTCAAATCCTGAAAGCAATGGTGAAAAGTGTTGAAAGATTAACAACATTAACACAGATTGTACCACTCAGTGGCCAACCGTATACTTGAAAAATCACCACAGGTTTTTACCACATATATGTTGTATAGGTTAAAATAAGGCAGAAAAAATTATTTGACAAGCAACTCGCAAATCAGAATAGATTAGTGGATCAGAAATGCTGTGACACTTTTACTGTGTTGTTTAACAAAAAAGAAAGTTCTTCATCTTTTATTCTGCCGTGATTATCAGAGCTTTCAACTTTTCCACCCCACCCACACTAGTATAAGGCCATTCCTCAATAGTGGTGTCTCGCTAAAAAAAAAAAAAATTTACGCTAAAAAGAAGCCCGGTTTTTCTAATCTCTCCACAATTTTTTAACCCACATATCGCTAAGTTCAAGAACTAAGTTCCAGAAGAAAAAGACCCGTGCTAGTTTTGACAGACAAAAATAAGTGCGCGAAATTATGTAATAAAACGTTCGATTACATAACCCACGTAAAGGAGAATTTAGCACTGCACTGCGTAACCTTTAAATAGATTTCTTTATCGGGAACTGTAAATAATCCTATATAGAATCCCAAAACGGAAATGATTACGTAACAATGGACATTGATAACAAACGATACACATTGGGAAATTTACAAAGTTCAAGCAAGGTTTGGACAAATGGACCTACCTGCCAAAAAGACGAAAAAAGTGGCAGAAATTTGCGCAAAAATGTTCAAGATTGGTTAATAAAATTAGTGCCAAATTCAGCGAGCGCCAAAAAAACGATAGTGAACAAACTGAAATTTATCTGGCCATATAATCAAATTTAGCGAGTGAAATTGTTAAAAAAAAAAAAGCACACTATTATAGCAATAACTTTATAAAATTGAACCTACAACTCATCATAACAACGATTGCTTATTCAATAGGAAAAATCTCTTATATATATATATTCACCTCTTCTTATTGCTTATAAAAGTACAAAGATAAAGAAGATGTCCATTGTCAATTCTGAGTTCTCAACTACTTCAAGATCCTCAGTTTATCAATCTAATGGAAAACCCCTTTCTAAGGAGGCTCTTTATAAAGCTAAATTAAAATATGGTATTTATCACAATCCTTCAACAAAATCTTCAGGTTTCTCAAATGATGCTGATGCATCTGATACTGCTGCCTTATTAGCCACCTCTTCAGATTTATCCATTGAACCATATAAAAGAAGTGTTGCTACTGATGCTCAAACTGCTGCTTTACTTGCTAAACAATCTGAAAAATCACCAGAAATTTGGAAAAGAGAATCTCATGATATAGATGCTCAATTTGCTGCTCAAAGTGCTAAAACCATCGTTAAGAAAGCTTCAGATACTTCTTTAAGAACTTTCAACTCTTCAAGTGCCGCCAATGCTGCTTTAACGCAAAATGCAAGATCGATTGCCAATAAACCTTCAAATGCTTCAATTAGATCAAGTGCTGGTTCTTCAAGTGCTGCAAACGCAGCGCTAAGTTTGAACTCTAAAAGCTATGAACCAAGTTCAAACTTGGCCTCATTGTATGCCTTTGATGCTGTTAGAAATGGTCTTGAAAGACCTGCTCATGCCTTGGATTTGTCCAAAATCAACGAAGCTTCAAAACAAAGAGCTTCTACCTTAATTGAAAACAGAACAAACCCTGCAAAGGACGTTTCAAGATTTGGTTTAGCAACTCAATCCAAACAAGATACAAAAACTTTGGAGGCATTTGCCGCTGTTGGTGCATTAGCATCTCAAGGTTATAAAGTTCCAGAAGACCCAAATCTTGAAGCTAAACAGATTTATAGAAATTCTTTAGTTGATCCCAAAGTTTTAGCTGCTGCTTCATTAAATGCTGCAAAAACTTTGAAAGGTATTGATAAATATCTAGGTACTAAGGATACATTACTTTATAATCAAGATTATAACAAGATTGCATTGGAAATTGCTCAACGTCATCATCAAAAAAGAACTGAGCATGACAATTCAGGTAAAATCGATTTAGGTGGTGGTCTATTTATGACTCAAACAGAATTAGATGCTATTGCTTCCAAGTTTGTTAATCCAGTTTTAGCAGACATCACTTTGAAAGCAGATGCTCAACGTAAAAAGGATGAAGAATTTGCCGCACAACAAGCTGCTCAACGTAAGGCTCAAGAAGAGTTCAAACAAAAGGAAAAGGCAAAGAAATTGGAAGATAAAAGATTGAAAGAGGAATCTAAAATTCAAAGAAGAAAGGAATTGGAAGATGAAAAAGCTAGTCAATTAAAAGCTAAGAAAGACTTGGAAGATTTGAAAAAAGCTGAATTAGCCAAACACAAAGAAATTTTGAAAACAAAACAACTCGAAGAAGAATCAAAGAGAACTGAACTTTTATCTAAAAAGCAAGAGGAATCCGATAAATTATCTAAAGAGGCCAAAGAAGCTGAACAAAAACGTGCTGCTGAATTAAACGAACTACAGAAAGAACGTGAAGCAAAATTGGCTCCAATTATTGCTGACCTAGAACAGGAAACTGAAAAATTAACCTTGTTAGAAGAAGAAAAGAAGGCTATTGAGGAGATTACCAGCTCACAAGTTACTAATATTGAAAATTCGAAACAGTTATTGGAAACCTCTAAAAATGAGTTAACTCAATTAGAATCTCAATTGGAAACTTTAAAATCAGAAATTGAAGATTCCAAAACAGAACAAGAAAAGTTATTGAAAGAACATGAATTGAATAAAAAGGAGACAGAAATTTCCTTAAAGAAATCAAAAGATTTAGAACTATCAAACGATTTGAAAAGACTTGAAGTTGAAAAAGAAAAAAATTCACTTGAAAATGAAAAACTGAAATTGTTATTAGACTTGGAAAATGAAAAGATTGATGCTTTAAAAGATGAAAAGACAATTTTGGAAACTTTACCACCTTCAGCTGATGATGATGATGAACCTGCAAAAGTTGATTCCGCTGCCTCTAACAAATCAATTATCGCTGAATCTGGTGTTATTCCAACTAAAGACTCTGATACTCTACCTCCTCCAATTATTGGCGAAGGTGAGGATGAAAAACCAAACAAACTAGAAAAAACCTTTACAGGGTTTTCTCAAGGTTCGAATGATGAGAAAGATATCAACGATGGTGCTAAAACTTCAACTGTAACCACTACTGCTGCTACTAGTACTGGCACTGAAACCAAAGATGATAAGAGCAAAAAGGAAAGCAGTACTGATACTCCAGATACTACCGACACTCCAAAGAAGAAAGGTAAGAGCTTTTTCAAAGAATTTTTCTAGATACACTGGAGACCAGAAAACATTTACAGAAACAATCGGTTCACCAGTTAAATTGATAAGCAAGAAAAGTCTTTTGTTAATCATCAGATTCTATCTTGATTCTTTTTTGGTCTTAAATGTTGCGCTGTATTCTTTTCAATGACCTCAAAGTGTTTGTTCAAACGCAGTGCCTCGCTCGAGGGCCGCAGATTGTTCAAGGAGTTGATCTCTTTGACATTTAACTTTTATGTACTATTACTCTTTTTATTTTGTGTTAGTTCTCTCCTTTTTCAAACGTGTTCTATCGGTAGACCTTGTCATACAATGGTTGACCCTTTGTGATCGGTGGTGCTTTTTCTAATACTATAAAATTTTGTTTTGTGAGTGACGGCATAAGGAAAAATCCTGTCCATATACGTAGCTTTTTTAACCACAGTGTAGACTAGTTGTTATGATTCGAACATCTGTTACTTTATCGAAATGAGTACTATATTATTTGTTATGAGACTTTCCAATTATAATACTTGATTTTATAACTCAAGAAGAGTATCATTCTCATTTGAATTCCCTAAAGCTAAGCTACAAGCTCTATTACTATTTCAAGAACTAAACTTTCGCTACATTCATTAGCTTCAATGAAACAATTCAGTAAAATGGATCATATGTTGAGTTAGAAATAACTTATATAATAAAAATTTCCCCATTAATATCATATTTTGGAAATGGTTTATGTTCCCCAAAACGGATAGAAATCCGCAAAGCCAAAGTTTTTCTTGACACCTAGGTAAAAAATCCCAAACTTAGTACTACTAAAGGAACAAATCACCACAGTTTATTTGTAATGCAAAGAGCCATTGGACTGATTTATTATCAGATTGATTTTAAAAGTCAGAGAGGTGAGATTCTGTGTGCCCAGTCAACATCTCAAGAAGTGGTATTGTTTAGAATTTTATGGGTACACACAATTAAAGCTTTTTAATACTGTGGCATCGATGGCTTTATGGTATGTCATGTTTTTAAAGGTTGATTTGAAATCAAACCTAAACTCCATACTTCAAACATATATATATATATATATATATAATACTTTCATTCCTTTATTTACTAGCTGTGAAAGGATCAATATACATATTTGTAGTCTTTTTAGGAACAATATAGAAGACAGTATGCCATCTACCACTGCTACAACTACAATCCAAAACAACGTTAACGAGATTGTTGACAAGTATAACAACTTGAAAATCAATCAAGATGTTACCAACAAACCAACATCGATTAAAGTTGAATTGAAAAATATCAACGGTATCAAAGAAGGTGCTGGTGACGATTTCTCCCATGAGTTACCAGAATCTACTAAAAAAAGATTTGAAAAATATGGTATTGACTACAAAGGCAATTATCCAAAGAGACCAGATAATTTGACTTTATTCTTGGACGATGCTGAAAAAATTAGGGATGAATTAAATAAGTCTTTGGCGGAGAACTATATTGAACGTGGTGTAAATGCTGATAAAGAAAAGAAAGCTTTATTTGCCAAAGCTAAAGAGGTTAAACATTTAACCAAATACGTTGGAACTGAATTGGTTGGTGTTCAACTTGCAGATTTAAATGAAAAAGAATTGGATGAATTGGCCTTATTAGTTGCTGAAAGAGTTGTTGTTTTCTTTAGAAATCAAGATCTATCTCCACAAAAGCAATTACAAATTGGTGAATTTTACTCAAATGAAGTTGAAAAGCATCCATTAGCTGGTCAAGTTCCTTTACCTGGTATTAAAGGACCAACTGGTATCACAACCGTCTGGGGTAAATTCAATAGAAAGGATAAAGATATTGATTTCAAAAAGAAAGGTGGTAGATTATGGCACACAGATTTGGATCATTTGAATCCTGCAATTACTCATTTACATTTAGATTCTATTCCAAAATTTGGTGGTGATACTGCTTGGACTTCAGGATATGCTGCTTATGACAAACTATCTCCAGATTTCCAAAAATTTTTGGATGGTAAAACTGCAATTCATAAGTCTGCCCATAAATACTATGACCGTAGCGACTTGTTGAATGGTGGTAAACATACCGAAACAGAACATCCATTGGTTGTCACTCATCCAGTTACTGGCTGGAAAGCTTTATTTGTCAATAGAGGTCATACCGTTCGTATTAAAGATTTAGAACCAGAAGAATCTCAAGTTGTCTTGGGATATCTATTTGATGTCTTGGAAAAAAATTTGGATATCCAAGTTCGTTTCAACTGGACTGTTTCTGAACAAGACCGTGAATTAGGTGCTTCTGCTATCTGGGATAATAGAATCTCTGCTCATTATGCTATTGATGATTACTCTGACAAGGAAGATCCAAGACACGGTACTAGAGTCACGTCTCTAGGTGCCAAACCAGTATTTATTGAAGATTCTAAATCTCAAAGAGAAAGCTTAGGCCTAAATTGAATTTTTCAGTTGATCTGAATTCATCTTTGCTTTGGTGTCGTATCTAAAGAGTATTTACAATCTAAATATACTATCTTTATATTTAATTTTCGGTTGATTAGAGTACATGTAGTTGGAAGATTAAAAGCCATAACAATCATACTATTTCAAAGGTAAGACGAACTAAGATAATATTTCCTAATATGGAAAGTGACGCATAACTTGCTGAAAGCCTCACATGATATTCTGCTGTATATCTCATATACCTCCGGCACCGATTGATCATCTATTTAGTTCGAAAAGAACGAGTGAAAACTCAAGAGTGGCTTCTCAGGCCTGAGGGTTGAACAGCGATCATTGCCAGAAGCCGTAAGGACTACTGCGAGCCTCATAATATAAAACACATCATTTTGATTGTTACGGTTAAATAATGATACTACCTAATGTTGAACTCTCGGTTTACGGAACTGGCTGCATTCTCCTGTGCTGCACTCGAAAAATATGAAGGGTCTACTTGCTCACGGCGGAATACATAAAGGGTTTTCCTCCACCATAAAAACTTTGCGCTTGGCTTAAGTTCATCCAAATCCATCAAATTTCCGCCGTTGCCCTGCTTCACATAGGTCATTACACTAGTTCCGATGGGTATTTTGCAAAGTTAAAAGTATTTAAACCTATCAGCTTATAGCTATGGTGAAACGTAAATGCTAAAAATGCTACAATCGCAAGAAAGAGAGCACTGAAATCGGAACCTTGTTGTTTCAGCAAATAAGAACTCGACTAGAATTTCAACTCAAAAATTTGCACATGAGAATGATTATCGCGCAGATTTATGCAGCTCTTCTGTTGCAAAATTGTACAGATTAATTAGATAATATATTTACAGCCAAAAATATCAGCGAATTAACGGTTCAAACCTTAATTTTTGAATTTGACCCTTGATATTTTTTAAGCAAGCTTAGATCCTGAAAATATGTCAACCCAAACTCATGACAAAAATGTCTTGATACATTAATCATGAGATGGATTATTACCGGTGTATTGCTATGTGGTAGTTATAGACCAAATGAAGAAGTATCATTTGGATGAATTCAAGCTCATAATTTTGATGGAGATGTTTGTCCAACAGAATATACGCACTGATCTTGACTGCAATCACGTTTAGATTTTCAGAAGTATACAGTTTTGATCATGCATCATAATTCCAACCATTCCTAGATACTTTCTTTTTTCTGATCTTAATGTGTATTAGTTGCAAAAAGATTACTATAAAATTGAAAAAACGAAAAAAATAAGGCTTGTTTTACCCAAGAAAAATTTAAGGTTGCTTGTAGGTACATTACGGGTACATTAAGCTTAATTTCTAATCGTACAAAAAGGAACACCCAACTTTGCTAATGAAAACTGACCTATCAAACAAACGACATTTAGCTTCTTTTCTGAGACCAGACCCAAAAATTTTTTTGACGGTAAAAGCGCATCTACAAGAGACCCTGACTCAAGGAACGCGACTCTCAGTCGCATTATTTTTACAGGTAGCTCGATTAACAGATTTTGCAATTGCTTTCAATAGGCAACGGTTTGCTTGTAAAAGCTTGGGTTGTTGTTTGATTCCATTCAATATATCAGAATATTCAAAGCAGTCAAACGTACGGCGTTCCAACTTCTAGCTAATCAGAGACGGTTCAATAAACTCCAAATGAGAGCTTGACATTGACAAGACTTTTGGATGAACGCTTACCTTGATTTTATCGAAAAAATCTTAAAGAATGCCTAATTAAAAGCATTAATTCAACAGAAAATTGAACATATTCTTGCATATAGCCAATCGTTTTTGCATTTTGATCAATCCACTTACTGTAAAATCAGTCACAGCTTCACCCGTAAATTTGAAAAGAAGATACTAAGGTGTGAGTAAGTAGTAATTGTTCAAGAAATGTGTGCAGCACACTAGTAGCTGACACACGAGTGATCTTTGTTTCAAATTGGTTGGGCACAAATAACCAAGTAATATAAAAGGGAACAAGAACCCGCCCATAATTGATTCTCACTCATGGGATTTTGATCTTTTAGATAATTTAGATTTCACTATCACTAACCTTTAGAAGTCTCATTGTCATTGAAAAATGTCTAACGAGAAAATTTTCAGTGAAACAGCTGCTTCAAGAGTCTCTGATCATGAAAGTTCGGATGGATTGCAAAAGGAGCACACCAACACCAACAATCATTCCTCTCAAGTAGTTGATGAGAATGTCAAACCACCAGTTTTGAAAGTTTACCAATCTCGTGGTGTTAGAAGAATTGAGAATGTTAGAATGGAAATGGAAAATACAACGAAAGGTAAGAAATTAAAGATTATTTTTGGTATTTGTTTGATGGTATGTTCTTGGGCTAGTGCTTTTGATAGTTCAACAACTTCAAGTTATGAGCCATATGCCACTTCAGCACTTGGTCATCACTCTATGTTGTCAACTTTGGGAATTGCTACGTATATTATGGGTGCCGTTTCACAGCCATTGATAGCTAAGATTTCTGATGTTACTTCAAGACCAATAACATACGCTTTGGTCTTGACTCTATATACTTTAGGTCAAATTATTACTGCTTCATGCCTTAACATTTCCGCTTATGTTGTCGGTGCTGTTTTCAGTTCTATTGGTACTTCAGGGATCACTCTATTAAATAGCATTGTTGCAGCTGATCTAACTCCATTGAAGCACAGAGGTTTAGTCTTTGGTTTATTGGCATCTCCTTATATCATCAATGTATGGTTTTCTGGTTTGATTGTTGAAAGTATATTGAACAGTAATTGGAGATGGGGTTATGGTATGTTTGCCGTTATAATGCCGGTTTCTATTGTTCCATGTATCTTGATTATGATGTCACTTGAACGTAAAGCAGAAGTCAGTCAAATGGCTTTAGGTAATGATACTCATGTTTCTGAGCAAAAGACAACCAGACAATGGGCAAAATCTTTTTGGCAAGGAGTGTTGGAAGTTGATCTCTTAGGGTTAATCTTACTTATGTTTGCTTGGGCTTTGTTGTTACTACCTTTCTCATTGTACTCAACAGCTGGTTCATCATGGAGAAATCCATCTTTAATTGCTATGTTTGTTGTTGGTGGTATCTTATTGATCGTCTATACAGTTTTTGAATTTTACTTTTCTCCATACCCATCCATGCCAAAGAGAGTGCTACTTAACAGAACTTTCATGACTGCCATCTCAGTTGATTTCTTTTATCTATTTGCTGGGATGGTCAGACTACTATACTTCTCCTCAATTG
Source organism: Taiozyma peoriensis (assembly GCA_030574875.1). Classification (NCBI taxonomy): domain Eukaryota; kingdom Fungi; phylum Ascomycota; class Saccharomycetes; order Phaffomycetales; family Wickerhamomycetaceae; genus Taiozyma; species Taiozyma peoriensis. The sequence goes on from JAJMFM010000010.1 coordinate 67,732, forward strand.
TTTTAGTTGTCAAAAATTGGTCTTATTTAAACTGGACATACTGGAATAATACTTTGACTGTAGCACTTTGTCTTTTTGGTGTCGTTGCTGGTTTGATCCAGAGATATACACATCGTGCTAAATATATCCAAGTCAACGGTTTATTCATTCAGGTTATCGCCATGTTTCTCACTCTATGGGGTCGTTATGATAACGCATCGACTGAAGTAGTTGTTTGGACTCAAATTTTGATTGGTATTGGTGGTGCATGTTCTGTTATTGGTTCCCAAGTTGCATCTCAGGCTTCTGTTCCACATCAAGATCTTGCACTAGTCATTTCCCTACTTAAACAATGGAGTTCTATTGGTGGTGCAATAGGTTCTGCTGTCGCTGGTGCAATTTGGCAATCAAAAATGCCAGTGGCTTTGAGAAAATATATGCCAGCAACTGTGACTGATGCAGAAATTACAACTTATTATAACAGTATTCTAGATATTTATGCTCTACCTTTCAACTCTCCAGAGAGACAAGGGGCAATTTTAGCTTATCATCATGTTTCATATTATCTATATGCAATTTCGCTAGGTTTAATTGTCATCCCATTTGTCACATCATTTTTCCAAAAGAACTTCTACTTGGGTAATTCTCAAAATGGTATCGAAACAGATGATCAATACAGACCTCCACCAAAGAATGCATGGGAAAAGATTTGGAGATTCTTTGATGAACCAATTGAGTTTTTCAAAACTAAAGGTAAATTTGATAGACAAGTTGATCCAAGAGTTGCAAAAGCTGAAAAAGTTGATGATATTGAGGACAGAAACTTTTGAACATTGTTTATTTGTTTTGTTTTGTACTCTTGCTTAACTTTGAACATGATGTGCTACTTCATCATTAGCAGGATTTTATGGTCTTTTTTTCACTACACACATAAAATTTCAGTGTTTTTCATTTATACACTTATATCAGTAACTTTATTGTTGTAGACAAGAAAGTTTTGTCAAAAATCTTTATAGATCTCGGTTCGCTTAAGTTTGCAGTATGAGTTGTGGTTTGCAAATAGAGACACTATTAGCCTCCAAATGAATGATGTATTGAACCTTATGAATTGCTTGTTACTAGTGAAATTTATTTTTTCTATTCAATGAATATACAACAGAGCACCACAAACAACCGATCATTAAAAAGAAAGCTCATCAAAGACTCGCTTACCAAGCTTGATGATACAAATCACCTTTAAGACCAGCAAATTTTCGGGCCTTCTCTGTACTTTAAAATCTTACTCGAATTATTAATATGTCAACCTTTTGAAAGATTAAGCTGATCAATAAATCTTAATTATACGAGGTCTACTTACTACTATCGGTTTTCTTTTCATATTTTTGACATCTGCAAAATAGACTAGCCTTCTTTCTCCGCTTTTCATTTTCACCGAGACATTTTAGACGATAGCCGCTCCTGTCATATAAGTTTTGTAGTGTGAGGGTTCAGGAATCAGGACTCCTAGAAACGGTTAGGCCCACAGCATTAGGTGCCTAAAAACGGTTAAAGAGTGGGTTGGGCTGAACGGAACCTTAAGGCTGCGTGAATAGGACGAAACCGTGTAGAAAAAGTTAACTCAAACCCTAATTGGGATAATCTAATCGCTGACTCTGATTTAGCACTCTTGAAAATAAGCTACATTTACAAAAAATTAGCTTTGTATGAAATAAACCTTAGTGTCAAATAGCTAAAAGATCATCTTTACCACAAAGAATGACCAACTCTATACACAGTGTTAGTGAGGTAGAAAATGACGACGGTTGCTATATCCCAGGAGCACTTTTTTTTTGACTCTTCTACACCCAAAATGAATAAGTAGACACAAATTAATTTCTCGTCATAATTGAGCATCAGATCTCTTGCCTGATCGAAACCACCCTAAGCAGCTTTTAAGGAAGATTACATGAGAGACCAACTCTTTTGAAATTCTCCAATCTCCACTTTAAGTTTATTTGATGATTTTCTTTTTTGCTCTGATACATCTAGCCCAGACTTTGATTTTTCTCTTAACGTTAAAGTTACATATGTTTATAAATCAACCTCAAGGACTCTATTCACAATTTGTGATAGAATATTCATTTACTATATATATATAATATTTGTTAAATGGTCTTTAAGTCGCATCAAATGTATTGCAATTAATAGCCTATAACGCTATTTTACCGATATTTTATTCCTTTCTGTAAAAATTACCGTTAAATATCAGCATTAGCTTTATTAACGGATCAATGCAGCATTAGACCCACAAAAATATCATCAAAGCCCTAATCAAGTCATTTGTATAACTAACATTTATAAAGTCAGACGGGTTCAAGGGTATTATAAAGTTAACAAAACACTTGACCATTCCTTTTTATTTAATCTCGCATCATCTCAGCCTTTCTTTTTAGCTGGAGAATAAATTTTTTTCTGGCATAAAAAATAAAATCATGACTCTAAATTTGAATCCGGGGAAAGAAAATTCCTTTAGGCCATTTTGCGGATTTATTTTTTATTTTTGGACTATATACAGGCATCAGACTTGTTTTCAGAAATTGTAAGAGTCAATATATGAAGAATGAAAATTTAGTACGTATAAATTCTATTTCTTACTTCCATATTTCCAAACTAAATAATACAAACTTGATCATTTTATAAAAAGGAAAGAGTGGGTTTCTTGACGTTACTATAGATCGTTTTAGAAAAAGGTCATCGCATTAGTTCTTGATACAATAATTATGCTATATATGTTATATACATCATAAATTACATCATTAATTATACAGTAACGACTTTCTCACTATATAAATATCCTCATTTCCCTACCAAAGTTTCAAACGGAAATACCAAAACAATCATAATTCAAGACTTACTATCTTGATAGATTTGTCACCTTACGCTGAGGAATCATGAGTAAATCTAAGAGAACCAGAACAGGCTGTTTGTGCTGTAGAAGAAGGCATAAAAAGTGTGATGAACAAAGACCTAGTTGTAAATTCTGCTTAACAAAAGGTTTAAAATGTGAATGGCCTATGAAAGGTTCCATATTCGTTAGCTACCACAATACAAAAGAAGTATCACCATCACCATCAACCTCATCAACTTGTCAACTGCAAATTCAGAATTACTCACCTGGGACCCCTGCAACGAACTCACTTTTCAAACAATCTCAACCATTTCAAATAAATAGTAAGCCTACTACAAAGCTCGAACCAAAAATCAGCGTGATTCCTACTTCACCAAGATCAACGTCTTTATCGAACAATATTGTCCAATTTGAAAACATTAATTACAAAAATGAATTCAACAGGGCCCACAATGTTTTCAACAACTACTCTCCAAGATCTTCGTATTCTGGTCCATTAACTTCCAATGATCTGTTTTCAGACAGCAATAGCATACCGTCAGCTCCCTCATCTACCACTTCAAACGAATCTGACTTTAATGATATCGAACTCACTAAGAATGGCTCGTCTTCTGCAAACTACACGATATCATCCTATCCTACGTACATCATGGCCCCTAGAGAACCTTCCAAACAGTCAAAGGATAGTAGGAGCACCCTAGCACCGGAATCTACCTTGCCCTTATCATCATCATCTACTGATAATGACTCCACTTCCACTGCCATTACTACTGTACAGCCTGGTTTCCCATTACCTTCGCTGAAACAGTATCACTTTGTTATACCGAGAGATCATTTGTCCGGGGTACTACCACGCCCTCAAATAATAAATTCTACGAGGTTCAACCAACCAAAAGAAGCCCCAGATGCCAATCTTCTCACTTTACCTCCAATCAAATCACCAGCTGCAAACAATTTGGAAGTCTTACAACAGCAATCAAATAAGAGATTATCCGTGGAGTCCCTGCTGAATTAGATGTGATTCATTTATATTACAACCCACTTGAAACCAAATTAATGTCTCTTGCATAAGATCTTCGGACTTACGCTAGAAGAGAGAAAACCGGGAATTATAGGCTCAGAGTAAGAGGAAAAACTCGCCTAGAAGGGTTCTGGGGTACCTAGAAATGTTTTAGAGGTATCGGAATTTGGAATGCCTCGGAGTCGAAAGGATGTGTCAATCAATAACTAAGCTATCACAATGTTATTCTTCTGATGTCCTGTTTCGCCTTTTTATTGTTATTTAATTCATTTAGTTCTGACTATTCAGAAGATGTCAAGTGTAATGTCAGTGTATTTGGCCATCAAAGAGAAAAGTGTTACAATTAATGCATATTTATTCATAAATCTATTTATAATTATATTAAAACGTTACAATTAATGCATATTTATATTTATAGTAATATAGCAAACAGTACCGAGAATCACCATAAGCTACTGCAGATTAATGCTCTTTGTAATAAAACTATTTCGAGTTTTTTGAAGTTGCAGCCTCGGTTGGTAATCCCAAGGCAACTTTAGCATCATGTCTCTTTTGTAAAATTTCAGCTTCAACCTTAGTAACTTTTTCTTCAAACTCTTCTGAACTGACACCTTTTTCCCATCTCAACGCATATGCTGGATGATCTTCTTTAAGGAAACTTCTACCAAATACGTTCTGTCTTAAAGTACCACCTGGAACGTTATAATCTTTCCAAAATAATCCACGTTTTTGAAGTTCTGGAATAACATAATCAACAAGATCATTCAAATCAAGGGGAAAAATGGCAATTTCAACATTAAACCCATCAATATCATATTCTTCAATAAACTTTTCAACTTGATCTGCAATTTCCTCAGGAGTACCGACAAATTGACCAGATCTATCGTATTTCTCCAAAATTTGTCTCTTGGTCGTATTATTCTTATTAATAATATTCTTGGTAATTGTTCTATGGGCGTTACTCTTTTCTGGAGCTTGAACAATGTCATCCAATCCAAATTTACTTAAATCGATACCACTAACACCACTAAAACCAATTGCTCTGGAAACATCTGGGAAGTATTTTCTCTCTCTTGCTAGTTTCTCTAGCGCTTCATCATGAGTTTGACCAACATGGAAAGATGCACCAGCAATAATTTTTATAGAATAAGGATCTCTACCAAATTGTTCCAAGGCTAATTGTCTAATCTTAGCAATGCCTTCTTTAGTTCCAGGTTTATCAGCTTGAGGAACAAACACCAACTCAGCATTTTCTGCAGCAAACGCAATTCCTGCCTCTGAGGTACCAGCCTGAAAGATAACAGGAAAACGTTGAGGAGTAGGTTCTGTAATTGCAGGACCTGGAACATTAAAAAATTCTCCAACATGGTTTATTTCACGAACCTTAGTAGGATCGGCAAAGATTCCATTTTCTTTATCATATTTAATGGCATCATCACTCCAAGAGGACAAAAACAATTTGTAGACAACATCCAAATACTCGGCAGCCTTTCTGTATCTTTCGTCATGTTCTAAGAATTCTAAATCCAATTGTCTACCAACACTGTTTAAGAAACTAGTTACGATATTCCAAGCAACTCTACCGTTGGTAAAATGATCCAACGAAGCCAATCTTCTAGCGAAATGATATGGATGTTCAGCAATGGTACTGAAAGTGACACCAAATCCTAAACTTTTGGTAACAGAGGCCATCGCACTAATGATTGAAGATGGATCAATTCTAGGAGCAAACTCACCATGTTCAATAGCTGGTCTGAAGTTGTGAGGTCCATCATAAGTATCGTATAAAGCTAGGTGATCAGCAATGAAGATAGCATTCAATTTACCTCTCTCAGCAGTTTTAGCCACTTCCAACCATGTTTCTAGTTTATTGAAATCTCTTGAATTATCTTGAGGATGTGTCCAATGGCCGTGTGGAGCAGCTGATGTAATCGCTTGAATAATTAGAGGATTCGAAGGCTTAACCCTTTGTTTCTTTGCAGCTGGTGACATTTGTAAAATTTCCCACCCTGTTACGTCTTGTAGATAGCTCAATGTTCAGGTGCAAAAATGATAGTTTGGATAGTAACGAAACACCCTCATATATATAGATAGATAGAGATACCATGATCCAAAAGCCATAATAATGTTTCGAGTACTTATCAGTGTATGTTACTTATTATGGAAGAAATAGCGGAAAACGAGATCATAAGCTGGTCGCGTCTTGTGCCTAGCCAAGAAGAAAATCAGCTTTTAAGTAATTGAAAGATTTTAAAAGTGTGGTTTATTTTCTATTGTGTATATTAACAAGTTTGAATTGTAAGTGTGTAATCGATTGTTCAAGGAGATTTTGACACATCTTTATAATTTGCGCCAGATTTACCAAATGGGAAATACGTTTTGCGAAGCCGAAATTTGTCCAGAATCTGTCATTTTATACAGTGTATATAGCTCGAGAAACGGACAGGACAAAATCGAGACAACAACAGTAACTACTAAATTGATGATTTTAATATTGAAATTTGTATTTATCACAATGCAATATATACTGTGCTGTAATCTCTATATGAATCCAGAAAATGACTAAGACAGCTTTACTTTATATCTGAAGAACCAATATACAACACCTGAGGCCAATACACTGCAACCAGTGACAGGGAAAACATAGTAAGGATAACCACCTCCATTGGCATCTTGATAACTTTGTGGAGGTGGAACAAAAGGAAATAATGCTAAGAACACGTTAGACAATAAAAAGATCAAAGATACCAACCAGTATGAATTCCATTGATGCTCTTTATCGTTACCTAGCCCCCATTGTTCGTAGTTTCTAAATTTATGCAAATAGAATAAGCCTAATGTGACAAATATGTTGACCCAAGTCCCTGGGTATGAGTATAGATTGACAACTAGTTGATAAATATCACCGTTTGGAGGAACAACTAGGACAAACACAGTGATCGCCCAATGAAGGATCATGGAATTTGAAAGCTTGGAAAAAGTTTTATGAAATGGGATAAGTTTTTCCTTAGCTAATTCTTGATTGATTCTTGAGTGTGAAAATGAAACAGCAAGAACGTTACCAAAGTTGGATAATGAGATTAGTGCAGGCAATAATCTCGAACTGAGCGATTCACCAAACACTTTAGAGAAGAATACCCCGGCAATGAGGACACCAGACTCTTTAAACTGTTCCTTTGGAATAACCAAATAATAGGACAGAATAACAAAGAAGTATAAAAAAGTAGTGATAAACACCGATAATGGAGCTGCAAGTTTCAATGTTCTGTGTGGGTTTTTGATCTCGCTTAAGACGTAGTTTGCATTTTCCCAACCTTTGAACGAATAAATGACTTGCAATAAAGCAACTGATATGTTATACGTGTTTCCCTCATATCCAGAATAATCTGACCAGATATCATTAAAATTAGTATTGCTATCATCCACTTTAATAATCCCAATCAAAGCTAAGAATCCAATGAGTATTATTAGCACTAGAATCAAGATCTTACTGAATCCTAGAAAGGTAAATAATCTTGTACTTATCTCCATATGATAAGAATGCAAATAAATACTGAAAGTGATAACACCAACTCCAATCCATCTAGCAACCCAATCATCAGCATTAAAGAATCCAAGGGCATATAGCACGTATTTTCCCAAAGCATACGAGTTGCCAGAACTGAAACCCAGTAGCACTATCTGAAAGGCATATACGCTTTCAATTAAATGTTTTGGTTTGGTCCATACTCTTTGCAAATAATTTTTCTCACCTCCATTAGTTGGCGGCAGATTTAAGCCAAATTCCAAATAAACACTGAGACCACAAAAGGTTATGATCCCACCAATAAGCCAAAGTATAAGAGATGTACCGATATTACCTGATAAGGTAAAGATCAATGCTGGTGTGCTAAATATACCAGTTCCTATCATCTTGTTAATGATTAGAGCCATAACTGAGGCTGTTGTGAGATGAGGTGTAATTGGATCATGGGAATGATGGTTACTGGGAAGAAGTGGTTGTATTTCTGACATGGTGATAGCACACAGATAACAGACTTAAACGGAGCTTAGTCTGCTTGATTATGAAGCCTTCTACGGTAGAATTTCCCTGTAGCTGTCAACTATTTTGTCTATAGATCTCTCATAAGCTCAGTCTGACATTGATGATATTTTTTATGGTCAAGACACCACAATTACAAACCTGATAAGATAACATCTCACGTGAGTCAAGAAAAAAGAAAGTTAAAAATGTCAACACCAAAACACATAACCGTTTTGAGGATCAAGATAGAAAATCAGCCAACGCTCCAAATGCTACCGCAAACGGCTAGTGTAAGAGCAAGAGCCCTAACTTTAAAATGATCGGTGAGGGACCACAAACACGCCGTAGTACTTTCCATTACTCCACTTTTGTCACTTATTCTACTGCATGTTTAAGTATGTTTATGGAAATTACAGTGAGTCAGAAACAGAACAACATTTAGTAGTAGTTTCATCAAGGTCAAAAGATTTTCAAATGTTACTAAATTTGTACAATTTAGTTCAAAAAAAATGCTGCAACTTATAGTGTGATTCAATAAAAGTGCGAATTATTTTAGGAACAATCAGGGTGAATAAACTGAGGGGTTATAAGTCAAAAAAATATGAAATTAGTGCATCAAAATCAGTATCTGAGCTGGCTAATTTGCGAATATTTTAATCTAGTGCACAAATGACCAAAGGAGTAACAATAGCCAGATGCTAAAAAATAAAAAAAAGTACTTTCCGAATTTACCCTTAGAAACTAAGTTTCCAAGAAATCCATCAATCTCAACTTTCAAGGCCTTGGTGAGACATTAATTTTACATTTTCCATAAAAGTGAAAAAGAAAAAAAAATATGCCAACGTGTGGGCCCAACTTGTGGTGATACCAACTTCAGAAGTTATTGAATTACTTCAAGTTTTGAGTTGAATTACTTCAAGTTTTGAGTTCCAGTGGCCTCAAACGGGCATATGAAAGTAGTAATACTGTAAATTTCAGTCAGACCCTAGTTGCTTCAGCATTGCATAATTAACTTTTTAAAATTGGCTGAGAAATTAAATCAATTAACGCTTTGCTGAACTGGAGTTGCCCTTGGATGACATACATTGGTCGAATATATTCTATTAGTAAGGCTGTATTCCCATTCTGAATTGGACAATTGAATTTCATTTGGTAGACCATGAAAAGTTGGTATGTAAAAGCTACACGCTCAATGATATATTCCTTGCGTCAATATTCTTAACCTTTGGCGGTAATTATAGTTTACTAGTACAATAACCAATAAGTAGTACGGCTTAAAAATGATAATACGATGATAAAGGAAGTGGAACTATCAGCTGCATTTTTGTGGGTTAATTTGAGTCAAATATGTTCCTCTATCGTTATTAATCGGGATTGAAATAGAGAGAGGAGAGTCTGGGGAAAAAGAGTTTTTTTTTTCTTCCCAGGAACATAACTACTAAGACATATGCTGTCTGTATTTGCCTAGATTTGAAAGGTTTCTTGAACTCTCCAAGACATTTTAGCAATGTATGCACCTCGTGAATAAGTTGTTAGGTCTTCATGGTTGGCATGTATGATCAACGCATTGATGAAGAAGGGAAGCCAAAACCTCAGTTATAAGTCAGCCAACTAGTAGTGAAGGGGGCCCTTGGGATAGTGCGAGGTATTCTTGAAATTGATCAAATTTGGTACATCCTCTATCGAGAACTTGTAAAAAAATAAACTGGAAGAAATTTGAAAAAGATTTGCGGTGAGTCTTCCTGTATAGTTTTGAGCTTTGCATTGTCGGAGTAGAAAAAAATTATAATATCATGACCATGACTATTATCAACAAAAATAATGTAAAAACGTATCGGTTGGATGGGAGGCTTTCGAAGAATCTTATTACTGCTGCTTTGGTCAAAAACGTTAACGTTTAACTTCTGCAAGAACTTGAACAAACATGCGAAGTAGATCAATGCAACGCGCTCCTAGATTTCCCATTTTTGTATTACTCTAATTTTTTTTTTGTTGAGCTCTGATGTTTCAATCAAAAGCTGACTAACAAATATTGATGATTAGAAGATATAAAGAGTATAGGTTTTCCTCCTTTTGAAAGTAAATGTAGCTCATGCCTTCTTAAGAAATTTCTCATAGATACAAAGGATAAATCGTAGGTCATTAATCACTATGGGTAAAAACATTGTTTCAACTTACTTCAAGGATGCAGTGTCATCCTTAGTTCCTACAAAGCAGGAGATTGCAATCTCTAAACAGAATATCAATCCATTTCCTGCTTTGAGATCTATGACAAAAAGGCAATGGAATTTTTTCTTGTTGGCCTTCTTTTGTTGGACCTATGATGCTTTAGATTATTTTGTCATTTCATTAAATCTTTCAAATATTGCTGAAGAGTTACATGTCACAATTACACAGGTATCATGGGGTATGACTTTAGTTCTTATGTTAAGATCTATTGGTGCTGCTATATTTGGTTACTTAGGTGATAGATATGGTAGAAGATGGCCATTAGTTGTTAACTTGTGTCTATTCTGTGTCATTCAAATTGGTACAGGTTTCGTTAAAACGTATGATCAGTTCTTAGGAGTTCGTGCTATTTTCGGTATTGCCATGGGTTCTTTATATGGTATTGCTAGTGCAACTGCTCTAGAACCTGCTCCAATTAAAGCAAGATCTATTCTTTCTGGTATTTTCCAACAAGGTTATGCCTTTGGTTATCTATTAGCTGTTGTTTTCCAAAGAGCCATTACATATAACGAGAAGAAACATGGTTGGAGAAGTTTTGTCTGGTTCACTGCTGGATTAAGTGTCTTGTTAATCGTTTGGAGAGTTATAACTCCAGAGAGTGATGAATTCTTACAACAACAAATGCATTTTAAAAACAAAAATACAAGTTTTGTCAAAGATGCATTAAAAGCCATCAAAGAACACTGGGTTAAATTGATTTACATGGTTTTATTGATGGCTGGATTTAACTTCATGTCTCATGGTTCTCAAGATTTATACCCAACCTTATTAACCAAGCAGTTGAAATTTGGTCATGATAGATCAACAGTTACTAACTCTGTTGCTAACTTGGGTGCTATGGCTGGAGGTACATTGATTGGTCATTTCTCTGGTGTTTTCGGTAGAAGACTTTCCATTGCATTTTGTTGTATCGTTGGTGGTGCAATGATTTATCCATGGGCCTTTTCTAGAAATTCTGGAATTAATGCTGGTGTTTTTTTCTTACAATTCTGTGTTCAAGGTGCTTGGGGTGTTATTCCAATTCATTTACATGAACTGTCGCCAAACTTCATGAGATCATTAACCGTTGGTTTATGTTATCAATTGGGTAATTTAGCATCTTCTGCTTCATCTACAATCGAAGCTAAGATTGGTGAAGATTTCCCAATCTATGATGATAATGGTGATCCAATCGAAGGCATGTATGATTATGCCTTAGTGATGTCCATCTTTATTGGTTGTGTCTTTGCATATGTTCTTATTGTTACATTACTTGGTCCTGAAAATAGAAACTCTGATATCAACTATCATATCGATGAAGATGAAAAGAGAGAATTGGTTGAACAAGGTAAGATTGTTACGAATCCAAACAGAGATATTGAACAATTAGGTGAACTATCTGATGTTGATGGTAAGGCTACCGCTCAACACAATGAAGAGTCGGTAAGGGATAACTCTGATAATGCTGGCAAGAGTCAATAAACCTTCTAGTTTTGTTTGAGTTATATTCTAGCTAGAAGTATCATTGAGTTCACTATATTTTGTGATTCCCTTTGTATAGTTACTATATTAAATTATTATTCCGTTTGTGTTCATTTAAAGTCAATATTACTATTGTGTAGTTGTTCAATTTTTGGACAAGTCTTGTTCTAACCAGGTGATATGTATTGGAAAGAGTTAGAAGTGGTCTTATCTTATCAAATGGTACAATTTTGACCCTGTCCAAATTATGTGTCTTTTATCAATTTGTCTTAAAAAAGAATAAAGACAAGTCCCAAATTTTCGCATCAGTGATAATAATTTTTAACAGGGTTTTTTTTTTCGCAATAACACATACTTGACTAAAGAATGCGAATTTCCCAAAACGGGGAAACACGACATAATTGCGAATTTTCGAGTCAGTTCTAATTCTAATCTTGAGATTTTCAACAAAAAAAAAAAACCATAAAATTAAATGGCTAGTTATTAGTGTTAAAAAGAACAAAGTGCCATTAAAATTTAATTCGAAAGACATCTGAATTGAACCTATTATTGCTGTAACAATTTTAATTGAACGTCATTTCATAAAAACCAAGCTTACTTAGACGAAAACAAAGACACTATCATGACTTATAACCATACATTTCACTGGTAAGTATCCTTCACTCCTTGGTTGCTACAGCGTGCTGTGTGCGGGCGTGTCTTTCTCTCTCTCATATGTTTGATAATACATTCCTCTCAGGAGATTGTGGCCAATGCATTCAATTTGAAGAGATAGGTATGTTCCCGGTATGAATTAACACAGACTACAGTATGAGGTTCCTATCCATTAGGCTTTCAATCTATTGTTACTAGCCGTTCTTGGAGTTTGATTTTTTGTTTAACTATAATGACATAATAATTCTGCTCCTTTGCAATTTGCCTTCACATATCCGCCCCGCATTGCACCTTGTTCCAAACTTGTCTATAATTGGATTGATACTAACATGTCTATATTACAGGCCAAAGGGTCCAAATGAAGTTATTGTTACTGGTACATTTGACAATTGGGCCGGTTCAATACCATTAGTTAAAACTTCTAAAGAAGATTTTGAAATCTCATTACCTTTCAAAAAGGATTCTGAAGAGAAAATTTTATTCAAATTCATCGTTGATGGTGAGTGGGTCATTTCTGAAGAATACGAAACCACTACTGATGAAAGTAACAATTCAAACAATGTTTTATATCTTTCCAATTTAGCTGCTACAAGTAACGAAGGTGGTTCAAAAATTCCAGAAGCTGGTGGTTTAGCTGGTGGTTTAGGCGTAGGTGGTATCATTGGTGGGTTAACTTCTCTTGTTATTCCATCTTCTGAAAAGAAAACCGATGAAGATAAAGAAGTCAACACAACAGTCTTGCCTTCAAATGAAGGTAACCACGCCAATGTTGCTGGTGAACCAGGTGTACATGTCCCTTCTAATCCTCATGAAATTAAAGAGTTCTCTGAAGTTCGTGATGTGGATGCTAAAGATTTGAACGCCAAATTGAACAAAGAAGAAGCTAAAGATGATACGGTAAAAACAACAGTTTTACCAAGCTCAGAAGGTCAACAAAAAACTTTAGGTGAACCAGGTGTTGTCATTCCATCCAATGCTCAAGACATTAAAGAGTTTTCTGAAGTTCGTGATGTTGACGCCACTGCTTTAAATTCTAAATTAAACGGTGAAGAAGCACTTTCAAAAGACGAGGAGATTAAAGAAGAAACTGAAAAGACCACAACTAGCACCGAAACTGGTGAGAAGAAGAGAGTTAAAGTCTTGAAGAAATTTAAAAGAAATAAGAAAACTGGTGAAGAGATTGAAATTTCTAGAACAGTTGTTGAAGATAATGACTCTAAAACATTAGACCCAAAAAAGCAAAAAGATGGTAATGCATCTTCATCATCTTCATCATCTTCATCTGATGAAGATAAGAAGAATACCACACAAGCCACCAGTACAACTGCTGGTTCATCTACCGCAGCAGCAGCACCAGCAGCAGCTACTGGTTCCACAACCGCCAAAAAATCTACCCCAGTAAAGAAAACTACCAGTGGTAAAAGTACAAAAGAAGAAAAGAAGGGTGGATTTTTCAGTAAAGTTAAGAAAATTTTCGATTAAGTTAATCTGAATGGCTTATTCTTAATTTTTTTTTAAACTTTGATTCATCTTTTTTATACTATTAAATTCAATATTTCCCACTATTTCTTTCTGCTTTTAAACATTTTAAAGATTTATGGATAAATCGTTTATCCATAAATTTTTTGAACGACGTTTTTTCTCATTATAATTGTTATAATTTATCGTACTAATTATATGCCTAATATTTGTTTTATGTTTTACAATTTGTAGAAGGATGAAACGTTAATGACTAAAAACTGAACAAAAGCCAATATTATCTTTTGCTGGAAACCGAGAGATGAGAGCAAAAGTTCGAACAGAAAGAATAAAGGATTAACAGGCAAGTCCTTCTTCAAATTGTTTCTTGACTTTTCAATTGGCTCATTGTGGTATATATGGGTTTATAGTTGCAGTAGTTAACTTCGAGATAGAATCTCTCGGCCAACTCTTACACAGTACGGAATTAAAAAGTATTATTTCCACTAAAGCCAGTTGTTAATGACCTGAGAGAGAAATGAGTTCTTACACATCATCAGCAATCTAATATCTGTATATAATTTTGTCAACTAATACCTTCCTTTTTCAGCGGAATCTTTAGTTTAATTTACGTTTCGAAGTTACCTTTTACAGCTTCAACGAAGCCTAAATTGAAACTTCCGTATTAAAAAAGGTTTGGCCGCTGATCTCATTTGCATAATCGTAGGGACCTAATTAAGTTACTTGAGTAAATCAGACTAAAAAAGTAAATCTCAGACCTAATATCATACATAATATGGTTCAAATCCACCCGCACAACTTTGATTTGCTACTACAATAACAAAAGTAAAGACTTGGAATATTAAGAAACTTTAAAAGTGAACATATACAAAGAGAAATTAACAAAAAGAGAGTTTTCTATTTTTAAAATTTTAACCCTTTTGGCAGCTATTATAAATTTGTAAACAATCAAATTGAGGTGAAAGTTAATAATAAATCCTAGATAAATTTCAGGTTTTTTCCTATTAAGAGCAACAAAAAAAAAAGCTCTAAAAATAAAGACTTAGACCAAAAAAAAAAAGAAAGAAAATCAAAACAAAATTTAGCTGAAATCTTTCTAAATCTATTTCCCTTTTATACCCTAAGATTCTATTTTATTGTACTTTTAATCGTACTTCTTGTTCATCGATAGATTCTACATTTGTCTCATCCTGCTAGTCCCAGGTTCTGATAACATTTTGTTGTCCCTCTTTCTGTTTTTTTTTTTTTCTTTTCTTGCTAGTCATTTGCTTTTCTTCGCTTAAAACACAACACATCAAGTGTGTGGGTATTCTTTTTCCATCACAGTCATCAGATCTCTCCATCATATATTTGTTTGACCATTCAACATTGAAAGAGAGTTTGTTTCAATACCTCTAAAACTCACGCATACAAATATCAACCATGCTGATCAGTCATAAATCCGCCCTTGCATCGTGCCTCTTAATACTTTCAATACCTTTCACCAATGCTGCTAGTGTAGCAATTTGTTCATCAGAAAATACTGGATCTTCATTTTCTGTGATTAACAATCTTTATCAAAGTGTTGGTTCTTGTACTGGAAGTTGTTCAGGATATGCCTTTGCAATTGTAATGGGCCAAAATTGTTGGTGTTCTAATTACGAACCTGATGATTCAACAGATACATCAAGTTGTTCTGCTGATTGTCCTGGTTATCCCTCTGATAAATGTGGTAACGAAGATGAAGGTTTATACGGTTATTATCAACTAGCTGAAGCTAGCGAAAAAACTTCAAGCACACAATCAAATTCAAATACCGATACACAAACCTCCTCATCACAAACAGAGGAAACCACCACATTATCATCCTCTTCACCAACAACAACCTCATCATCGACATTACCTTCATCTACGACAACATCGTCAACAGCGGAAGAAAGAACATCATCGTCAACTTCATCATCATCCAGCACCACAACATCTTCTTCTACTGAATCAACGTCGTCATCTAAATCATCAACATCTTCAATTGAGCCAGTCACATCAATAATCTATTCCATAAGGACAATAACGGGTTCTCAAGCAACCCAACTCACTACAACCCAAGTTGTATCAACAGTTCTGAATTTACCATCTATGACTGCTTCTTCTGATCAAGCATCATCAACATCTAGTGCTGATGGTTCACTTGATGATTCAGCAACCAAATCATCATCATCATCATTTTTCGATTCTACGGGGAAAGTTGCAGGTACATTCACCGCTGTCGGTGTTGTGGTATTAGGACTTGTTGGAGCACTTTTATACTTTTGTTGTTTTAAAAGATCCAGGGATCATGATGATGAAGAAAACGATCTGGATGTAGATTCAAATGCATCACCAATGATCACTGATGAAAAACTGGGTATCTCACCAATAGTAGCAGCTGCTAATGGTCTTGGTGGTGCTAATTTGGGTGGAAATGGCGGAGGTGGCCTTGCAGCTAACAATGATACACCTCACGATGATGATTTTGATTTTGTTGAGGTTGATCAAAGACTGGATCCAAGACAGATGTTTATGAATTGGGATGAAAATGGCAGTAGGAAAAGTTTGGCTGATGAGTTGGATTATACAAGAAGGGTTCTAAGAGTAACTAATGCTGATGATAGTTAATTTCAATATTTGCTTGCTCCATTGAATTTCCACTGTTTCCTGTTTTCAGTTTTATTTACCGCTTCTTTTTTAGTTCATCTTCCAGTCATACTTTCTGCATTCATTTTCACATACCTATAAGAGTCCTCAGAATATTGATTACCGTCTTGTCAAAATCAAAATTTTTACAAACGAGCAAGTATACTTTATTTGGTCAATATTTCTTTCCAAACCTATTTCAATTTAAATCACTTGTATAATTACAAACAGGCCAAATAATTAATACCCAGGGGCCATTGCCTAGTCTTGTTATCCGCAATCATAATTGATTTGTAATGAAAGTAATATATATATATATATCTATATACGCATACATTAATACATAGGAAAATTGAGAGCATAACTTTATACACAGATTGAAATACCTTGTAGAGATCATAGTAGCTCATACTTGATGATTTTTGACTGAAAAAAAGTTATCCGGGCGGCTTTAACAACATCCGAACCATCAAGTCTCTTTTTAGAAACAACAGATTTCAGTAAAGTCAAAGCGACACACTAACTTTACAGATGGTTACGGTATACAAGAGGCTCAAATACCAACTGACCCTTACTCCAATCCATACATATCTTTAACATATAAGCGAGATCTCAGAAGTTGAACAATAGGATCTTCATTCAAATCTTGATTTATTTAGCTCGGATTTAGACCTCGAGACGCTTGAATTTTCCTTGCTCTTGTCAAAAATCAAGTCGGAATCAAGTCAAACTTGAGTCAAAGATGATTAGGTGGGGCGAGATGCGGTTCATTGTGAGTATACTCAAAATAGAGAAACAGTTGTTTGTGCAATGTGGCTGTTATCAACGAGATTATAGAACTTGATGCGACAACAACTACGTAACGATAAGTTGCAATAACTTACAGCAAAAAGTGTGTGATGTATGGGTTTCATCTCCAAGCTCACGTGCTTATAGAAAAAAAAAAAAACTTGGCACAAAATAAGAGAATTTCATTGGTTGCAAAATTACTTTTTCTCGCCTGATTTATATTTTATTCACTTTAAATTGCGGCTGACTTTTCTAATAACTTGTTAAAAATTTATTATCACCAACTTTTTTAAAGGTAAAATTCCAAAAAACCAAGACTTTATTTTTTTAAAAAAAAAAAACCTAAAAGCAAAACTACCAAAATTTGGTGCACCGCCTAGTCATTTTCCCTCTTTCCTCCTTTTTTAAAAGAACTTGAATTCGTCGAGTTTTCACTCTTTGATTATCTCTCCTTTCCATAAACCCTTTTGAAACTATTTTACAAACCACAAATAACATCAACAACAGAATTAACCATCGTTACAGAGTCAGTTTATTTATATTAGCCGCCCTGTAGATAAAAACAACAAAAATTTAATATAATTCTTAAAGATGTTTAACGCCAACGCTACTCTTCCTAATTTGCCTGCCATGAAGCTTACAAGCGCCGCCTTGAATAATTCTAACTTAGATCAAGACCCATATCCAAACATTTTAAGACATGAATCCAAGGCCACTGTTTCTTCTAACGATTCAAACTCACCAAACTCTTCACAGTCTCCTCAATCTTATACCTCATCAGCTTCTAGTGTTGAATCTCCTTCAAATGGTAACTCAACTAACAACACTAGTGTCTTGAGTAACAACAATACTGCAGTTACAAATGACTTTAATGGTAATAATGGTACCACTTTAAACAATAATATCAACAGTATCATCAATAGCAACTCAGCTTACACAACTGCCCAGGCCAATTCAATCCCATCTTTGAGCTCCATAACTAACTACAACTCTGTTCCAAGTTTTGGTTCAAATGATCATTCTCATTATAACAACAACAACAACAACTATAATGCTATCCCATCTTTAAATACTATTTTGGATTCCATCTCACTACCACAACCAAAAGTTCTATTACCAGATGCCAATATTGGTTCGGCAATTTCAGTTTTACAATCGAATTCTGGTGCAGTTGATCAACCAAAGAAATTGAAATATTTGAGAAAAAACAACGATGATAACTATAACGGTCCATTATTCTGTAAATGGGGTTCTTGTAAAGATATCTTTGATGGTCCTGAAAGCTTGTACAATCATTTATGTGATTATCATGTTGGTAGAAAATCAAACAGAAATTTAAACTTACACTGTGATTGGGATGGATGTAAAGTTCAAACTGTTAAAAGAGATCATATTACCTCTCACATTAGAGTTCATATCCCTTTGAAACCTTTTGTTTGTACAAACTGTACCAAAAAATTCAAAAGACCACAAGATTTGAAAAAGCATATCAAAACTCATGCTGATAGTGCTACCAAAGCTGCACAAAAAGCTGTTGCTCAAGCTTCCAAACAACAATCAAATGGGTATAGAAATCCAAACTCATTACCAACAAGTTTTTCAAACTATCAATCTTCTTCATTCTTGGATTCATCTTCCACTACTCAACAACAACAGCAACATAACTTTGATGCATTGTTATCTTTGGATAACTATGAAGTTGGTCATGACTTTCAAAGAAAGAGAAAACCAGAAGTTGTTAACCAATTTTTTGATGATGTTAAGAAGTCTAAGATCTCTCCTCGTTATAACAATGAAATGATTGCAAAGTTAAACTCATTGGAATTCAACTTATCAAACGAGTTTTCATTACCTCCATTGGCAAACAATACTGCTGCTTCCAATAATAATGCTAGCACTAATAACAACAATTCCAAACTGTTCAAGAACACTCAAGAGTTGTATGATACTAACTCTTTCTTCAATCAACTTTCTGCTTCTTTAGATCAATACCCAATCAACTTTAGTTCAGCAAACAACAATAACAACAGCAACAACCAACATCAACAACACCCACAAACACAACAGCAAGCACCACAGCAACAACAACAAACACCTTTACCACACTTGAAATCACACACAGAGTCTTCTTTGTACCCTTCATTATCTTCCAACCATGTCTCCAGCAACAACCAGTCATCATCATTTGCATACCCACAAATTGCCAATAGATACGATCCATTGTCCCAAGATCAACAAGGTCAACAACGTCGTTATAACATTGGTATCAACCAAAAGAGTGCTAACGTTGAAGAAGTTACCCAAATATCTGACGCTTCTGATGATTCTGAATTTGAAGAAGAGTATTCCACTGATGACTCAGAAAATGTTGATGATGAGATTGACTTATTAACTAAACAATTCAACTCTAAAGTTGAAATTTCTGACGAGGAAGAATTGTTTATTAGACACAAAAGATTAGTATCTTTCATACAGTTGAAGTTAAGTGAATTGATCAAAAATTCAGAGCTTGAATCAACAAATGATACTGTTAAAAAGGAGTTATACCCAAGTGTCATTACTGCTTAATTTTGTCTATTTAAGAATTTTTCATTGTTTTTCTTGTTTACGTTCAGGGTTTCATATTTGGATATCTCATTTTATTATCTACAGTGTTAATGTTATGAATTTGGTGTTTACATTGGTTTGTTATTTCTTTCTCTCTTTATATTACAATTTTATCGTTTGGTTTTTGTTCTACTTATTGTTCATGGTTTAAAGAATATATTATATTTATAGCTTTTCAGTTTTTGTAGACTTGTATAGGTTTAAAAATGAATAATTACTTTTTCTCTATAAAGTTGTCAACAACCAGCTCAACCTCATCAACATCAGAACCATTAGCACTTGAACTATTAGTATTGTTTCCATATCCAGTTTGTTGAATTGACCTATTTTGATCTCTTAAATCTAGATATCTAACCAATAAAGTAACTCCCAATCCAAATGTTGCCAAAACAGCAGTGTATACAAACCCAATGAAAAATCTTGGTTGATCTTTTGTATTCCATGCAAAGATAGGAACAAAGGCATTAGTGACATATGCTAAAACGTTTGTACAAACAAGAACAAAATTTCTTTTCATATCATCATGTTGTAATGAATTATTAACCCATGTGTAAATCATTGGCATGGTGGAGGCAGTTGGTGTTGCAATTAAAGATATGAAAACCAATGTAATCCAATTGGTATATGCCAAACTGCTAACATAATACAACCCCATATATATGCAACGAAATAAACTGAAATAAAGATCCATATGAGATTACTTTTAAAATAGTCTGATATAGATGCAGCTATCAAAGCATATAGAATTTCCAAACCAGATGCTATTGAAGGATATTGATTATACTGAGCAGAGGAAAGACCCAAATCATATTTCATCCAAGTGGTGAAGGCAACCCCAGTTGAAGCTTTATCAACGTTATTAAATCCCAGGAATAACCATGGGAATATCCAAATATGCCATGTGTTGAAAAAAGACTTGATCTTTACCCATGAATAAGCTTCTCTTGATTTTAACTGAGCACCAATACGTCGACGTCTTTCCAGGGCAACTAGTCTATCAGTTTTAGAAAAATACCAGCCAGTTGTAGTTGATGGAGTGTTTGGATCGACTAAAGCTGTATAGAATGCAATTGGGAAAGAGATGACAGCATCAAATACAAACATCCATTTGAAAGGTTCCATTGAACTGTGTTTAAAGCCTTTCAAGATACTTTGTTGTAATGGACCTGAGACCAAACCTGCAGCTGTTGAGCTCAACCCAAAGAATGTCAGTCTCTTATTCAGTTCATCCTTTGAATACCAAGAACCAATCAAATACTCCAAACCTGGGAAATAACCAGCTTCTGTCAATCCCATAAAGAACCTTATAGCATATAGAGGAGGTAGTGTTTTACAGGTGATCATTAACAACGTTAATACGGCCCAAGTGAACTCTAAAGAAGCCAAATAATAACGTGCGGAAATCCTATGTAAGAGTAAGTTTGATGGGACTTGACCAATGATATAACCAACTGTCCACAGGGTATTTAAATAGTTATATTGATTTTTATTCATATTGTAATATTCATTCATACCATTAACATAAGCTGTGTTAATATTTTTTTGATTTAAAGTCTTGATGAAATAACCTAACATCGAAGAAGACATCAAGAAGAAGTCTAATTTAATTAGAAAAGAACGTTCTAAGGGATGCTTATCAACTGAATCCCATACAAATTTACGCCATTTGTACTTCCAATTAGAACGTCTTACTAATTCTTTTTCATCAACATGAACTTTGATATCAATATATGGAGTTGGATCTTCATCTGGTTTGATCTCTATTGGTTCTTGATTTCGACCACTAAAGATGTCAATGAACTTAAACCCCATATCGTGCTCTATAGTGTAATCTTAGAGCAAAAGGCATGCCACTAAAAGTGTCAATATTGGAGAAGAGATTCTTAGGTCTTTTGTATAAATCTTGAACCTTGCGTAGAAAGAAAACTTTTCATTCCACACACAGAGTGCCATAGTTCAAGTATGATGAATTAGAGACGACACTGAAACGAAGAGTTTTAGAAAGATAAGCGGAGTTTGCAACCGATTAAATTCATCTTGTTGGGTTTGATCGACGTGAGTAGAATGCTATAGTGTATAATTCGAGTAGAATTTTGATGTTGCTCTTTACTAACTTATGCTTATGTGCATATCCTTTATATTGTGGAAGACAAGAAGCCATAGTTGAAGGTGAAGTTCGATGCGAGGGTGGTCTTTGGCAGCTTGGACGTGCTGAGTTCGTATACTAGAGGTTGATATTACCAATGGCTAGTGTTTCAACAATGGATGTTTGTGTCAATCCTGTTACATGGTCTTGGGTTTGTAATATCTATAACAATGTACTAAGAAATGAGCAAAATCAAGAAAAGTCTTGGGATCAAGCTGTCAAGTTGACATTTGGTCTTAGCAGTGATAGAAGCAGGGCTCTAAGTTCCTAATCGAGCTTGAAAGTATGCATCGATGAAAAACATCGAATGGGTAAGATAAGCAGAGCCACACCGGAGGCACTTATTTAAATGAAATGAAGCCAGGGAAAGAATATATGCAAGCGTTGATACAAATGTGTATATTAAAACATTCAGTAAATGGCTATATATAAATTAACCAATTGGTAAAATTCAGATAAATCATTACTAAACTAACTTCATCAACATGCTCTTATACCCAATCCATCAAGGACCGTTGTTTAGTAGTCTGTTACATTTAAAGATCGTCTTGTACCTATGGTTGAATCTGATGGATTACTAGATGTTATCTCGATCTATTACCGTAGAAACGATCAAAAACTAAGCAGCGTTAATGATGACAAAATCCAGCGACTATGAAAAAGATAATAAATACCCAAATTAGGAAATTTACTTTAAACAAGGATAAATACATATTTCCAGTTTTTTACTATGAGAATTTTGTATTTTCTCGGCTTTTCTTTAGGTTCCTGTTTTATTTTTTTTTTTTTTTTTTTTTTTTTTTTTTTTTTTTTTTTTTTTTTTTTTTTTTTTTTTTTTTTTTTTTTTTTTTTTTTTTTTGGTTTCAAGTCAAAATGCTGCTTCATGATAAAAACAATCAGAAACAAAGGTCTGTTAAGCTGCTTAAATTTAAATTCTTGAATCTGCTATGATATCTTGCCTCTAGTTACAACTATCAAGAAGTACAAGAGTATAATTTACACACACATATATAAAGAACAATCAAGGTGGGGACAATGGAGAGAAAGATTTCCTTTAATGTGTCAGATTACTATCAGATATTAGAAATAGTTGGAGAAGGTGCATATGGTATAGTATGTTCAGCAATACATAAGCCAACGAATACCAAAGTTGCAATCAAGAAGATATTACCATTTGAAAAGCCCATGTTTTGTCTAAGAACACTTAGAGAATTAAGACTATTAAAACATTTTAACAATCATGAAAATATCATTAGCATATTGGATATTCAAAAACCATTAAACTTTGAAAGTTTTAACGAGGTGTATTTAATACAAGAGTTGATGGAAACTGATCTACATCGAGTGATCAAATCACAAAAGCTAAGTGATGATCATGTTCAATATTTCACATATCAAACTCTTAGAGCTTTAAAAGCTATGCATTCAGCAAACGTTTTACATAGAGATTTAAAACCATCAAATTTATTGTTAAATTCCAACTGTGATTTGAAAGTTTGTGATTTTGGATTGGCAAGATCAATTGCATCAAGTGAAAATAATTTTGGATTTATGACAGAATACGTTGCAACAAGATGGTATAGAGCTCCAGAAATAATGTTAACTTTTCAAGAGTATACTACGGCAATTGACGTATGGTCAGTTGGTTGTATATTGGCAGAAATGCTTAGTGGGAAACCTCTTTTCCCCGGTAGAGATTATCATAACCAGCTTTGGTTGATAATGGAAGTCTTGGGTACTCCACTAATGGAAGACTATTATAACATTAAGAGTAAACGAGCTAGGGAATACATAAGATCGTTACCATTCAGGAAAAAAATCCCATTGAATTCGTTATTCCCAAGTGATACAAATCCATTAGCAGTTGATTTGTTGGAGAAACTATTAACTTTTAATCCACAAAAGAGAATAAGTGTTCAAGATGCTTTAAACCATCCTTATTTACAACTTTATCATGATCCAGAAGACGAACCAAATGCCGTTCCAATAGATGAAAATTTTTGGGAGTTTAATGAGAACAACAATGAAAACTTGAAATTGGAAGATTTGAAGCAACTTTTGTTTGAGGAAGTTATGAAACCTTTGCAATGATATACAAAACTCATAAATAGAATACCCTAGCATTTATCCTATAATCTTTCTTGTGTAGTATTATGTCATCATCAACAAGGGTTATTATTATTAGGCTTACATAATCCCAGACAGAGAAGACGCTAAAAAGTAAGACTTAAAAGCATTAATAAACAAAGATCTGTGCTTCTCTAACTTGAATAGACAATTGATAAAAAAGTGCACTAATGACCATGTCACTTAGAGAACTCATGAAAAAGAGAAGGACAAACAGCGACACATCACAACCAATGGTACTAGTACCCAATCACCAAACCAAAAGGATAAACAAAAAGAAGAACCATGACAACAGTATCAACAACAACAACAACAACTACAACAATAATAATCACAGCAATTTTCATATAACACTCCAGTTCATAAGCCATATCATCTCAGATACCGAGAGGTTCATCAAGGCAGTGATACTACTGATTCTTGTCATAGTAATACTTGTACTACTCATACATTTCATAAATAAACTACTTGATAAACTACTACATGTTGGTCAAATATGGTCAATATGGAAAACTTTCAACGATGGTGGATCTTTCTTAACCAATGGTATAGTGGGAAATGGACTGTACAAACTGTCAAGATACGTATTTGGATAACAAGTAATTTTATAACAAATTGTATACTTTTTCAATGATATCATTTCAAATATTTTTCTTAAGTACGGCATCAGATTTTGATCTTCTCTCTTTTTTTTTTTTTTTTTTAAAAGGCGATAAAAATTTATAAAAAAAAACATAATAAAAAAAAAACACACACACTCCTTTATTACGTTTCTTTAGCCGCCCATCTTTATAGATTAAATCAACACTTTTACCTTTTATCAACTTGAGAACAATTCTTCTTCTTCAATTTGTCAGGTGATTATTCTTTGTTTCTTTTTGCTCGAGGTATTGATATTGGGAAGCAACGTTGGATTTTAACCCCGAACAGCGAAGATCATCTCTTCAATCTAATCATTCTGTCATCATCACTTTGAAAAAGGACCCATCAATATTCAAACATAATTCCCTTCACGATATTTAATGGACACATATAGCAATGGTTTTAACATACAAAGTCAAGAAAAAGGGATTCACTATCCGATCCATACAGACTATTTAAATGCCAGTGTTAATAGTCAAAACAATGATGATACTGAAGTACGGTATATACAAGATGATGATCAACATGAATTTATGAAATTATCTCTCAATTCCACACCTTTCCCACCAGAAATCATCTACAAGATACTGGAGTTTCAATTCTATCAACTAATGCAAAATAATACATCATCAATATCATTCAACTATCAGATTTTCATAAGGTCTAATTTGGTTATAAATAAACTGTTTTATAGGTGTGTTTCTAAAATCATCTACAAATATTGTTCTTTCAAGACTCCACATACTTTTGATATTTTCCTAAATTCAATAGTCAATAAATCCAAATTAGGTGAATACGTTAAAGTATTAGATTTTCAAGAGTTTACTTCAATTGGGTTAGGAAGAACTAATAGAATGAATAAAGAGATTCAAATGGTTACATCGGAAACTATATTAAAATGTTTAAAACATACCCCATTCTTGGAAGAATTCTTAGCAAGTGAGAACATTAAAGATGATTTAAATACAGAACTTTTAAATCACCTCTTCAATTCAATGAATCATTTGAAAAGCGTTGATTTTTGTGGTTGCTCTGGTGATAATTTTGTTTATCAATTTGAATCATTAATTATTAAAAAACCTGGTATTTCAAATATAACAAATGTTTCATTTCATGATTGTACAGATTTACCATCATGGATTTTAGAAAAAATTATAATTAATTTACCAAATTTATCAAAATTAGATTTAACTCATACACAAGCTTCATCGAAAACTTTAAATTTAATACCGAAAACATGCAAATTGACTCATTTATCTTTGGCAAATTGTATTCAACTAACGACAAGAGAATTGATTAGTTTTTTTATAAATCATCCTTGTATAACGTCAAGTTCATTGGTTTGGTTGAATTTACAGTGTGATTCTTCAACGAACTCTCCATTGAATAATAACCAGTTGACATTTTTGCTTAAAATGTTTGATTGTGATTTTGTCTATTTAAACCTTGGTGGATTACCAATATCCTATGAAAATTTAATGCTGATTAAAAAAAAATTTATAAATTTGAAAAGTTTATCAATTGCAAATAATAATATAGATTTAAACTCAATAATTGAGTTTTTAAAGCCTCCTGAGAAAAAGGAAGAGACTGAACATAATGATGATAATGATAATATTGATGATGACAATAATGATGGTGGTGATGAGGACTACTATCAGAAATTAGAATATATAGATCTATCCAATAATAGAGAAATCAACAGATGGTCAATTGATAATCCAAACTTCCTGACCTGTTGTCCCTCTTTACAAGCATTTGAATTTTCAATTAAAACAATAAACGATATAGAGTCCATTGGTGGTCAAATAATCCTTAGAAACTATGGTGATAAAACTATTTGGAAAACTTACGATTCTTTAGGTAGGCGAGGTTGGCTTTATAAAGTTGATGATATTAAAAATCCTGATAATTTAAATAAGATTGGATTAGTTCAATACGATATAAACACTGGGGAAAAAATTCATAAGATTTTAAGATTACCAAATTTTTTAAAATTGGTTAATAAGAAGATTAGTCTATCAAAAGGTGTATTGTTTGATTCTGATGAGGTTTTTGGAGATTTTGAAAGGGGAATTTACAAATATTATGGAATGAAGATGTAACAATCTCACCATTTGTTATTTGCCTTTGTTTTGCTTTGTATATAGCCTACCTTTGTCCGTTGATGAACTGAGATATGATACAGTTATACTTCTGAAGTTGACTTTATACTGAGCCTGTGAATGATGCTATCATGAACAGCTCTATTGAATGAACCTTCAATTTAATGATTAATAATTTAATGATATGATTAATGATTATGTTTGATAATAGTAGTTGTGCGCACTAGATTATTCTTCATAATCTACTTTCAAGTTTAACTGTACTTGAATTGTATCTGGTTAGACGTATCACCACAAATGACAACCGCAGAAGATAGATCAACCATGTCGATTTAAAGTCCTATACCGCTATTTATGCAATATTAATGGCCGTGGTCTTTCGCTTTTTGAAAATAGCCAAAGGGAGGGAAGGACTCGGTCGAATTTAGTTGCTTAAAGATAAACTGGGCTGCCAACAACTTTTACACTATATATATTTTGCACCTTAGGAATTTAATAGCACCTGACCTCCTTGTATTTTTTGGTGTGTTGATCCCCATTTGATTTGAGAACATGCTCTTTGCGGTTGATACTAAGTAACCTTATATATACAAGAATCTACGCACCATCCAATTATTGCGTTATTATTCAAAGAAATCAACGTGACTATAATACAGAAGTTCAAATGACCAGACATACGCATACATATATTTATATACAATTATTTCAGCACATTGACATTCCCCAAGTTATGTTCTTTAATATAATCTGGACCATATTCATCATACTCTTTCTTGGTAATGTACGAATTCTTTGATTCATCAGATTGAGACCATTTACTTAAACCTCTCCAGGCATCAAGTATAGGGTCCTGTGCAGTTCTCACTTTCAGTGGTGATTCTGCTGGTAGGAATTGTTTAAACTCACTAAAGACTCGCTCTTCAAAGTTTTGAAATAATGCCTGACCTCCAGTGATAAAGATGTCTTGTAATACGTTATAGGAATCACCTGAGAATCCTTTACCTTGAAGTGAATTTAATAGAATATTTTCACCAATTTCTGATAACCCAGCTTGATCCAAACCTGCAATACTTGGTTGAAATAAAATCTCAGGAACTCTGATTCGTTCAATGTTCAGATGTAATTGATGTTGTTCGTGAGAATTCTCAGAATCAAATGGACGTGGACCTCTAAGGAAAAGATGTAGTGTACTTTTCCTCCAATCATATTGTGCTTCCATCGTATCCTCTTCTGTAAAACTTGGATCAAATTCTAAAAGTTCCTTCTCCAATTTCACCAACTGTTGTTCCTCTTCTTCCAAAATTTCTTCATCGTCAACATTAGCAATATCTCTATAAATAGCCCAATCATCATCATTAGCACCAAACGTATCATTTGGATCATTATCAATTGTAGTTGCATTTCTCTTACGTTTGGTCCCACCTGGAGCAGTATTGTTATTGCTATTATTCTTGCCATCTTCAGAAGCCAAAGAAGCTATATTTTTCATACGTAGTTGAGCAGCATGTGATTTTCTATCGTTTAGTTGTTCCTTCAACTTTGCACGATCTTTCCTTCTATTGATAATATTCTTTAGTTTCTCTCTACGATCGTGGATCCAAGATTTCAAATCAGTTTCTCTCCATTGTTGATCCTTGGCAGCTTCTTCTGCTAGTCTTTTAGCTTCTTCTTCCTTTTCACGTTTGGCACGTTGACGAGCATCGTAGTTTGCCTTTAGTAATCTTTGTTTACGTTTCTCTTTAATTTGATCCTCTTCTAATTGATCATCTGGTATATCAACCAATGGGAAAGATGGTGGTTCATTTGATGTAGGTTCTGATGAATCATCACCTATATCTTGTTTACGTGCTCGTTTCAAAGCTTTATCAAGATTATCAACGTATTTGTTGAAATCATCTTCATTGTCAAAACCTTCTTCTTTATAAGTTGACTGTTGTTGTTTTTTATTTGAGTTTATTAGCTTTTCCCTTAATTTGGTATAGTATTCAAACTCTTGTTCCTTTTGTACAAGTTTTTCAAGTCTTTTCTGTTGAGCTTGTTCTTGTAATCTTTTACCCATTTCTTTCCTTTTTTCAGCTTGTTTGGCTAATTCCTCTTCAGATTTTTGAACTTTTTCAACTTCAGTGAATGCAGCTTCTGTTGTTATATCAAAAGTTTCTAAATAGTCTAAATTTAAACTTTCCTGCAATTCTTCTTGATAGTTTTTCGATACGTAACAAAAGTCCTTAACAAGGTTATCTATTTGATAACTTGTTATTTTTGATGGGAAATAAGGATATTTCAAACCTAAAAGATTAGTCAAATACGTTGAACTTTGATGTCCACCCCAATTTATCCTTTTAGAATCTTTTAGTATACCTCTTCCTCCCACCACTGGGATTATATTAGTTGATTCATGACCAGTGCCAATGACAAGTCCATTAGTACCATTATTTTGATGATATGCAAACAGGGAATCAATACCAAATGTAACTTGTGGAACATGATAAGTCTCAAAAAATAGTTCATAAAAGGATTTACGTTGAAATAAAGGTTGACCAGGTTTTTCAGTTAAAATAATTGGATTATCAACAGAACCTTGAGATGAAACGCTTAAATGTTGGAAAGTATAATCAAGAATCTGTTCTGTATAATCCCAATTGGTTATATATTGACCATCATATGGAGATTTAGATTGAGTTTTAATTGTTTGATCCAAAAACACATCATTACCAATAAATGTCATTGATTTATTTAATTTACGATCTCTATATCTGGAGATCAAATTAGGGAAGTTTAATGAAGGTGATGGTTGAGAAACCAGCCCCGCTTGAACACTGCTTGAACCAAAGTCTATACCTATTGGAACACCTTGTTGATATGGATAAAAGGCTTCACCAGTATAACTTGGAGCATGATCTTTGAGTTGATAGATTGGTCTCGTCGTGAGTGTGGGCGTACTTGACATGATTATCAAGCTGAAAATTATACAAAAAAAAGATGTTTGAATATGATACAGCAAATTAGGGCCAATTCACAGTCAACAGCAAAGCAGCAACCAAAGTCAGAATTGATGAACAACATCAACAACTAACCAATTAGTTGATAAGTCTGTTGTTTAAATTCGACTTTTAATGGGCAAAAATCCAAAAAAAAAAAAGATTACGCGAATTGGATTTACAAATTGGAAAAAGGAGAAGGGAAAAGATCAACAAAAAACACGTAATTAAAAGAACTTGAACTCTTTAAAATGGTTGGTTAACCTTAGTCAATTTTGCTTGTTATTGCTATCGATTGAAACGATGAGTATCAGAACGGATAAATACAACGAACTGTTTGAACGGTAAGAGTTTTCTGTTTGAAAAAAGTACGTGGAGATTGGTCTTTGATTACTAACCGGATTGGAAAAACAGTCTTGAGAAGGCCACGAGTGCATTAGAATCCATTGTGATTAAGCACAAATCCAAAGACACGACAGCTCATGTTGCCAATGCCGATGCGGGCAAAAGTGGCTCATCATCATCAGCATCAGCTGCTCAACCGGTGGCGTCAAGAGCACTGAGTGATTTGGACGTTAGCGGCAGTCAAGTTCAAATTGGTAAAGATGAAGAAGTTATACCATCTGTTAAAGCTTTCAACATCTTTTTAGAGTTATACGTTGATCCATTTGTTTCTTTGTCCAAAGAGACAGATTCAATTATTGGTGAAGAGGCATCATACCTATCTGATGCATTTCAATTCCAATTGAGCTTCATCAAAGCTGCTGCTAATTCTAAAAAACCTGATTTCACTCAATCTTCAACATTAGATGCATTAGCTCCATTACAATCAATCATTGGTAAAATCACACAGTTCAAAGATGACAACCGCAGATCTGAGCTTTTCGCTCATTTGAATGCAATTGCTGAAGGTACTGGTGTTTTAAGTTGGTTTTTAACTGATACTCCAGTTTCTTATATTCCTGAAATTAAAGATTCCGCTACATTTTGGACTAACAAAGTTTTGAAAGAGTTTAAAGAAAAGGATCAAAGACATGTCGAATGGGTCAAACAGTACTTGGGATTATTTGATGGTTTGAAATTATACGTTAAACAGCACCATACAACTGGATTGACATGGAATGAAAATGGTGGTGACTTTATTGAAAACCTTTCCCAATCTTCTTCATCTACTACCCCTTCCGTCGCTACCCCTGCGCCTGCGCCTGCTCCTGCCCCTACTTCTGGAGGTGGAGGTCCACCACCTCCACCACCACCGCCACCTGCTGATCTTTATGCTGAATCAAACACCTCTTCATCCTCCGGTGCTGAATCAAAAGGTGGTATCAATGCTATATTTTCAGAGTTAAACCAAGGTGCTGATATAACAAAAGGTTTGAAAAAAGTTGATAAATCGCAACAGACGCATAAGAATCCAGAATTACGTCAATCATCAGTCGTTAGAACAAAATCAATTGATTCAACAAATTCAGTCAATTCATCTTCATCATTAAAATCCAAATCACCTCCATCAATTCCTAAAAAGCCTTCTAGCTTATCACGTAAACCAAAACCGGAACCTGTTGTTGAATTACAGGATTCGAAATGGATTGTTAAAAACGTTGAAAACAGACATGACATTGTATTGAACGGTGATATCTCACAATCAGTCTTTATTGCCGATTCAAAAGATTCAACGGTTCAAATCAAAGGTAAGATCAATGCAGTGTCAATAAGTTCCACGACTAAAGTTGCATTGGTGTTGGATTCTGCAATCAGTGGTATTAGTGTTATTAATTCCAAAAAATTTGGTATTCAAATCATTGATTCAATTCCGCAAATTTCCATTGATAAAAGTGATGAAGGTTCAATTTATTTGAGTAAAACTTCATTAAATACTGAAGTTTACACTACATCAACAACATCATTGAATGTTAATGTACCAGATGATGAAAATGATGATTTTAAAGAAGTTTCAATTCCTGAACAGTTTAAATTTAGTTTTAATGAAAAGGGTCAACTAAAGAGTGAAGTTGTCGAACATGCTGGTTAAACCTTATAAAAATTTATACACTCTTCAAATCTATAAGCTTATATGTAGAGAATATTGCAATCACCTATATACAGTGGCAACAAGTGCTATATTAGCACTAACTAGTACAACTCCTGTAAAATACCTTCTCTTTCGGATGACCAAGCTTACGAATAAATAGTTAACCCTATACTATTACATAGTACCAAGCAGAGTGACAACCAAATATCTAAGAAAGTGCACTAACAGGCTACAGAGAAATCACTCAATTTGAATAGCGTGATTGTATTAAAGAGTGAAACTAACTATACTGTAATTGATGAAGTTAAATGGGACATTTTGACTAATTCGGTAACAGTACGGGTAAGACTAATAAGTATATTGATGCTTATAATTGATTGTGGTTGTTCACAATCCTCGTCCTCCAAGTAGGAATAGGTAGAGCGCTATGTATTTATATATATATATATATAGGTGAGGGAATCCACTTCGTGCTGGCTGTTATCTGTTTAAATGATGGTTGTTCGAAATGTGTCGAAGAAACCTCTACCCAAATAGGTAAAGTTATGATACCCTCTTTAGGGAATGTGCTCATAACCATTGAACATCCAACCACCTCTTCATCTCAACCGGTCATTTTGCTAAATATCAGCCCAAAATCTCCCTTT
Organism: Taiozyma peoriensis; assembly: GCA_030574875.1. Classification (NCBI taxonomy): domain Eukaryota; kingdom Fungi; phylum Ascomycota; class Saccharomycetes; order Phaffomycetales; family Wickerhamomycetaceae; genus Taiozyma; species Taiozyma peoriensis. Next base: position 100,191 of record JAJMFM010000010.1, read on the forward strand.
AATAGGCGAGGCCCATACTCTTATGATATCAAATGAGTGTTATAAAAGTCTCTTGATTAACTAAACAATGACTGATTGGAACAAGTTAATTGGATCAGAAAACATTGATAAACAGCAGCTAAATAAGTTGGTTTTAAACTATTTAATATTTGAAGGTTATGAATCAACAAGTTTGAAATTTGCTAAAGAGATTGGTATTAATCTTAACGGTGGTACCAAACTAGGGGATGAAAACGATAAGGATATTAATAAGCTGATATCGGAGGTTTATAAAGGTGCTGATATCGATGGGGATGTTGATGGTGACGCTGAAGATGAATTTATTGGAGTTAGCTCGATAAGTTTTAGGAAAGAGATCAAGTTGAACATATTACATGGGGAAATTCAACTTGTGATAGATAAGTTAAATTTGAACTATCCTGACTTGTTAGAAAAAAATCAATTTTTACATTTTAAACTCTTGTTGTTAAGTCTAATTGAGATGATCAAACAGAAGAAGAAACAAAGTGTTGAAACTGAAGGCGATAGTCTATCAGAAAATGATCAACATGAATTTATAACAAAGATTATAAAATTCGCTCAAGATAAACTAACCAACAAAGCCATTAAGAACTCGAAATTTATGGAAGAACTAGAACTAACAATGACTTTGTTACTTTATTCAAATACCACCTCATCTGATACTGAAAAACTACCAACTAAACTTAACGAACTTTTTGAATTTAAACTACGCAGAGATATATCTGATTTGATTAACAAGGCAATAATAATCCACAGTTTACATAACTATTTAGAATTTGATTATACCACTTATGATGACGATAATGACAATGATAATGATAACGATGATGGGATTAATGAAGACGATGACAAGAGGCAGGTATATAAAGATATAAGCTATGAAAACAATCAGTTGATTGATTCGAATTTAAAGAAACTTATAAAATTCTGGTTATGGAGTGAAACCAAGATAAAAAAGGATTACAACGATGATAATTCATTCAAAGGGTATTCTATATAACACCATTTTTTTTCTATATATAAATTTCTAAACGTTAAATTGAACTTTAATTCTATCTCCAGTTTCAACTCCTAATAAACACAATGGTTTGTCATCTTTCAAAATGTTTCCCTTTCTATCAAATATTATGACATCATCAATTGTAAATCTACTATTGCCATACTTCGTTCTATAAAGATCAGAATCTTTGAATAAATGATATAATTTAATTCTTAAAAAATGTAACGTTGAACCTAATTCTGGATCTTCTTCATTGTACTCTTCTGGACTAAATTCAATATGGTACTTTAACGGTCTCTTTACATTATCAACCTTATCCGCATTCACTATATAACCATCAATGTAAACATGAGCGCAGTGGACTGGTCTATCAACAAAGAACTCTTTACCAGGTAGTTCCCATAGTTCGAAATACAACCCAATTTGAAATATGAGTTTATAAAGCAGTACAAGTATCAACAAGACTATTGCAATTGTGGTGATTTTTGATGATATTGGATCTTGGAAATGATGCACAAAGAAAGGTAGCTGAGATGTATACGACACTATCAAGCCTTCTAAAGCATTGAAGAATGCCATTTTTTTCAACAACTAACAATAACCTGTTGCAATAGCTACTATTGACTCACACGAATCGTATGCTTCAAATGTGAATAATTTCAAAGGTGTCAAAGAAGCAGAATTTTGTGGTTTTGAGCTCTGCAAAGCAAAAATTTTGTCGTTTTGAGCTCTGCTTTCTCAATTTCGAGAAAACCTTGGAAAAACATTTAAAACTTGTCCAAATGGGGAAATACTTCTGTTACTCTAAACGTGAATTTAGCTTATGATAAATGAGTGTATATGATACTTTCAGTCTTGAAAATCTTTCAAATATTCATAGAGAGACTCAAATATTACAAAATCCACAGCAGATCCTAGTTAATTTTACCATGAGATATAATTTAGTTATTCCGTAAACCGGGAAGAAGGGATATTATAATCAAACCCAATACGAACCGAGGTGGAATAGAAATTTTATTTAGTGTATGATGTGAGAGGGAGGGGAATATGAATCTGTTTTCAGTAATTTACCACTTTAACCATCCAGTTTTTAACCCATGGTTAATAATTGCCCTTCCCAAAGGTTAAAAGAAAAAAGAGAGAGAAAAGAACAATAGCTGAAAAATAAAATCCCCACATTTTTTCCATATCCGTAGAAAACCGTACATAATGTCACAGTATACATACAAATTTCATAACCCTAACTCATAACTAGCTAAAAAAGTTGCCTTTTAATAGGGTCACTCATTGAGAATGCTATTTGTAAAACCCATGTAACATCAAAATGTTCAATATAGGGCGGCTGTTTCCTTCTGCTCAGTGAGCTTTGGGCAACCGAGTTGGGTTGGTAGGATACAAAGAGATCAACCTGTATCAGAACCCGTTGTACATGACCCAGGTTCAGATATAGTTGAAACTTGTATACTTTTTCTTCTTAGTATACTATCATATACAAAATGATATTTTATACCCAACTGATGCTATGTAATGAATGAGAATTTCAGTAAATATACTCTAAAATAATCCAATAACTGATCAGTGCAAATCTTGACTTTTTGACTTTTGAGTTTTTGACAAGCAAAAGACAATAAAATCTGACAGTTATTTTTTCCAAATTAGAGTTATTTTCTGTATATTAGTTACATTGCATTAAGGCGCAAAACTTTGGAACACTTTTTAATTTCTCGAAAAAATTTATTCTCAATTGATGCCTTCTCAATTTTATGGGGAATTAAACGAGTACAGAGAGAATACCTACCCCTTTTACAATATATATGATTCCTCTTTTAGGAAATATCTTCAGTTGAATTAGGATGATTTGTATGGTTGGTATGCAACGAATGCTATGTAAGGTCATTCCAATTTTTTTTTTTTTTTTTTTTCCTTCTGTGTCTTAATTAAACTGCTCTTTAGTTTTTCAGCTTTTCCCGCTTCAGCACAAGTGAATTTTCTCCAACCCTTAAAAAGTATCACTAAACCACCACTAAGATACAATTCTATAATCAATTTATTGACAAATCATTTGGGTATTAGCTGCAATTTGATTTATTCACCCACTTTTCAATTCGGTATAATTGTAAAAATAACGTGTTTTTGGTTAATTGCCCACACCGTTTTTAAGTAATTAATATAATTATTTTTAATAGTAACGGGCATTGCGTAATCTAGTTCTCAACTGCATCACACGTTGGTGATTTCCAAGACTATAAATTAACAATATAATCCCTTTAAAAATATTTCATTTGTAACTTCTCCACCAATTAGCTTATATACTTTGTACACCTCCTTTATCTATCCGTTTACAACGTATACAATAACAATATGCAATACACTCTTTCTTTATTAGCATTCGCTTTAATTACCCAAGCACAAAACGCTGCAGTTTTACAAGCCGTTATTGGTGATATTTCTGCTCATAATACTGATTATCTATCTTATATTCAAGAAGGCCATGCTCCACCATCTGGTGTTTTAGAACTTTACCAACAAGTTCAAACCTATACAGATGATTCTTATACTTCGTTATTCAGTCAAGTTGATCAATCTGCCATTTCCACTTATGTGACTGGCTTACCATGGTATAGTTCAAGACTTTTACCTGCAATTGCTGCTGAAACTGGTGGTGCCAGTGGTGGATCAGCTTCCGAATCAGGTTCAGAATCAGAATCAGCTTCAGAATCTGCTTCATCTGGGTCTGGTAGTGCCTCTTCATCAGCTGCTGCTTCATCTTCATCAGGCTCAGCTTCAAAATCAGAATCACAATCAAAATCTTCAAGTGGTGCTGCTAGTGGTTCTTCAAGTGGTTCAGGATCCCAATCAGCCTCTGAATCAGAATCCGCTTCCGAATCAGAATCTGGTTCAGCTTCTGAAGGCTCAGCATCTGGAGGTTCAGGTGCCGGCTCTTCAAGCGCAGCTGCCACTGCTTCTGGAAGTGGTGCTTTCATCATTAAAGCTGATGCTTCAAACTCAATTGCTTACATGTTGGTTCCATTCTTGTTGATTCTAGGCTTACCTTTGTTGATGTAAGATTTAATATTTCACACAAAGCCATGCAAGCACAATTTTTTCAATATGAAGCTTTTAATTAACCCCCGCCAGTATTATCTCTTTTGCCATACCTTTTTTTCTCACCACTTCATATAGTTAGAAATTTGTGCTGAGAAGCTTGTTTTTTATCTCTATACTATGTTCCAAAATTAACGTTATATTATCCTTTATCGATATATGTAGAGAACTAAATACTACGGAGCTGTGTTGTGAAATTTATCTCGCTCTGACATTGAGGTTGGACTACAAAGATGGATGATCTTTCTGACATTGGTTTTAAATAGGATTTACCAACTCCAAATAGTGACAGAAGATTGAACAAATCTGAGATTATATGTTATTTTCCTGTCAAAAAATTGACACAAAAAAATTTCACCCATTCTCGGGAAAGTTACGGTTATAAAATAGCTCGCAAAATAAAAGGTTTTACTTCAAAGTAATAGGTTGAAGTCTAAATTGAACTTCTCGAACATATCATACGAATAGAAAAACAGACTCTAAAGTCTTCCAAAGCCACATCAACAAGCTTCTTGATGCTTCAAATGAATCACTGTAAAAGTTTTGAGGCAACTTTAATCAAATGTATTCATTTTCTCATTCCCTGGTTGTTTTATATATGTCACATTGGAAGCTTAATTGGGTAATATATTATCTTATTGAATTCTAACCCACCATCTGGACAAAACTTTCAGGTGACAAATTTCTCATGGAACGTATCGAGATGAAACTGCAAAGTGAGGCCCTCCTGCTGATGAAAAATTTAGTTGAAAAGTTCTATAAATTTGAATATAAGGCAAAAGGAAATCTCATCTATCCATCCATTTTATTCATTTTCGTTTCCAAACAGACTAACTAAGTTATACTTAAAAGACGTTAACATGAAGTTCTTTACAGCAGTAGTCTTATCTATTTTAACAAGTCTAATTGCTTGTGCAACCACTACTTCTTACGATGCAGCAGCCTATTCATCAGCATCGTCAAGAGCATTAGAATCTGATGCTACAATTATTTATGATTTTATCATTGATTTTAGTTATCGTTATACAGAATACATCAGTTATATGGGTTCTCAAAACATGCAATTACCAACTGGTATTAGTAATTATTTTGCAGGATTACAAGAGTATAACGATGAACAAGCTTTAATTGATGCTATAAAAACTAAAAGTTTCCCATTTAATGAATTCACCACTTTAGTTACAAAGTTTGATTGGTATACTTCAATTATTACCGCTGCTGGAGCAACAACGCTTTATAGACCTGAAGATTTTTTAACTGGTGATATCAAAGATGCTGTAACAACTGGAATTAGCTCGAGTGCTGCAACTGCTGTGTCTTCCAAAGTATCGACATCTGTTTCTAGTTCAGCAGACACTGCAAGTTCATCTGCTGGTTCAACCTCCTCTTCCTCCTCATCAAATACTAGCTCTTCCACCGCTTTATCATCAACTTCGAACAACGGCGTTGACACTTTATACATCTCATTCTTATCCTTACCAGTAATGTTAGCATCATTATTATTGTTATAACAATTTGATTCAATTAATCCTTCTTGTATAAGCCATTGATAAACATATAGATACGAACTCTCCAATCACTTCAAACCATTTAGACAGCTTTCAATCCTTTCAACTAAATTTATAAACTTTACATCTTTAATTTTCTCTTTCAACAACTGTTGAATCTCTTGATCGTTCAACTCATCTAGATTTGTTGCTTTATTCTCCGGTAGCTTACCTTTATCGATATTCAATATTTGTGATAAGAACTCCATACCTTTGGAATCTTGATCATCATTCAATTCAAATGATGATTCCATAGGTTGGACCCGAGGACTCTGTTTGTGTAACTGTGGTTGTGAATATGAAGGTTGTACATGTTGAAGCCGTTGCCTTGGTTGTGATGGTGGATGTATAAATCTTGGCTGGGATAAAGTGAAGGAAGAGTATGAAAGATCATTCATACCATAGTCATTCATAGCGGTATTAGACATCACGGGAGGTTGAGAAAACGAATTTGAAACATAAGACTGTGACTGTCTTTGTTGTTGCAGTGGTTGGTAATAGGATTGCTGATTGTCAAAGAAGGACTGATTTTCAAAATTACCTTGTGAAAAATCATCATTAACCGCTGTGATATCAACAAGGTTTTGTTCAACTATTTTTGAAGATAATAAAGCAGAAGAAGATTGCAATGGCAGCAGACTTTCGAATAACTGTGAAGTTGGTGGCTTTTTCTTGATTAGTCCCAACTGATTTAGACATTTAGTTAATTTAACAAATTCAGTATCGTTCAAATTTAGCTGAAATCTATGAACTTTGTCATTAGATTTATGTTTAAAACCTATTGAAGGTGCTTTACAGTAAACATTCAAGATCTCAGCTATTAGGAACCGTCTCTATTCCATATCAGTCAGCCAACTATATGCACTCGAGTGTAATGAGATTCAAGGTATAATTTTAAATTACTAAAGTTGTTGTTTTCCAAAGTATTGATAGTTTGGTATTTTCAATACCAATACTTAGATCATTTTTGTATGGAAAGTGTTCCCATTGCTGATTTTCTTTAAGAAAAGAGTACTTTCTCACTTGAAATTTTTTCATGACAATTAATCAAACACTCTTAAAATAATAGCCCATTCATAAATGATAGTCATCTTTAACATTTAATCAAAGAAGTGATACAAAATATGTCAACTTTGAATAAAGTCGGATTTGATACTTGTTGATACTTGTTGATAAACTTTACTAAATCCAAATACGAGGCAAATTGGTTACATCATTCATTACTAATCATATGAGTCAAATGGAAAAAAGTATGGCGTTTTTTTTTTTTTTGGAATTGACCATAATTTATGCAATTATTATTGTTGATTATGTCAATAGATACACAATTTGAAGAAAAGTGCCTTTCAAAATCAGTGAAAGGAGTTGTTTGATTTGTAATGATGATTTGATATTTATTTTATGTTTTATATAGAAAGGAGATGAACAATAAACTATGAATCTATGATATATTTAAACACATTTTATTACAAATTTTAGCTTCACCTTCTTAAATCGGCCGTTATCTTTCTTATCAGTGGATATAGCATATTACATAACGGGATCAAATCATTAAAATTACAAACCACTCTTATTCATACAATAGATATAAACGATAAAACTAGAGAGTATCCTTCTCTTCATATTTGCATTTCATATAATAGAACAGCTGTTTTATTGCATTACATTATACAACCATGTCAAGCATTTCCAAAAAAGATCAAATAGTAATAAATGTCAGTTCAAGAAACAATAGTGATGCTTCAATAGAGGAACCTCTATTGAACTTGAAAGCTGTTAACTCTTATGATTCAGTCAAGGAGAATTTTTTACAACTAGATCTTGAAGAACTTCCACAAGGTCGTCATTTGGGATTATTTTCCACAATTGTACTGTTTATCAGTCGTATTATTGGTGCTGGAATTTGGGCAACTCCAGCTTCTGTTTTCAAAGGAACTGGTGGTAATATGTTTATATTTTTTTCATTATGGATTATAAGTGCCCTAATGGCATTTAGTGGATTATATGCCTATTTAGAATTAGGATCAATAGTACCAAGATCTGGTGGTACTAAAGTATTTTTGGAATTTATCTATAGGAAACCAAAGCTTTTAATAAGTACAACTTATTCACTATTCACTTTAGCCTTTGGGATGAGTTTAACAAATGCTATAATCTTTGGCAAATACACCTTGTTCTCATTAGGTTATGATGCTGATTTTATTGAAAACTCAAGATCTTCAAATTACGTTGGTGTTGGTTTAATTGTTATAACTGCTATAATTCATGGTATTAGTATTAGACATGGTGTAATAGTTTCAAATGTTCTTGGTGGATTAAAATTATTCTTAGTGGCAATAATGTCATTAACTGGAATTTACGTTTTGACATTCCCACAAAAATTAACAGGTTTAGAAAATCATTTAGATCTATCTAAATTTTTTCAATTTGAAGATGATGAGATTGTTAATGCTTCAACTATAACAAGTGCCTTATTACAATGTTTTTTCACATTTGGTGGTTGGAGTTCAGTTCATACTGTATCAAGTGAAATTCAAGATCCTGTTAGAACGTTTAGAATTGCTGGTCCTGTTTCTCTACTAATTGCTCTATTCAACTTCATACTGATGAACATTGCATATTTAAAAGTAATCCCACATGATCAACTTATGAATGCTGGCCCTTTAGTTGGATCTATACTATTTGAAAAAGTATTGGGTTATAGATTAGGTAGACAATTTGTTACAATTTCAATTGCATTAAGTTCAGCTTCTAATGTATTTGTTGTTATTTATGCATTGGCAAGAATGAATCAAGAAATATTTAGAGAAGGTTATTTCCCTTTCAGTTATACACTTGCTTCAAATTCTAGATTTAAAACTCCAATTTATGGTTTAACAATTTGTTCATTCTTAACTGTCTTTTGGTTAGTTGTCCTACCACCAAGTGGGAATTCATTTGATTTTGTTGTTAGTGTTGAAGGTTATCCAAATCAAATCTTTTTGTTGATGATAGCTCTAGGTATATTCATCATCAGAAGAAGATATCCAGATCAAAGAGCTCCTATAAGAGGTTCCATAATTGGTACTGGATTCATCGTATTGATCTCATCATGTATACTTATATTACCATTCTTTAGTAAACATGATGAATCAAGTCCAACCTATATCAAATATCTCCCACCATATCATATTTCTGCATTGTTAATACTGTTTAGCTGTATTGCGTTTTGGTTTTTCAAATTTATTGCACTTCCTTGGTTGTTTAGCTATAAGCTAGTTAAAGAGATTGATGCACATGAGGATGGATTAACTGTTAAAAGGTGGGTTAAAACTGCATTGTGATATATATATATTCGATACATCTGCACATGGGATGGTATAGATTGTATCACTGGATTAAGGTTGATCATTGGGATCATTGGGTAATTTCGGCTTCGAGTAACATAAATATAAAGAGTTATATTATACATATTAAAACACTTAGTAACTAACGACAGTACTTAGACATGTACGCAATATTGTTATGGATGGATCCTAAACTGGCAAAACTAAACTGGCGAGATTAGCTTGTACTAGGAGTTAGTTCAACTTGCCTATCCCACGGAGAGCATACCCTCGTTCAATCGAACCAAATATGTAGTAGGTTTTCAACACAGTTTCTGAACAGTAATGACGCAACATAATTTGACACAAAAAAAATTTCGAAAGCCATAGTAAGAGGAAATCTCGAGAAATTACTGTTGCCTTTACAAGACCGTTAGTAATCCACCAATAAATGTTCATAGGCTGGGTACACTCGAGAAATTGGAAATAGCATCATCTATTACACACTTTGGTGAAAGTATCAAAATCAATGTGGAGTATATCTATGTGTGGATTCTGTTTAAAAAGTACTGTTTTGGTTACGAATTGACATGTTCTTATCTTATGTAAGTGGATGGATGTCTATAGATGCTCGCTTCCAATTGGATCTACTAACAAAACACAATTAAATAGAAAACGTGTATATACTAAAATGATGAGAGTTACAATTGATCCATTAACAAACGTTCTTTTAAGGTTGTCGATTGAAGGAACCAATTGGATCTTTTTTCATGCTCGCTACTATAAGCTCCATCCGCTAAATCTCGGAGACCAAGGGCCTAAAAAAAAATGTCTATTTGAGCGCTATTTCTTCTGTAAGTGGATACCAAAGCTTAATAAAAACGCCACAAATGATTTTTTGAACATCAATATTAGTTATACACTCATCGAAGAATATAACCAAATAGGTGAATTTGATGGAAGAATTGGGTGATTATCAAAATTGCTTGTGTTATAATGATGGAATCAAAGATTTTTTCAAAGTACGAATAGAAAACTATAAATAATACTCAATATTCCTTTAAGTAAATTCAAACTTGTATATATTTTTATAATGTCCTCTTCTTCATCCAATCAATCAAACAAAAAGCAAAAGACAATGGTTAAATTCAACGACAACGATCCAAAATCCTCAGGTGATTTAGAAGCTCCACTATTAAAGTTATTCGCTTCTCCAACTAGTAATGGTAGAAAAGTCACTATCTTTTTAGAATTATTAGGAATTAAATACGTTTACAGACATACCAATTACGCTACTGAAACTAAAGAACCATGGTTTTTAAAATTTAACCCAGCAGGTAAAGTTCCATTAATCTTAGACGTTAATGAAAATGGTGAAATTTTCCCATTAGCTGAATCTGGTGCTATTTTAACCTACTTAGCTGAGAAATATGATACTGAAAATAAATTCTCTTATGCTCCAGGTTCAAAATTACATTACGAAGAGTTAGAATTCTTATTTTACCATGCTTCAGATTTATCAGTTGCTCAAAGTAAATTCAACCAAGCCACTGAAGCTAACAAGGCCGAAGCTACTAAAGGTATTTACAAAGCTTATCAAGCAATTGAAAATCAATTAGCTGCCACCGGTACTGGGTTCTTAGTTGGTGATCATTTCTCTACTGCTGATGCCATTGCACTAGCTCATGGTCAACAGTTTAAAGAAACAGGTCTTGATATCTCTCAATTCCCAAAATTCTCCAAATGGGTTGAAACTTTAAGAGCCTTACCAGAAGTTGAGGCTGCTTATAACAAGAAATAACTATCCTCCTCAAGTGGTTTAAAACTTTAGATGACCCAAATCATGTTTGATATGTGTTTGGTAACAATAAGTTGTTCTAACAGTGGAAAAATAGAAGGAAAATTGAATTTTTCTAAATCAGTTCTATACAGTAGTCTTTTTTTTTATGCTAGTAATCTTTGACTTTTCCGTAACAAGTTGCCTGATGGATCTAAAATCTTGATAAATCTTAAAAGTTCAAGTAATGTATCATACAACTCATCGTCATCATTATCCAAGTTCTCAAATAAAATTTTTAAGATTTCGAGAAATTTTGTCTCTTTATCAACCAACCCTACAAATTTCTTTGAGCCATCATCTTCATAGTTCAACAATATTATGATCAAATTTCCCAATGTTTTGAATTGTTTTAATTCAATACTTTTGTTTATCAATTCATCGGTACTTAATCCAACAGTTTCAAATAACTGGGTCCAATGCGTGAATTCTATCTTCCTTAAACAGTTGGATATTATGCTCAGTTCATAAATTGCATTTTTATGAATGAGACTAACTAGCTTTTTAATATGAGAGTTTTGAGAATCCTTTGAGTTGAAATCATTATCATCATTGACAGTCTGATATAACAAGAGTTCCAAGGCATATTGGAAATTCTTGGACCTATGATGATCTTCATAGACTTGTTCAACGGTGTTTATCTTCAATTCAAACTTGATCAAATCATGCAAGAATATGGAATTTTTATTCACAACATTGTTATATTGAATTACACCTTTCTTAGTAATGATCTCGTTTATCAAACCTATGACTAAACCCTTTTCTAGATTTAAGAGCAATGGATACTCTCTTGAGCTTATTTGTAAAGTTGAAGAGGATAGATCTTTGGACTTGATTAGATCTTGAAATTTTCTAACTAGTATCAGGGAATCACCTTGATTTACGTAGTATGTTTCGTTATCAACCTTATAGACCCATTCAACTCTGTCAAATAATAAGAGCTTATCAAACGTATTGTTTCGTTCTTTAAGATAGATCAGTTCGTTGTTTTGTTGTAATAGCCAATCGTTCGATGTGTCGTCAACTTTCAAAAAATTTTGCAGATTATCCAATGGGCTAAAAAGCTTGGTAAATCCTGTGACTTTTATCAAATCAATCTTGATCTGTTTAAGAATTACCAATTTGAAATGATAAACTTTAAAGTTCTGTGTTAAAACTAAGATATCTTCGCCTAGGATATTGGTTAGTTTAATCTTTTCATTCAAAAAGTCATACTTAAAAATGATTAAGCTGGAATCAAAGTCATCCTTCTCGTTCAACCCACTCAAGTCAAGAATTATAAGCTCAGATTGGACTTTGGTTTCATTGGTAACTATCAAAATGTCATCCGTGAACCAGGAAAGATTCTTTACATTCAGATCGTGGTTATAATCGTTAACGTAGAACCACCAAGTCCCACTGGCTAGGTTGTTGAGCAGTATTGTCCTGGAGTTTGACAAGACAAGATTGTTAAAGTTCTTCGAAACTGAAACAGTGTCAATATTTTGCAACTGATGAAATCGCTCATATGGTATCTTCAAGACATACCAATTCAATGCTTTGTTATTGTTCTTATTACTGATCTCGTATCCAGAGTATATATGAACTTCAGACTCACTTATTAAAATCGGTCTTTTCAAGTTGTGATTTATATGAGAGTCCACTTTCTTTAAGACTCTTATGCAGTAGACACTCTTGGAGTCTGTTAAGAGAATATGGGATTCATTATGCAATAAGGTCAAGTTTGAGATATTTGTCAACCATCCTTGTCCATCATGATCAGAAGACTCAAATAGAACACCACCAAATAGCGAGAGAATTGACCAAGAACCATCCTGAAAGAGAATGGTGATAATTTTGTCATTAGACAAGTCAATGGATTGAATAGTGTCTTTAAGCTTAATCCTCTTAATCTCAGACTGAGTTTGATAGTTGATGTAGACCAACTCATTTGCAAAGTTTGTATAAATGACAGTACTCAATATCTCACTCACTATCACCTTGTTCACATCTTTAAGGATTTTGTCGTTGAATATTGTAAAATGCTTACCACTCTTTTTGAAAAATTGTGCCTCATGTTTGTCATTCACCACTAGATAAAAAGTCTCACCACCAACGATTTGCTTTAATGGACCATTTAACTCAAACTTGACAACTTCAATAGTGGATGTATCTGATATATCTAGAAATTGAACGTTAGCCTCTGTTATAAGCAGTAATTCATAGTTGCTATATGGATAATAGTCAACTAACCCATTGGTGATCTTCAAGAACATTTTAAATCGTAGTTCAAACTTATGAGAAGGATCATCCAAGACATCCTTTGTGAAAAAGGATCTGCTATCGTTTTCTATAACAAGACCATTTTGAAGTAATTTCCTTCTAGATGAATATACTGCTAATACCTCTTCATTTTTGTTGATGGAAACTTGATAAATGAGCAAGAAATTAGCGTCAGTTTTAACAATGGCCAAAGACTGTTCGGCATTGAGCTTAGCAGAAACGTTATTACCATATTTCTGAATGGAATCAGACGACCTCTTGTGTTGAGTTATGGGTACAAAGTTCTTGTTCAAGATACTAATAAAATTGGTGCCAACTATAAGACTCAGATCAGCTTGAAATGGGACAATTTGAAGAACTTTGTCTGAACCATTGTCTGATACCAATGGACTTAACGTGATGGGCGCTAAAAACGGCCACGTCATTGTCGATACGTTTTTGTCTCAAGTGTTGCTCAAGGCTTTTGCCGCTGTGTTAATTGAAATGGAACAAACTGTTTAAAGTTGATTTTTATTTACTTATCATGGTTAAAATTTTGGCTCGGCATTGTATTTTTCCAATTGGAATCACCAATTCGAAATTTGACTTACAAAAGCGTTTGGAAAGAGCTTTAAAAAATTCAGGCAGAATGAACTACAAGTGTCACAGGAATCAGTCTTTACAACTATAGAAGGTAGCAACGCTTAAGTGTAACACCATACTTTGAGATTTATGCTGACGTGTGCTGATTTAAATGCTGACATGTACTGATTAAGTCAGCTCAGATCGTTGCAAAAAAGACTTTAACATTGTCCAATTTTCTTTTCTCTACTCAACACCCTCTATGGTCCCACTACCAAGACAAATATCACCATGGTATAATGCCAAATATTGACCCTTTGTTATTGCCCGTTGTGGTTCTTTTAACTCGATGACAAACCTTCCATCTGATAGCTCATGTAATTCCTTAATACTACTAGCTTTTTGTAAAGATCTGTACTGAACTGAAAGGCTCTCCAGAGTAAATCCACTCAGTGGTTGATCAACAAGTGAAACGTATCCACTTATGTATACCAATTTATGAAACAAATCTTGATGATTGTTTCCTCGAACAATTGTAACCTCATTTGTCTTGAAGTTTTTTTCACTAACAAACCATTGTCCTTTGTAATTTGGGTCACCTTGAGGCATTGAAATTCCATGTAATTTTTGCCCAATGGTATAGGACCAAAGACCATTATGTGTACCCCATACTTTACCGTCTTTGGTAACAACATTACCAGGTGATTCAGTTATAAAGTTCTGTAAAAAGGCATTGAATTTGACCTGTGTTGGGTTGACAAAGCAAAGCCCAGTGGAATCTGGTTTTGTTGCAGTGGGTAGTTGTAGCTGGGATGCAATGTCTCTGATCTCTGGTTTGCTGAAATGACCAATTGGTAGAAGCAACTTTGAGAGTATTGTCGAGTTGATCTGAGAGAGATAATAGCTCTGATCTTTCTTCATGTCGAATGATCGGAGTAAATGATAAGATTTATCCTCTTTATCTTGTAGAACTCTTGAATAATGACCTGTTACTAACCACCAGTTCTTGCTCTCATACCTCTGTTCTATCCAGCTTATGAGCTTCCCAAACTTGACATATCTGTTACAGTTTATATCAGGATTTGGTGTTATCCCCTCAGAATATCCCTGTATCATAGGTTCAAATACATCCAGCCAATAGTCCTTTTCAAAATTGACCTGTTCGATGGGTATCTTCAACTGATTAGCCACTTTTTGTACATCTTTCCAATCCTCTTCAAGGCATTTCTCAGAATCTAGCTGGTTCCAGTTGGACATGAATACACCACGAACATTAGCAAATTTTTGAGAGTAGAAGGAAGCAGCCACTGAAGAGTCAACACCCGATGACATTGCAACTATAATCAAATCATCTTTATTTGGAATCGGTTGAGTATAACCTTTGGGAAGTCTGGCCTCTGGTAGTTGTGAAAAAAGCCTTCGAGAAATCAAAGGCACGCGTTTCGCAAGAACCCATCCAAGCATTTGCTGAGCCTACAACTTTATCGATTTAATCTGTGATACAAACGATTTTTGACACATAATCTGTTGAAAACAATGAATTTTTTTTTTTTTTTTTTTACATCAACATCTGCCAAAGTTCAGCGGTCGAATTTAAGTTCATCACAAAAAAGACTGTAATTGAAAAAGCTTCTTGAATCACCACCACGAACCATTGCAAAAGGTGAAGGCACCAGATTCTCTTTGAAAAATAGAGTGGACATTCGAAAAACCATGTCTTTACTGCTCAAGAAGGCACACAATAGGTATGCCAAGATCTCTGGGGTGGGTAACGTTTTGAAATGGGAGTTGATGGCGCTAAAGAGGCTTTATCCAAACGCATTAAACTACGCTGAAATCTTCAAAGAAATCTCAATCTTACAAAACAAATCTCCAATTAAATACGACAAAGAGCGTGTTGTTTTCATAGACAAGCCTATAAAGGACTTCAACTTGAAAGAGGTGAAAAACCTGATACAAATTGACAAGAGGTATTCAAATGTCAACTTGAGACTCACAACGAATAACGTTGGATTGATTGAATCGAGTATAGATCCTAATATTCGTACCGTTTTGAACAATGGGATAAACTACGGGATATACATGAATAGCCCAAGTCAGAGTGCCAAAGTTATTGACTCATTGGAAGGGAAAGAAGTCAAATTGAATCAGGTTTATTTGAACGAAGTACCCAATTCAAGAATGAACAAATATATCGAAGTTAGTAAACCACAGAACAAATTCACAATACCGTTAGAAATTAATGGAACCAGTTATCCCGTTGAGGTTGAAGCTCTTGCAATTTTGGCAAGGCTAAGCGCCATTGGTGTCCCATCCAATCATACAGACTATGACAAGTTGATAGCTTTACAAAAATTTCAATATCCCTTTACAAGAAACGGTGTTGAAGTGCCTATAATACCAATTCCAGAAACTGAAAATGGGAACATTATAGCTTTAGTACCAAAGCATGTTTTAGAGCATCAAAATTTCATTCAGACAAATTCAGTTGCCACAGCTGGAATTTTCAACTTTGAAAATGAGAAATTATCAGCAGAGCAAATGACTGAGTTTTTCTGTAAGTGGTTTAACTTACCAATACCTCTAATTGTCACTGTTCCTTTCATTGTTAATAACACATATGTCAATGGGGAAAGAATCACAAAGAATGTGATGAATTATGAAGTCTTGGATGAGACAAAGTTTGATTCAATTCCAAGCAAAGAGACGAATTTAAAGATGTGGAAAAATCGAAAATCATCAAGTTTTTTACAAAATGTTCCAAAGCATTGGATTAAGAAAGTCTTGAATTATAAACTACACTCTGGAAGAGGATTTGATTCTACCTTCCATGAAATATTAACATCAGATATGCTAAGAAGTGTGGTTTTAGATAACGAAATCACATCAAATGAACTGTTTCAAGATAGATATGAAACTCTTAACTTATATACCGCAATCTTAGAAACATACAAGGAGCACTATTGGACTGAGTCAGTTGAATACACTGATAATTTAAACGCATTTTGCAATGATGCCAATTTCAAGATTCACGATTATAAATTATTGAAAGATCTCTATGAGTTGAATACAAATGAAGACATTCACCTCGGTGATTTTGCAACTACTCTAGGTGAATATATCCAGTATAATACTGTCTTATCAAAATTTGAGTCTTACTCTCAAGAGAGAAAAGAATTAACGAATAAGATCTTATTTAATGTCATTGTTAGACTGCTTAAAGATCATCTAAAATTGCACTTCCCAGGTCTATCAAGATACTACAATGAAGCAATCAAACTAGATGATGTTGAACTTCCAGAAAGTGTCTCCAGTACGACGAACACATGGACAAATTATATCAAATATTCAGTGGAACCTATCCCTGAAATTGCAGATTTTGAAAACTCCACTCATATTCCAAATCTCGTGTCGTCATTCTTAACCATTCCTGATTTTCCAGCTCCTTACAATTATCAAATTGGAATCAGATTTCCAAATGATAAATCCATACTTGACACAGTACCGCTATTACAATTTTTGAGTAAAGAGTTAACTGGTCATGAGTTGAGTATAAATGACAAGAGCATCGAAAGATACAACACTCATTTCAACCAGGAAAGGATTAAACTGTTTTCTTACAGAAAGGATAATGGGTTGAAAAATATCCACAGCTGGATAAGAAGATTGAAGTTGGTGGATTTTGATAAGAATGTCAATTTTAAAGAGATTAGAACGGATGAATTTAAACAAAGCTTTAAAGAATTTATAGAGATCGACACCAATAACTACGTATTACCGAAACTGGACAAACGTGGATCTAAATACGATAGAATTTATAGAAACAGTGAATTTCAAAAACTGAAAAGCTTCGTTGAAACTACCGTGAATGATATCGATCAAGAGTTTCATAACAAGTTCATTGAAGAGTATGATAATGTTGAAAGTATTGAAGAGTTTAAATCTTTGAAAGGTTGGAATCAACTGAAAGATTTTGATGAAAAGATTAATGAGTTTGGTGAAGTGATCTATTGAATCAATAGAATAAACGTGTATATATATAAGCAATATGTAGGTCTATTGAGATGAGTAGAATTTGTTAATGTTATGATTTACATTCAAGTAATTTTGTAATAGATTAATTGACCGTATGAGTAGATAGTTATACTTCAACTCCAAACCTTCTAGTTCAACTATGTGTTGCTTCAATTTCTCTCCATGCTTCAGCACATCTAGATTCAGCTGATGTATCACTTTACCATCTTGATATAAATTTTTGATCTTTGTTAGCTCATTAGCTATATATTCTATTCTGCTAAGTTCACTATATACATAGTTTTGCTCGTAATTGAGCTGCTCATCATCAACCGGATCAATCTCACCCACCCTAAAATTGATACTTGAGCTTTGTATCGTTTTTATCAGCTTGTATAGATTTGCATTATCCGTTATATGCTTATCAATGAGATTATTCAATATAGATATGGACTTGTTCACGGTTATTGAGTCTTCGGAAACATCTATCGATTGTTCCAACTTTTGTATTCGGTTGTTCAAAATATTCATTCTCTGTATACCTGATAACTGAACAAGCACTCTATTCCGGGTCCATTACTATCGATCTCTGTAACTTCAAAGTACAGATACCATTGATCAAATAAATTAGTGTCTCCTCTCATTTAATTGACAGTTAATGGTAGATCTTTTTTGAAGATTTCCGAGGACAACAACCACATGACATATTTTCACCGGAAATCTGATTGGCAAATTGATTTATGGTCTTTTTTTTTTTTTTTTTCTTCCTGCGTTCGTTGAACCAAGTTTTTGGGAGGAAAATCAAAATAAACAAAAAGCGAAACGTCATAAAAAAAAAGCTAATCTTTTTCATGTTAACAAAAGGCAGTGTTGAAAAGGTCTAACCAAGAGTAATTATATACTATATACACTTATAAATATGGTGAGTATCAACTAAAGATGGAGACAGCATGTGTGGATGTAACCTTGTGTGTTTGGGGCTTTTGAGTGCCAATTGGCCTTATGGATCTTGCTATTAATAGGACTCATTTAACTGATAATCTCCCTATTATTTATCATGGCGTCCAATGTCAACCAAGACTCTCACCACACCCCCACGCAAAGTATCGATTCGAATGTAACATACTAACAATTGAGTTGCTATTAGTCAAGATCAGGGTATGTTGCTCGCTGAATCCAATTGTGGATGGGGGAGGTTGATGAAATTGTACTAACCTTTATCATATAGTGTTGTTGTCAATGATGAGTCCTTAAAGGCTTTTAACGAGTTAAAATTAGGTAAAAAGGCCAAATTTATTCTATTCGAATTAAACCCAAGCAAAACCGAAATTGTTGTTAAAAAAACATCCAATTCACAAGATTACGATGATTTCATCAGTGAATTACCAGAAGACAATGCTCTTTATGCCGTTTATGATTTTGAATACTCATTAGAAGGTAATGAAGGTAAACGTTCCAAAATTGTTTTCTTCACTTGGATTCCAGATACTGCTCCAATCAAGGCTAAAATGATTTACGCTTCATCCAAAGATGCTTTAAGAAGAGCCTTAAATGGTATTTCAACTGAAATTCAAGGTACTGATTTCGATGAAGTTGCTTATGAAACCGTTTTGGATACTGTTAGTAAAGGTGCTGGTAATCATTAAAAGTTCACTCTTCTTATGAAACTACAACTTAGTGGTGTGTATACCCTTTTAAATATAGCACGTACCATATACGGTTAATGATTTATATATATATATATATATATATATAATTTGTATTAAAACAGTCTTAGCTAAGGAGGGTGTGAAACAGCATTAGATTGAAAAGCACTAACAACTCGCAAATGGAAGGTTGACAAGGATAAAGACGTTATCTCCTCGTTTTCTTATTAGGATTCACAATCTCTTCAATCTCTCCATCATCTTCATCATCGTCGTTTAAATCCACTATATTCCCACTCTTACCCCTTTTCAAAGATCCATTACTGACATTGCTAACACTACTAACATTCCCAACATCACCTGCATCATCCACAATCTCTTGGATCGAGCCTTGCTTAGTACCGTATCTCTTATCAAACTCATCCTCGTCAAAATCCGAGTCTTCATCTTCATCTTCATCATCGTTGTTATTAGGCCCGCCGAATTTTTCAAATGGTAGGATTTCATTACTCAAGAAATCATTCAAATCAAAATCGACATTGGTTTGAACAGATGGCTCAATTTGTGCAAAGGGAGTGTTTGGAGTTGGTGATTGTTGTTGTTGCGGTTGAGTAATATTCAAAGAGGAAGAATTATGTAACGGAGTTGCAGATGTAGCAGATGTTGTTGTTGTTGTAGGCGCATTAGCAGCAGTAGTAGTGGGGCTCGGACCAGGTGTGTTCCCACCACCTTGCTGTAATTTTAAAATTAAATCATCAATATCATGACCTTGTTGTTCAATAGATTTATAGAGTACTTGATAACTTGGATCTGTCAAGATAGAAGGTCTCTTCAACTGGTGACCAGCCAATTCTTCTTCATTCTTTTTTCTTTCCAATTGAACTTCATCTTGTTGGTCATGGATTCGTTGTTGTTGTAATTGTAGCTGTTGCTGCTGCTGTTGCTGCTGTTGCATTTGTGCTAATGTTTGCTCCTCTTGCAGCTGTTGACGTTGTTTTTCTTGTTGTTGACGGAGTAGATGTCTTTGGTGTTCAAAGACTTTGTCGATTGTATCGTCTTGTTGCTGCTGTAGCGGTTGCTGTTGGAGTGGAGTTTGACGTTTTGGAGGTTGAGAACTTAGACGAGCTGGAGGAGGCTGGAAGTAGATCGGATGTTGTTGAGAAGGCCTATGAATAAAATGCTGGTCATGCTGATTAACATCGTTGTCATTATTATTACTACTGTTGTTGCTGTTGTCATAATAAGGCTGTACCTCATCTGAAGATCTAACAATCTCTTGAACTGGTGAGTTGTTATCATTTTGGGTAGTAACATATAATGGAGAAGGGTATGAGTTCGTGGTGGAAGGGGTATTGTCATTAGAGTAGTGAGCACGTTGGTCTAGCATCAATCTTGGTTTGAACATTGGTGTTTGGTTTATATAATCATCCATGTTATTGTTAAAACTGTTATTGTTAAGATTACTGTTGTTATTATTGTTGATATTGTTGTTGGTGGTATTGTTAAAACTGTTTGATTGGGTTTGTTGGTTGTAAGAATCAATGATGTTAATACCATTATTGTTATCATCCTCTAACTGTTTAATCTTATTACCATAGACGTTTGCTAAGAACTGTAGGATTTTTTCAATTTTGTTGTTTTGTAAAAGATTCTTCTCTCTTGTTTTGAACAGTTCTTGCCATAGCAGTTCATTATCTTGACGTACTCTTGATAACTCTTGAGTAATTTTCATTTGATTTGATTTTAAAGCTGTTAATTCATTAATCAAAGATGCAACATCCAAATTACTCCCATTACTTCCACCAATTCCACCTACTCCTCCACTATTTTCAGAGTCATTATCATTCGCCTTATTACGAACAATTTTCTCTAATAAATCAGGCTTATCCCTTTGGAAATTTTCATTTATAAACTGCCATCTATCATCAGAGTGTAAAGCACCATTATTTATATCTTGAACTTTATGCCACCCATACATGTTTAACTGACGTACAAAACTTGCAAAATTCGAATGTTTGAAATATTTTGGTAAAATTTTCTGTACAAATAACTCTCTATTTGAAACTAAGAATGAATTACCATTTTCAGTCCAATGAATAAGTTCTTGGTTATCCTTATCGTTGACCATTGTCCATAGTTTCATAACAAAGGCAGGTTTAGACTTGGTCTTAGACTTTGATGATTTGTTAGGTTTAGCTTTGACAAGCTTGTTATTTGAATTATCCGTCGATTCGTTAGTTATAGCTGGTATTGAATTTTGAATTAATGGAGTCAGTCCAAGATCACTACTGATATCGACTAGCTGTTGTATCTGCGTCTGAGCATCTTGTAGCTTTTCATGTTGTAGCAACAGCTGGTTTTCTGCGCTGTTGCTGTTGTTATTGTTGATGTTATCATTGTAGTGGTGTATATTATCAGACATCTTGTTATTTTACTTGGTTGAGATGAACAAATAAACGCAGTAGATTGAAGGACGGGAAACTTAGGTTGAAAGAAAGCGTTTGTGAGTGTATTGTCGTCAATGTCTGTCCAACGAGTAAGCATCAACTACACCAGTGGGACTTTCCAGGGCAGTTACAACTAAAATAACCTTCAATAGTAAATTCAACGTTCAATTGGTTGTTTTGCTCAAGCCTGCCATTTTTATGTCTTTTTTTACTGTGTATTATTGACGGATTAAAAAAAAAAAAAAAAATAAAAAACATCAGCAAAAAGCTCAAAGAAGAATAAAATTGCAGAGCAATAAAATCGCTTATGTCAGCGATAAGACTTAAATCTAAAATTATACGTTACTGTAGTTACATGTTTTCATAAGTATAAGGAAATAGATATATTCCTGAGTATAAAATGGATAGATGTATACAATTATGAACCAATTGTCCAACGCTCACTGATACTATTCACACCATCAAATATCAAGAAATTATCTAAGGGAATATACTGATTTGTTATTAGTTTTATAACCTCTTGACCACCAATGCCACCAATGATAGAACTTATACTATGTAATTGTTTCCCATCACCTCTTAGGAATTCATACAAAGTGTCTTGAAAGATTTTGTTTTCTGAAGCTGCTGAGGAAATCGATTCTGATGACTGGAGTAAATGTGCATAGTTATTCAGTGATGGTAAGTGGTTATTTAAAAGATAGTATCTTTCAACCAAGAGGATTGACAAAGCTATAGAAGTCTGTTGTGTTAGTTCTGAGCCAAAATTTGATTGGAACGATTCTTCTGTAGTTATGATTTGGTTTGAATTTTTGGAAGCATATAGGTGTTTTGAGTTCTTTAAGAATTTAGTTATCAAATCACTTGAAATACCTAGATTGTTGTAATCTTTTGCTGATTTTATTTCAGCGTGAATGCTATTTAAAAACTTGATCAATAAGGACTCGAATTGATTTGAGTCTTTTTCAAATTTATTCTGATATATGCGTTTCAGTTGTAAATAATTCTCGGTTGTTGAATCCATATCTGGCAATTCCCCTGATATTGGTAAGAATCCATTGTTCAACTCAACGAACTGTCTCAATACTGAAACCAAGATCCAAAACACAACCTCAAACTTCAACTCAGCACCAGAGTTAAGCGCAATAGAGTGTTTGATAATGTTGAGAATCTCATCATAGTTGTTTCGTAACTTGGTGAAGAGCAGTTCAACATTTGATGGAACTTTAACGTTATTAAAGATTTTATGACTATTTTCAATAGCTTCATCAAAGTTCAACTCTTGCCAATCCTTCTTCCAATCACGTATCAGTGTTTTGAACTCTTGCTTTTCCTTTGAATTATTAGGTATTTGAATTTCATCACTCTCGTCTGATTTATGTTCAATAGACCATTGTTGTAAAGCTTTCAGTTGGATGATAAGATATGGGACTTGTGAATGATGTTCAATGTCTAAACTCTCCAGATCTATTGAATCAGAATATTTTAGTAATTCATCCCATGGTGATAACAGTCGTAAATCAACCAAAGACTGAGGATGTGTTTCAATGACTTGGAAAGAAGGTATGAAGATGTTTAACCAACCATAGAATCCAATAGAATTTATAACGATAACTGGTAAGTTTAATGATATTAACGATTCAAATTGCCAATTTGTTATTATGATATCAAACTTCTCATAAAAATCTATTGGTTTTTCCTTTAAAGCATCTTCAAATCTGGTAAAATCACTTGGAAGGTAGTCAATTGAGCCAACAACATCCTGATTATAATCTTTTAAATTTTTAACCAGTGATTCAAGATAATCATCACCAATGTCATCATCGTTTAAATAGAAATTATTACTCAACTCATCATCAGTGATCAGCCTCTGCTCATCCAACAGTGTAAATGCTCCAATGTTTGGCAGTATCAAATTCTTTAATAGATCAAGACTTGAAATATTTGGTTGAATTATTAATACATGGGCATTTTCAAGATTTGATTGACCAGATTTGGCCCAAAGTCTCAGCTGTCTGTCGTATTTCTCCTCTTTGGACATTTTCCTTTACTCCAACCGTTATCCACTAATCACTAAACCAGGCTTATCAACACAAGCTAATTCTGAAAAGAAGTTACAACTAAAAGCTCTCAGCTCTGGAAGAAGCTGTGTATACAAATACAAATAAATGGATATGGCCCGGGCTCAAAACTACAAATCGTTATACTCCATTCGGGTTCACATATCGTATTATAAATGATTAATGAAATACTTTAAAGATCAATTGACAAGTGTATTACTGAACAGCTTCCTTCTATTAACGAGAACTGGAAAGTATATGGTCTTCAGCTTCTGTTAGCTCTCTTTCATCAAATTTTCGTTTCTCTCCGCCTAACACCCTTGGCGCTTTTAGACAGAAAAAATGTAAAAGACAAGAGGAAAACGTGCTTAAAACCCGGCGGAATTTTAAGACAAACTATAAAGAGAAAAAAGATCATCCCCGGGAAATTTAGCTCTTTTCTACGTTAGCAGTAAAAATTTTATACCCATTTTTGGCACATAAAAATAATTAGTTAATGAACAATAAGCAATAAAGTAACCAAAACCAAACTATATACGCACTATAAACTTGTAAATCTCCTTTAGATATTGACCAGTTTCTTATCCTAAGCATACATCCACTTGATGATACTCATATGATACAGGTTTAATGATTTACTATGAAGTTTGGTAAACAGTTTGAAGAATCACTTAAAGAGATCCCGGAGAGTTGGGTAGAAAATTCCATAAATTACAAACAACTGAAAAAGACTATCAATAAAGTCGTATCTGAACTGAATGAATTGGGATTGGATAAGGATTACATAACGAGGAATCATTTGGAGTACATATACCAGTTTGAGGAGAACGATGAGCATCTTGATTGGCATTTGGTAGAATCTCATGATATCCAAGAGAGTAGGATTGTTAAAGATAATATTAAGGATACTGGTAGTCATGATGAGATTATAGATGTAATAATAGAATATGGTGATGGTGGTGGTGTTGCAAATGATGTAAATCTTGTGGTTGATGATGAAGATGTCGAAGAGATGCCTGACACTATTGATGAAGAACCAGCTTCAATAGTACTGACAAATGATCAAAGTTTTTTTCAAACACTATACCTGCAAAATCAATCTTTAGTCAAATTCAGACAGTTAGAACAAGAACTGATCTATACCAAAATTAAAGAGATATCCAATATCATTGAAAATTTAACCATAAGTAATAAAAACATAAAAGATCAATATCTATGGAGAGAGATCTTTAATCAATACGTTGAGTTCAAACTTGACTTGAACTCAAAATTTACAACAATCAATTTGAACAACTTTATAAATCATATTAATGCAACTAAACTTATAGAAAACTCAAGGCATAAAAAATCAAATACGTTGATTTTCAACAAGTTCACCCAATTGAACTTTGAACTCATACATTTCTTATCGTTTAGAAACCTCAATGAATTGGCAATAAGGAAAATCCTCAAGAAATTTGACAAGAACACTTCGCTAAAATCAAATCATCTAAGATCTTTACTAAATGCATCATCTACAAACACAAATGAAAACTTGATAACAACAAGTTCAATCGAACAAATCATCTCAACTAAAATAGTCAAAATTATACCTCAATTGGATGATTTTTTATGTGCAATCTGTTTCCAAATTGCTTATAAACCAGTTCGTCTTAAATGCCAACATTTCTTTTGTTTGAGATGTACGATTAAATTGCAAAGACAAGCTGAGAAAAAATGTCCAATTTGTAGGGATGAGGTTGTTATGGATGCTGATGAAAATAACCTTGATCTAGAGTTGATTAAACTAATGAAGTTACAATTCCCCAAAGAGGTGAAATTGAAAAAAAGGGAAAACGATAGAGAGTTGACTGATGAAGCTATAAAAGATCTATATGGTGGTGGTAATGATAAATGTACAATAACATGAGGCAGATCTTTTCCACGTCTAAAAATTTATAATAATATATCTCTTATTGAGCTTTCATTAGGATTTAAAGAAAGCCTTCATTCCAAAGCTCTGAACTCGTTCCAACAGTATATCATCCTGTCTAGCAACCACCTGACCAATAACTTATGTAGATAAAAACTTCAAGAAACTTGTAGTTACTGCAACATCCATCTCTGTCTTATCTTCGTTTATTGACAAATAATAACAATTCTCAACACCATTAACCATAAACCCTATCCTTTCCGTAGCAACATAGATCAAATTCTTAGTGGATTTTTCAAGGTAGTTATTTGAAGCCCATCTATAACTCATACCATTCTTCACAACTGTATATTGAAGACATCTTATTTGTCTGTTAAACTTTGGATAAATTTTCTTCAACTTTCTTCGTTCCAAAATTCTTAGATCAAGGTTCAATTTTAATGTTTCCGCTACACCTAGTTCTTCCTTGTTTATCCTGTTTTTTCTTAAAAATCCAAGTGCATTGTTTTCAGTCGCAATATTGGAACAAGCATCAGGAGCAGTTTCAATCTCATCATCTTGGTTAGTAATAGGTTCAGTGATATCTTCCTGATAATTTTCGAGCACAATACCAGCTTCATTTTGTTCAAAAGTAGCACCATCCGAAAAAGTCATCTCTTCATCTCTCAATAAGAACGTAATGGAACTGGAACTAAATCCCAAGAAGGAAACCCAGTTGCAAACTTTATAAATTATCGCTATTTTGCATTCATCTCTTACTGTATGTGTCAAATTGGTAAATGTGGACAAATTACAGACATGAGAGCGCTCGATAAGAGGATATGAAGGATCGATATGAACATGACAACTAAAATCAGCACCCAAGTTATGAAAATCATCATCCTCTCCAACTTGATAAACATCCCAATTTTCAAACCATCTAAACTTACACATCTTTTTAACAAATCTGAACTTCACATTACCACGACGATCGATAAACTCGTAAATCTGACGGCTTGGACTAATTCTTGTTCTTCCGACTGGTAAACCATCATCATAATGAACATTCTTCACATCTTCTCTCACCTCAACTTGAGCACATCTGAACCGTGTAGACTTTGAAAAGCCAAAAGGAAAAAAATGCCTTTTAGATTCAACATCCACCAAATTTTTATACGTGAAGTGTAAAACAATAGCCTTAATGGTGAGAATAGTGCCAAAGACACCTAGTAAGATTACAGCCGCATTATCCATTGAATTCAATTATGCAGCCTACGATCTAACTTGATAGGCGTTGTCCTTGATGTGGTAAAAATCGAGCTCTAGAAAGATCTCTTCTTGAATTGTGGGACATTCTAAAGCTTGTATTGCCACAAAAGCCAGCCTTTTATGGAGTAACCATAGCAACAATCTCATGTCGTTAAATCCCATAACAACAACAACAATTGCCACCAAGATACTGGACAGAAAAGTGCTCAACTCAGTTTATTGATCCAATTTGGATCCCAGTATAATTTCTCACCTTCAGGACTTATATCTATCCATATATAACCAAGCATTATCATTTCATTCATAATTTCTTTGATCTTTAACACATCCCATTGTAAATTATCTCGTAGCATATTCACTGATATAAATCCAATATCGTTTAGAATCTCCAAAATTTTATTATGGTCTGTTGATATAGTTCTGTTGATATCCAAATTCAGGTAATTTTTGTGTCCAATTTTAACTATCAAATCCATACCTTGGTCATTTTCATTAAGTGGAATTGTTAATAGTTTCCCATCTTTTAACATCTGTAAACAAATCTCAACATCTTTAAATGTGATACCAATGTCTTTATATTTCTCAAGAAATACATCAACAGATATCAACCCCAAATTGGTCTTTGAGAAATCTATGAGTCGGAGACAAAGCTCGTAATAAAATTCTTTAACATTGTTCTTATTCTCATCTGTTTTCCCATCTTTAGTATGTTGGTTATAAATCAACAAAGGATCAATTCCAACTTTTGTACATATCCCAATGAATTCATTGCGAACTTTCAAATCTTTGGATAGATCATGCTCTTTTAAAAAGTTTAGCAATATCGATTTAAACAGCTGTAGTTGTGTTGATAACTCCGATTGCTTTTTCGCTATAAGGGTTTGCGAAAGAGTTTGATAGTTGGTTTGTCTTTGTAATTGAGAGTCGAAATGTGAAAGTCCAACCTTCTTCATCTTTCCATCCCAATTGTGGCCCAAGTGTATACCCTGCAAATGATATGACAATTTACTTATTAAAAGCTGATCTTTCCAGTGGACTTCAGAGATTGGCGTAAAAAGCCCAAATTTAGTCTGAGGCTCATCAGCCCGCGAAAAGGTATTTTTAAAACTATCAACAAGAAAAAAAATAAAAAGCCTGAAGATTGAAAAGAACGCGTTTTGTATACTGCCTATTTTACCGTGGTTACCAGTTGCCATTGTTGTAAAAGTGTACTGTTGAACTTCTTTTTCGACATCAATTGTTGCTTTTTGTGCTTTTCAATTGGGCTGAGCTGATTTTTGAACGTCTTACTGCTGCTGATTCAGTACATTTAACATTGATTGAGTAATTACTATTATGTCATACAATCCAGAAGTTTACACATCATCCTCCAACGAGGCGCTAACTATAGCAATTGCTGATTCTCAAGGTGCATTTCAATTCAAACCTCTATTCACCTATCCTATCTTTGGTGATGCCGAACAAATCTTCGGATACAAAGATCTTGACATTAAACTGGTGTTTGAAATTGAAACTTTTTTGCCATTGTTAATCATTAAGTATACCGAGAAATTAAACGATGTTGAAGATGTTGAAGCTAAACTATTACAGTTCTTACCTAAAGAAACCATAGTGAATGATGAAGCCAAATGGATTGAAGAGTTTGAAAAAGAAAAAACGAGAAAGAAACAATGGGCTGAACTAGGTGAAGTTATAGATTCATATCATAAAAATAATGATGAGTTTCAAATTTATAAGTTCCCATTTGCTAAAAATGATACCATAATAAATTTGAACAAAAGATTACAAATACTAGTCTTATTACTCATTGAAGCTGGTTCATATATTGATTCATCAGATCCTCAATGGGATCTATTTTTAGTTATTAAGAGTAATAAGGATATAGTTGGCTTCACCACTGCATATTCATATTTCAAATATAATGGATTTGAAGAGTTTGATAGATCAATAGAGTACAAGAAGAGAAACAAAATCTCTCAATTCATAGTATTTCCACCTTTCCAAAAATTTAAACATGGATCTAATCTATATAATGCAATTGTTAAGAACTGGACAAATGATCCAACTATTGAAGAGATTACAGTTGAAGATCCAAATGAAAAATTTGATGACCTAAGATATAGAAATGATTTTAAAAGATTATTTGAATTAGGATTTCTATCAAATCTACCAAAAGATTTGAAAATTTTAACGAACGATTGGTTTAAGACTCAAGCAAAGTTATACAAGATTGAATTACAACAGTTTAAAAAACTTATAGAAATTGGATATTTATATAACAATCAAAATTTAAAAATTTCAAGGCTATTGATTAAAAAGAGACTATTTATCAAAAACAAAGAAGGTTTATTGGAACTAGAAAAACCAATTAGAAATGATAAGTTACAAACTGCTTATGAAAGTATAAAGTTGGATTATCAAAGATTAATTGAAAGTATTAACGTTGATGATAAATTTTCTGATAATGGACATATAAATAAGAAACAGAGAATATGATATAAAAGTTGTATAGTTTATTAAGATTGAAAGAGTCGAATACGGTATAAATGATTTCAATATTGTAAAGCTTGTACTTTAGAGTTATTGTCATATGTGACAGTATATAAAGGTAGTGTGTTTCTGTAATTAAACCAATTCTAAATACTAGTCTGCCATCGAATTAAACTAAAACAAAGTAGATATCTACTGATAGCTCGAATAGGTAGGTACCTTTAGTGTAATTTTTTTTTGCATGTGTAGAATAAAAAATGTATATAGATTATATAAAACTTATATAGTTTAAAACTTCATAGTTTACTAGTCTAGGTTACCTTTAAGGACTTTTATTCAAGTTGGGGCTACTTAAAGAGAGTTTTGTAGAAGTGCTGAGCAAAACCAACTTCATAAGAACAAGAATATAAGAAAAAAAGACATCTTTATTTACATAATATTAATCTCAAAAATCTTTTAACCGATAATTAGAACCAAAAATATTATTCGACCAAATTTTCAACAGTAAAACTTGCATTCAAATCAGTGATCTTATCACACCTCTCTTCACTAATCTACTTATGTGTGGATACCTTCCAACGTGCTTTCCCGTTGCCCCAAAAAGTCTATTATGATTACGTAATTTTATTTTTGTTTTCACTATTTATAATTTGGTATGATAGTCGTTAGGCTTATCAAGCAACGTAGCACTGAACTATACTTCTCAAAGAGACTGAAGTGCAATATTGGTGGTAATTCAAATGAATTGATTGTGAAAACGAAACTAACCTACCAACTAATAAGCTATGTATCTATGATTCAGTACAAAGCTCACTCATTTCTATCAACTTCAAACAAATGCCTGCATATCTCTACCTTGATTTGTGGCTGTCTTGTCTATCTTTTGTCTTGAAGCTTAGTCCGAGGATTAGCTGCAGCAACTCTACTCCACTAACTTCTAATATCTCCCTCATTTCCTCCTCCCACATCTAATTCATGAACGATCGATATTTCCCGAAGAGGCAGAGGGACAGTTCTTTACTTCTTAGAAATAATTTGTAGATTCAAAATGCACTCACTAAAATGTCCACATTAAACTACATCCTTTCCAATATAAACTTATACACATACTAAAAGAACACCTTCGGTTTTATACTTAAAGAAAACACATATTCTGTTTATACTTTGTCATTTTAATGATGTCATTGTAAGTTACAGCAACACGTCAAATGCAGCTAAAAAGTTAAATCCTTTGTGAAAACCGGTTAAAACCTTCTAGAAATTTAGACAAAACCTTCTTCTTCTATGTTCTATGTTATGTAGCTAAAGTCATGTGATACGGCGATCAACTATGACATAATAGATCAAAGAATGCACGAATATTACCTCTTTAGGACGTTTATTACTTGCCTAATCGGGGTTCAAATTTCACTTTTTATAGAAACAAGGGAAAACATAAGAATTACCGGGCAACTAATCTCTAAATTAAACCCCGTTCTGGAAATTTCTTCGTCGAAAATCGTTGAAAAGTCGCCCAATTTCATTCAGCCTGCCATTTTTTTTTTCCTTAATCGTTTGTGGGATTTTTGGCTTCTTTTTTTTGCTGATTGCGCAAACTTATCACTAAAATTCCAAAAAAAGGTATAAATAGTCAAGGGTGACCGCCCCCTTAAAATTCTTCTTTCCCAAACATTTTTGAAGTTTATATTCACTCAATTGATTCCAAAAGTTATAAGTTATCTAATTCAAAATGCATAGAACTTATTCTTTAAGAAACTCTAGAGCTCCTACCGCTTCTCAATTACAATCCCCTCCACCACCAACTTCTACCACTAAATCTAAATTTTTTGGTAAGACTGGTATTGCTTCTTCATTTAGAAAAAATGCTGCTGGTAACTTTGGACCAGAATTAGCTAGAAAACTATCAAGTTTGATTAAATTAGAAAAGAATGTTTTGAGATCAATTGAGCTAGTTGCTAGAGAAAGAAGAGAAGTTGCTAAACAATTATCCGTTTGGGGTGAAGATAACGATGATGATGTCTCTGATGTTACCGACAAATTAGGTGTTTTAATCTATGAAATTGGTGAACTAGAAGATCAATTCATTGACAAATACGATCAATACAGAATCACTTTAAAATCTATTAGAGACATTGAGGCTTCTGTTCAACCATCAAGAGACCGTAAACAAAAAATCACCGATGAAATTGCTCACTTAAAATACAAAGATCCTCAATCTCCAAAAATCCCAGTTTTAGAACAAGAGTTAGTTCGTGCTGAAGCTGAATCTTTAGTTGCTGAAGCTCAACTTTCAAACATCACCAGAGAAAAATTAAAGGCTGGTTTCAACTATCAATTCGATGCTGTGAGAGAATTGGCTGAAAAATTCGCTTTAATTGCTGGTTATGGTAAAGCCTTATTGGAATTATTAGATGATTCTCCAGTTACCCCAGGTGAAACCAGAGCCGCTTATGACGGTTATGAAGCTTCCAAACAAATCATCATTGATGCTGAAAATGCTCTAGCTTCATGGACTTTAGATCAAGCTGCTGTCAAACCAGCTTTATCTTTACACCATACAGCTGATGATGTTTATGACGAAGAAGAACAAGAAGCTGCTGAAGCCGAATGGGCCGAACATGAACAAACCGAAACTGCCACTGAAGTCCGTTAATAAAATATATGTATCTCCACTGAAAAAAAAAATATAGACTCCTTTCTCTTTATTGACTAGGGTTCTATGCTCTTCATGTTGTCATTTATATCTTCCGCTTTAGTTATTGTTTTTTACATCATGGATTATCCATCAGGTTTCATTTCGTGCGTGTGCGTGTTTTTTATTCAATGAGATTTAGGTTTTATACCTTTGGCTTTTGAATATTAAAAAAGTTTACTCTTTATTTGTGTTATAATAAAAACATCTATCATTTTTAACCTATGCTTTCTTTTACTGTTGTTAACTCTTTGTTGATTATTTTCTAATATGTGATTTGTTATATAATCTTAGCTATCTTAAATTAATATATAAAAATTGAGCATATATGTCTGTCAGTTGTAGAATTATCTTATACAATATATATGAACAGAACAGCACATGATACTACTACAGTTGTCATTCGTGCATTAAATGTAAATTCATTATGGAGAAATGAATTGTTCAGAAACCATCCATGAACAATTTTACAGATATAGTTAAGGCCCCACGCAAAGTAACATGATAGCACATATTTTAACATAGCGAAGCATATTATGGATCAATTCTTATAAAGTCTTATTGAAAATTCACACGGTTCTAAGAGTTTATACTTTTTGTCATTGGATAGCTGAATTATCTCAATACCAATCTGATTCAGTGTCGTCAATTGTAAGATTTCGTAAAAGGACTTGACAACATGGGATCTTTTAGTTGTTTGCTGGTTGATTAGATCTTCAAAAGTAATAGATTCTATTGAACCCTCTTCTTCACATCTCGTTTCAATAAACTTCAAAAATTTTATAGTCTTCTTGCCATATTTTGTTACTATATCATCTTGAATGAACTCATCTGATCTCCCTCTAGTTGAACTTCTTGAACCTTGTTGGCCACGACCTGTATCGTTTTGGTTACGTAGACGATTTGGTGTTGAGGATGATAATCCTCTTTGAATTGGAACCATCATGTCGTCATCACCACCGCCACCTCCAAAGTCAAATTGAAAATTTTGAAGTGCAGCATCTTCTTGAACCGTTGCAAATCTTTGGATTGACGAAGATGACCTTTTTCTACTACTTCGTTCACCACTTGTATCAATACCGGATAAAACATCACCAAAGTCTAAATCTAAGATATTCTCTTGACTGTTATTGCCATTATTATCATCCAGTATTGCATTTGTTGTATCATCAATGGGTAGGTTTATTTCAAAGATACTTGAGCGTGAGTCTCTTCTTGAATGAGATATGTTTCTTCCTATTTCAATAGAGCTGGATCTTCTATTTCTCATCAATCCATCAACAAAATCTCCATCTTCATCCTCCAAACCTTTATAACGGTTATCAATTAAACCATTATTTGAATGGGCGTTGGGCTTGATCTTGTCAAATTTTGGCATGAAGCAGGAATCATCATCAAGCAATTCATTTAACTTGTCACGGGTACCATTCTTAACCTTTTGCTTCTTATTTGATTTAACTATCATATTTTCAACGTAGTTATCCCTGAATTCCTTTAACTCATCAGTAAATAGACTTATTGGATTATCACTAATCACCAAGGTGATGTCACTCTTCGATGTGCGCTTCTTCCTTGGCTTTGTTCTCAGAACAGAACCGGGAGCAGTGCTAACTCTATTCGATAGAACTTGACCAACAGGTTGTTGTTCTAAAGTAGGGATTGGTTCACCTTCAAAGTCAAAACCCAAGTCAATATCCATAGCATACTGATCATCATTTAAAAGATCATCCTGAGCATGATGGTTGTCAGTCATAGAAGTATCATCATTGAGACCTGACAACATGCCGTTCTCATCGAATGCAAACTCTGGATTGTTTGAAGCCAAATCATCCATTTCATGACGATATCTATTTGAAAAAATATCAACTTCATCGGTTGTATTATTTGAAATTGTTGATAGTACTAAGGACACAGTATTGTTTGCGACATCCGATTGACGGATTTCTTGTCTTCTTAATAATACTTCTTGAGATTGATCATCAACTTTCAAAAAATCTAACTCTTCTAAAGGCGGTAATAATCCAGTTTGAACATTGAACAATGGATCATCGTATAGCAATACATGAGTTTTAGCAGTACCGCCATGATCAGAATTTCTAGATTTGGAAATTTTGAATATATCAGAAGGTGCCTTGATCAACAAGTTATTAGAATTAGAACTTGAAAAGATATCTCTTTGTATTTTGGTTTTAATGTTCACAGTATCATTGTTCAAATAGTCAGTCTTTTGCTTGTAAACAAGAGCAACACCGTATAACAAACTAGAAGACAACCTTAACGCCAAAGGACGATGTGAATCCTTGATGGCATCACATGTTTGTGGAATGGATACTGATTGAATTTCACGTTTGGTGACTCTCTTGTAATTTGATTTACTTCCTAGTGTTGATATTAGCCTATGGTTAGTTGTTAGTATTGAAAATTTACCAATATTTGAAATGGCACTCACCAGACAGTTCCAACACTAGAGTTTTCGGTGATCAAAGCCTCTTGATCAATTAACATTCTACAACAGTTGAACAATGTGAAGGTCCATACTAAAAGCAAAAGCCAGCCTTTCAATTGAAATGGCAATCAGATTAAAATTGTATAAATTTGACACATTTTTTTTCCCCCCATTATTGATACATCTATGTAATTACCACATTCGGACAATAGTAAATTCATCAAGAGATGACAACGGCAATTGTTCCACCAACGGCAAAGAATATAGCTATAAAAACTCCTGAATAGTAGCTGTATAGTTGAATGGTGCTAAGCTCATTATGATATAGTTTTAAGTAAAATGCCATTGGATAAATCAAACATACGGAAAAGCAAATGGCACTACCCAAAAATGACATAATTTTACCAAAATTAGTGAAGATCAAAGAAGTAACAAAGAAGATGGAAACCACAATTAAACGGTTTAAAAATCTAATCACATTGATTTTCTTGTTGGATGATTTTGTATTTTGATGTCTGTCCAATGTCACTTGATCTACCATAGTGATTAATGGTCTTAGGATCAATGGACCTTTCGATATTGGTAATATCCCCATCAAGGTACATATTAGCAATTGGATCCATGATGGGAAGCCGTGAGTGGTCATAATAGATTTCGTTATTTGATCAGAAATGTCCTTACCAAACATTAGGTATCCTAATGAAGCCATGAAGAAATCAACAACCCAAGTAAATGAGAAGATAATTGAACAAGATTTTGAATATTTATAAGGATGTTTCATATCTTTGTATAGTTCTGGGAAAATAGCATGCCCGCCAAATGGCGACATAAAGATCCCAACACTAAGGAACAAACTTAGTGTACTCTCTGGCCATAAAGAAGTTTCGGAAATATTGATGAGAGACCCTGGTGCATCATGCTTCATGAATCCACAGGACAAGACAGTTAGAACAATCAAGGTTGTAGAGATGATACCAACCAAACTCAAGTGAGACAAGATATCCAATCTGACAAAGCTCAAAACAAATAGAACAGCTGAAATGATAATTTTGAATGTTAACTTATCAATTCCAGTTAATGCGTTGAAAGAATCAGCAAATATGATAATCATTGAAATCCCAGCAGATAGTAAATCAATAGTAAATGTCGAAACGACAATTAAATGCGCAATGTTACCATATGAAAACAATGCAATATCCCCATATGTTTGTAAGTCATCGTTTTTCGATAAACATTTGGCCAATAGTTTAGCCGTAAACTGTGTACTGAGTGCACTTAAGAGTAGTATAATACTTCCAAACACCCATCCAGAGCAATGTAATGCTAATGGTAGTGATAACAATCCAATACCGATCAAGGTATTAATACCGTTGAATATGGTTTGAGGTGCTGTGCTGTTCCCAGTATTCCGTAGAATAGAAGATCTGATACTTCTAGAATCCAAATCTTGTAAATCATCATCGGCTATAGCATTTTCGTAGATAGTATCCGTAATCCCATGAGGTGCATAGTGTTGTGGAGGGGATTGAGAATATGGACCATTATCCCCAGGACTGTTGGGCAGTAGAGAGGATTCTTCGTTATATATATCTCCATTGCCCGTACCACTACCAAAGCTAACACTAGTCGGCCTTGGAGATGAAACGTCAAAATCAGCATTAAGAAAGTTGGCAGAACGTGAGTATGATGAGGCAAAATTATTCAAGGAGTTTCTTCCACCAGCTTTGAGCATATCCTGGAATGAGTTATAGACAGATGATCTCCTTCTTCGAGTTGCAGACGAATTTGAAGCGCCAGCTGGCGGTGACTGTGATGGTGATGGTGAATATGGTTGAGACATAATTAAATATATGTATGAGATGAGCTAAAATATATATTTCCTTGTTGTCTTATACCAGCATGTGAAAGAAGCCAAGTGAGAAGAGTAACCAAAAGAGCAACAAAAGAGATGATTTAGGCAAGATTAACCAGTATTTCAGTAAGTCTATTGCAAATTGGGTCATCCAATTCGAATTCTTCAAATCTCTTCTCGCTGTCAAAAAGTGAAATGCATTGTTTTTCTTCTTTTTTTAGCAAATTCCCGATGAGGATGGAATTCGATAAGCAGCTTTGTCAATTTAAAAGTAGGAATTGCCAAAAAAAGACTGGATACAATCAGAGCCAACTATGATCATCAAGCAGAAGCTCAAGTAGTTAGTTCCAAACATCCATTCTGGGTTGTAATCACCAGTGTTCTCAACCAGCTTGGTAATTCTTTGTTGAATGTGTAGGTCAAAGTACGATTTTCTGCAGAGAAGGAGTTCTCGAAGATCATCAACTAGCGACAAATTCTTATCACGAAATCATCCAACTTCTTCAGAAGAGAGCAAGGCAACCCTTTAAGCCATTAAATGTCCATATGATTATAGTCCAAAACTTATCGATAGCTTTGTTGGAGAGTGGTGAACTATACCTGATAAAGTATTAATATAGAGAGCATCACGTGACTAGTGCTTACATCATCATACAACAGCAACAGACGGGCTCATAATTTCCTTGGTTACTGAAATGAGAACAAAGTGATCCCTTTGAACAAAGTACAAAGAAGGGCAAAGTCAATAAAGGAAAGGAACAATTATGACAACTACAGCTGGAAAAACTTGCAATTTGTTTCTTTTAACCTCAGACGACCTTTATACACCGAAAGCACATTGCTAGGTGCTTCTTACCCTTTAACGTTAAGATGGCCGCTCCATATAATTACACACCACAGTCAGAGAATCTTAACCAGCTTGAAAGAATCGTTAATGAATTGAGAGATGTATCGTTGAAAAACAATGATTTGAAAAACAGCATCGTTAATGAAACAGATGGTCTAATACGGAAGCTGAATAATGAAGTTCCTGATCATCGACATGTCATTCTTCACCTAAAAAATTTCTTGAACAATTACACTTCAATAGAAAATTCCAATGGTAATAATGAACTTGAAAAGGACAACATTCTCAATGACCATGGTGATGATGATACTGCAACCATTCAACATCAAAGGAAGGAACTCGAACGCCAGAATAGACGACTAAGGAAAATATTAGAAGTTAAACAGTCACATACCAGACAGATTCAAACGGTAAATAAAGAATACGAAGATAGTATAGCTGAATTGGTACCCAAAATTCAAGCTGAAAAATATAAACAAGAAGAGTCAAAGCATCATTTTATTAGAAAGACAAGATTACAGATTGAAAAGGCAAGAAGTGAAGAGTGGGAGACATATGAAAAAGTTCTTCAACATGAAGAGACAATAAATAAGCTGAATAGAATATTGATCGAATTTTATCAAATATTTGATGATTCCAGAGAAGATGAGAAAAAAGCAAATAGATTGGCCTATACTAAAAACTTCTATGAAAAAGTGTTGAAGAATGATTCAGATCCATATCTCGATAAAGAGACTTTGAATCAGATATTAAAAATTACTCGAGCAGCTCATAGCTCATAACAACTGTTCCGTTTGTAGGGTTTCAATTTGAGATTCTCCGTGCCGTCTCCTTCCTGTGCTATTAAACAAAATTCGCTGTTACAAAGCACATATTTATAGGATTTAAGTTTATATAGTGTCTTGAATTGGAGCTTGAATAACCATAATCATGTGTATCAGTCTCCGAAATATGATCCAGAGACCTTCATCTCATCACATAATAACCCACATAATGTATCATTTACACTTTATCTATTTCATCTTACAGCTTCAACTTAACGACAACTGTAGACGGCATAAAATTCTTGCCCCAATGGAATTTTTGAAGAAGACACGCCTTTTTGATCAATGCCTCAGTACCTTCTTCGTCTTCTTTCCCAGATCTACAGTATGATTGAAATGCATGTTTTTATATTGTCGAAATATCTCTAAATCAGCTTAGTCATGTCAATTAACTCAAATGTTCAAATTCAATTCAATGAAATGCTAGTTCATAATGATAAGATCTAATCTACACTATATTTTTATATTCCACTCTCATAACATTCTTGATTAATACTATTTCTTTCTACTCAGGTTTAAGTGCCGAAGGATTATCAGCCTAAAATCAAAAGAAGCTTGGAAAAGTACATAACTGTCACCCGATTAAAGTTCAGTGAGCCCTAACCACGTAAACTTCGACTGGTGAGTTTCTCTCTAAGCATTGAGCAAACAAGTATGATCGCACCTTACATATTTGAAAGCTCATTAAGAAGACTCATTAGCCCTTCACTACCATGATTGGTTAATCTAGTTCTGAGTTCTACTTGTCCAGATAATATATATAGATCTTCCATGTTGCAACCAAAAACTGTCCCAGAAAAAAGATTTAACATTTAACTCAGCAGAAGTCTCAAAAAACTGCAAGACATTTTATTTAATGCAGGAATCCTTATTAATAAATAGAATTTGAACACCCATTTTTTAGCAAAAAATTACGATTTCCATCTTCAGTAACTTCCAAGTTCCAAGGCCTGACAGAAGTCAAAAAGCTTAGCTTAAAAGTGGGCTTATAATATTTTCTATTGTGTCGAATCAGGATGCGAATTACACATACATTCAATACAACAGGATCTGAGAATAGTAGTAATGTATTATGATGGCCATCCTCACAAAATTAGTCAACTTCTTATCCGTATTATTTAGCCCTTGAATTGCTTCACCCCTTGAATGGCTTCAAGCTTAAAAAATAAGGTGTAATTTTCAATAAATTTTACTGGTATATTAACAAACCCCCAAGTTCTGATTGGCCTAAAAATCAAAGTTTTTAGTACAGGAATCGATAAATACCACACAGCTTCATATGTGAAGTCGCATATAAAATTCTCAGATCTCTTCACCTAGCAGGAGCACGGCCATTTGTACTTCGGGCGAAAATCAATAAAATTAGTGAAGCTATATGGTCACAGAAATACTACGTCGAAATTGAAAAGTTTGTAACACTAAAGGTGGGAGACTGTCGCACTATATATATATATGCTACCTTTCTTGTAGCTTCAACAGCATTATATTTGCTCGCCTCTGAGCATTAATTTGCTCAACTTTGACTGATTTCAAAAATTATATAAACTCCTGAATGAATCCCAAAAAACCAATTGAAATATACCAACTTTCAAATTTTAAAAATTGACCAATGAAAGATTGCAAATATAATGAAAAACTTGCATGATGGCCTAAATTTAGGAAGAGGAACTGGCAACAGTTTTTTTTTTATGGAATTTGAATCGGCCAAGGCTAGAAAACACCCAAGACTTTTTAAAAAATAAGCTTATATTTTTTTTTTGGCTGACGAAACCTGCAGGTTGCATCAAATCTACATAATCTGATTGATCAATTTATATTTCAAAGTTTCGAGACAAAATTTATTTGTCCATTCGACCCAAAATGGGTTGGACCTGATAAAGTGGCCTAGGAGTTTTTCAAAACTAGACATTCATACACGAACATGCAGGGTTTTGGACAAATGTATTTTTTGTAATATACTTGTATACATGATTGTAATAAGGGTCCAGAAATTTTCTTTGATAGGATCTTGGAATATATATATATATATATACATATATATACTTGGCAAAATTCCTGAAATCTATATTCCCACTTTGAGTTTGGCTTTAATTCTCATCAAATCAATTGGTGTCAAGAAAAATGGCAAACAAGGTTTTCAACGTTGCAACTTTTTTCGTTGTATTTAGAGAGTCTCTAGAGGCTGCAATTGTTGTCTCCGTCTTACTTTCATTTATTAAACATTCGGTTGGTAAAGATGATCCTGCGTTGCGTAAAAGATTAGTCAAACAAGTCTGGTATGGTTCTCTAGCTGGGCTGCTTATTTGTTTAGCAATTGGTGCTGGTTTCATTGGTGCTTATTACTCTTTACAAAAGGATCTGTTTGGTACTTCTGAGGATATCTGGGAGGGTGTCTTCTGTTTACTAGCTAGTGTAATGATTTCAGTCATGGGTATTGCTATGTTGAGAGTTAACAAAATGCAAGCCAAGTGGAGAGTTAAAATTGCACAATCTCTAGTTGCAGCACCATCTAAAAAATCCGATCGTTTCAGAATTGGCTATTTAACCAAGAAGTATGCCATGTTCTTGTTACCTTTTGTTACTGTTTTGAGAGAAGGTTTAGAGGCCATTCTTTTTGTTGCTGGTACTAGTGCTGCTCTAGGAGCTGCTGCTGATGTCCCAGGTGCTATTCAGCCTCAACCTGCTTCATCGTACCCACTACCTGTTGTTGTTGGATTGATATGTGGTTGTGGAATCGGTTTCTTGTTATATAAAGGTGTCAACTATGCTTCATTGCAAATATTCTTGATCCTTTCAACTTGTATTCTCTACCTTATTGCTGCTGGTCTCTTTTCAAGAGGTGTTTGGTACTTTGAAACCAACACTTTCAACAAAGGTGCTGGTGGTGATGCTTCAGAATCAGGTTCAGGTAATGGTTCATACGATGTGACTAAAGCAGTCTATCACGTGAACTGCTGTAACCCAGAGATGGATAATGGTTGGGATATTTTCAATGCTCTTTTGGGATGGCAAAACACTGGTTATATTGGTTCAGTTTTAGCCTATAACTTATACTGGTTAACCTTGATCATTATTTTGGGATTAATGTTATTTGAAGAAAAATTTGGACACTTACCATTCACCAAAAATCTCACTCTTGGACAATTGAATCCAATGTATCACATCAAGAACAAAAAAAGACATGAGGTAAATGATGAGGAAAGAGATGAATTATTTAAACAGGCTAATGACTTAGAATTCAACTCAAATGGTGAAATTGTTGGCAACAAGAACACTGCAACTCAAACCACTGTTGCCGGAAATTAATAAGTTGTCTATAGAGCTTTTGTTCCAATAAATGCTAAGATCCTGATAACTATGACATGTAGATGTATATCCAGCTCAT
Organism: Taiozyma peoriensis; assembly: GCA_030574875.1. Lineage (NCBI taxonomy): Eukaryota > Fungi > Ascomycota > Saccharomycetes > Phaffomycetales > Wickerhamomycetaceae > Taiozyma > Taiozyma peoriensis. Next base: position 141,692 of record JAJMFM010000010.1, read on the forward strand.
TAAAGTGAAGTCGACTGCCGAAAGTTTTAATTCAACAGGTTCGTTATGTCAAACAGTTTAGGATAACAGTATTATTGGTAAAAGCTGTCATTAAAGGGTGAAGGAAGTTTCTATGTCAGATCTTAGGTCTAACTGAAAGATGAACTAAAATTTACGATTATGTGGGTTTACTCTGGTTAGTGCAACATCTCAAATTTCAAAAGTCTTGGTTTCTTGGCCTTTTACCTTTTTGGCACAATTCTCTTGATGCTGATGTTTAGGGTAATGTGACATGTATTATCATGGATATGCTATAACTTGAAGACAGACGTTACTTCGTTGCTTAACTAGTCATGTTATATTTGTGTCAGAATATTGTTGGTGATTTGTGAAAGAGTAAACAAGTCTGCAAGTCCTCATTTGTCTTATTTTCTGATTTCATTTCAAGTCCCAGAAAAATTTAATCGAAGTTCAGCTAGGCCGAATAATTAATCGGTGAAAGCTTGAAAAATTCATTAGGATTTTCAAACGAAATAAGGATCTTAAATCAAGAAATATTCTGTCTATGATGGATGAGTGTGGTGGATTTCTCGGCTCTTTCATGGCTGACTAGCCACCTGCCTGAGAGATCAATATACACTTCCTTTTGTATTGTCAATGATGTTTTCTGCGTCTAGGTTGAAAACTAGTCCCATATATGAATGTCCAATGTGTCAAACAGAATTTATAATAAAAGCTTTCGAGTACTAGTCTCAAGGTTCTCTATAATATATTTTTGTCCTGTCGACATTTAATAATGTCGGCTGAAAGAAATGTTTAAGGACTTAATTTTTAATATATTTTTTCCAGTAAATAATATGCATAACATGCATAATCAGATTAAAAAAGTGAAGTCCTGTCCCAAAAACTGTTGCAAAAAAGTTTTCCCAAACTTTAAATTATTTCATTAATTGAATTGATTGATATATAAAGATCAAATCATCCCCAATTTTTCCAATTGTAATGTTCATGACAAAATTACGGGTTCGCTATTATAACGATCTTTTAACATTCATCAATTCATATAACCATGGCCGGTGCTTCTAAGGTTTTCAACGTTGCAGTCTTCTTCGTTGTTCTAAGAGAATGTTTAGAGGCAGCTATCATTATTTCAGTCTTGCTTTCTTTCTTGAAACAATCTATTGGTGATAGTGATGTTGCTTTATATAAAAGATTAAGAAAACAAGTTTGGTTAGGTGCTGCAGCAGGTTTAGTCATCTGTTTAGCTATCGGTGGTGGTTTCATTGGTGCATATTATAGATACCAAAATGATATTTTCGGACAATCTGAAGATATTTGGGAAGGTGTTTTCTGTATCATTGCAACCGTCATGATTTCCTTTATGGGTATTGCTATGTTGAGAATCAACAAAATGCAAGCCAAATGGAGAGTCAAAATTGCTAGATCTTTAGTTGAAGTTCCAGAAAAGAAAAGAGACCGTTTTAGACTAGGATATTTGACTAAGAAATATGCGATGTTTATTCTTCCTGCTTTAACCACATTAAGAGAAGGTTTAGAAGCCGTTGTCTTTGTTGCCGGTGCTGGTATCACCACTCAAGGTTCCAGAGCCACCGCATATCCATTACCAGTCGTTATTGGTCTAATTGCAGGTATTACTGCCGGTGTTTTGTTATACTACGGTGTCTCATACACTTCCATGCAAATCTTTTTGATTGTTTCCACAGGTATCTTATATTTAATTGCAGCTGGTTTATTCTCAAGAGGTGTCTGGTATTTCGAAACTTACGTTTTCAACACCAAATCAGGTGGTGATGCTTCCGAATCTGGTGATGGTAACGGTTCTTATGATGTCACTAAAGCTGTTTATCATGTCAATTGTTGTAACCCAGAATTAGATAACGGTTGGGATATTTTCAACGCTCTTTTGGGATGGCAAAATACTGGTTATATTGGTTCAGTTTTGGCATATAACTTATATTGGTTAACTCTGATCATTGTGATTGCTTTAATGTTGTTTGAAGAAAGAACGGGTCACTTACCATTCACTAAGAATTTGACTCTAGGTAAATTGAATCCAATGTACTACATCAAAAACAAGAAGAAGGATGAGTTAACAGATGCTGAAAGAGAACAATTGTTCTCTAAGGCAAAAGGTATCAAATTTGACAAAGATGGTGCCATCGTTGAAAATGCCTCTGAAGAAGCTAAATAATAAACCATTAATTCAACTATTTTACGAAACAAATGTCAATAATATATACAGTTTATGATATTTCAGTTTAAATATTTAAGATCAGTAGTCATCCTTAGTGTGCATTATCAGCAGGGTCAATTTTGAATATTTTATCTGGGTTCAGTATTCTCAATGGATCCAAACTCAATTTCAACTTTCTCATAACATCAATTGTATCGACACCTAATTCTTGTTGTAAATGATGTCTTTTTGAGTAACCGATACCATGTTCACCTGAGCAAGTACCTTCATAGTACAAACTTCTTTCCACCATTCGATCAGCTAACTCAGTAGCTTTCTTGGCATCCTTTTCATCATACATCAACAAGCAATGGAAGTTACCATCACCGACATGACCAACTATAGTAGTATACAGGCCCGATGCCTCTGTATCCTCGATAGTTTCTTGGATCATCTTGGAAAGATTTGAAATTGGGACAGCAACGTCAGTGGACCAAATTTTGACATCTTTTGAAATTTGAGAACGACCATAATCAATTGATGACCAAAAGATTGACTTTCTAGCACTCCATAGCTCTGTTTGCTCCACTTCATTTTTCGCAAACTGGAAAGATGTGCTCTTGTTGTCTTTAGCAATAGCTTTGACCTCGTTTATAGTTTCTTTGAAAATTTTATAATTACTATTACCTAGTTTGAAGAAAAGTGTTGGTTTCACTTCCCATTTTCTTGAAGTTTGTCCAGATCCATTTATGCAAGACATCATTCTTTCATCTAAAAGCTCAACTGCATTTGGTTGAATACCATTCTGTGTAAGTTTTGTCACTGTATTTGTAGCATCGATGATTGAGTTAAAAGTAGCGACGGCAACCGTTTCATACTTTGGCTTAATGTGTAGTTTGACAGTAGCCTCTGTGACTATTCCCAAAGTTCCTTCACTACCGATAAATAGGGACGTTAGATTATAACCATTCGAGCTCTTTTTAGGTCTTCTCTTTGTCTTAATGACTGACCCATCAGCCAATACTACTGTTAAATTAATGACATTTTCCTTCATAGTACCATATCTTGAAGCGTTTGTCCCTGAGCAACTAGTTGCAATACTTCCACCAATCTGAGCACCTGGGCCAGGATCTGGACCAAATAGTAAACCATACTCAGCTACAGCTTCATTAATCTCTTGCCATGTTACACCAGCTTGCACGGTTATATCTAAATCATCCTTGTTGATTTTGACGATTTTATTCAAACGTGACACGTCTATGACAATACCTCGTCTTGTTGAGATATATTGACCTTCTATGGATGTACCACCTCCGTAAGGTAGTACTGGTATACGATACTCATGAGCGATTTTCATAACTTGCGAAATTTCGTCTGTTGACCCTGGATATACGATGAGTTTTGGACGTTGATCATCGGTTGGAGGATGTAATGTATAACTGTTAGTTGAATGTGATTCCAAATCGTTGATAGTTTCTGATACATGTTCGTCACCTAATAACGCAATGATCCTCTCTTTGGCTAAATCCAAATCCCATTTTGATCCATACGATGGTGATGGAATATCATTAAGAGATGTCTTTGATGAATGTGGGAATATAAATTCAGGAGGAGATGCTATAGCTTGATTCATAGCAAGATAAAACCCAAAGCATCCACCAGCCAACACACCAGCTGCAATTCTAATTCTGATGGCAGAAGGAGACTGGACGTACGATTTGGCCTTACTCTTTGTCGATGCAGCCCTGGCTGACGGTATTATGTTACCCCGTAACAAGGAGTTTTTGACTTGACGACCAAGCTGAGGCCTTATAGCATTTAGTAGACTCATGAATCAACTGTGTTTGAGGTATTAAAGCGGCGATGCTTTTAATCTAAGTTAATTACTCGAGGAGATTGGATTGGTGCTACAACTAGTGGATTCTTTTTCTCCCAAAGTGTGGAGAGTTTTTTAAAGAGAAAGTTGATGGGGGGTGGTTTTCGACCCGAGAACTTCAGCAAATCAGTAAATGCCTTTGTTTTACCTGAAAAGTTATAGGAATGTTCGAGCTCTACAAATATATAAAGGGACAATCTTTCTGATATTAATTCAAAATATATTTATCGATTTCATTTCTTTTTGTAGTTTAGGGCAAAGTCAATGGCAGCTTTATAACCGAATATTGGACCCAATCCACTTACAACAGCAACAGCTTTATCAGCAAGGAAACTCTTATGTCTGAATTGCTCTCTAGCATGGACATTCGTTATATGTAGTTCAATAAATGGAATGTCAACACCAAGTATAGCGTCTCTAATGGCAACAGAAGTATGCGTGTAGGCACCAGCATTTATGACAATGAAATCGACACCTTGAGATTTAGCTTCATGAATTCTATCTACAATGGAACCTTCATGGTTGTTTTGAAAAGCATAAAGTTCAGAGTCTGAATCAAAAGACTTGACTTGGTTCAAGGCATTTTGTTCAACATCTTTCAATGAAGTTGTACCATATTTCTCAGGTTCTCTTGTGCCTAATAAGTTCAAATTTGGCCCATGGATCAAAAGAATTTTTGGCATTGTATCTTATGTTGTATACGATTAAAGTTCGAGTAGAATCCCTAACAATCTTAGTACGCTAATTAAAGGTAAGTTGAATCAATACAAATTGTGGAGTTTATATATGAAAAATTTAACACATTAGCGCTCTATTATTTTTCACATCGGATAAACCATTTTCGTCATTCGGCTAAACATTTAATGTTAAATACCTAAAATATGATGATGATTTCATACTACAGTTATTTAAGGCTAAGGCAAATTCTACAAATGTGGAGTATCACGATAGTGTCCAAGAATTTACTGGCTATTGTGAGTGTGAAAGTTTTTATTATCATTTATCTGTTTACATAAAGTTATTTGCTATGGAGGCTTTCTCTTGTGACTTCTTCTTCTCTAGATTTTATAGTCTCTAGACAACCTGATGAGCTTCTGCTATGTGAATTTTTCGCCAATGCCTCTTCTCTCCATCTCTCCTGTCTCAATCTATCATGTCTTCTTACAACATACCAGTAAATCCATGTCATGAAGAATGCCATTATATAGAAAACCATTGAGACTTTATATCCAATTGGGAAATGTGGTGCATCTTTAGTCTTGTATATCACCAACGGTAAGGAGGCATTGATAGCATACGTTATTGCATTACCATATCCTATATGTAGTCCTTTAATATCACCTTCATCATAAAAAGTTTCAGCAAACCAACTCATAAATATGGTTTGAGCTGGTAATGCACCAAAGCCTAACAAAAAGGCAAACATCAGTACTCCAAATGGTACGTTCCAAATGGACAACAACAAACAACTTATAAATCCAATGATTTCACTGACCTGAATCCATGTAACCCTATCGCCTGTATAATCACTGATAGCACTGAAGAGTAATGTAATGATGAATTGGAAAGCATAACCTGCAGTTGGGATAATGTTGATCAACTCAATGGAAAATCTATCCAACGATTTCAAGTATAATGAAAAATATCCAGTACTATTCATACCCATTACACCAACAACGTAAGTTATAACGAACAACCAAAGATTAAAACTCATAGACACCTCTAGAAAAGTTTTCAAAGTCATTGGAGTTGGTTTAACTTTCTTACTAGATTTATACCTAGCTAATGCAAATTGTCTATCTTTTCTTGTCATCCATGGTGCCCTTGAATTTGTTGGGAAATCAGGAAGACAATAGAATCCTAAGAATGCCACTGGAATTGAAATGACTCCATCAATGAGAAAAATCCATTTCCAACCTGCTAAACCATGTTTACCATTCATCGTTGAGTATATTCCAGCTTGTAAATAACCAGAAAACATCTTGGAAACAGAACTCGTTGCATCAAGCATGAACATTCTTTTACCTAAACTCTCTTTATCATAATATTCACCAATCAATAAAGTCAAACCTGGAAATGAAGTAGATTCTAGTATACCAACTCCTAGTCTTAGCCAAAAGATAGTTTGTTTATCGTTTGCAATTGTCATAATCATAACTAAGACCGTCCAAAGAACTTCACAAGTAGGCAATAATATACTCAATCTTACATGTTTCATTACTATTGATGATGGAATTGAAAATAGTAGATATCCAACGTTGAAATAAGTGGTCAATAAATTGTAATCGTTATCACCATACATATTCAAATCTTCTTTCATTCCAGATACATAAGCATTATGAACTGATGTTTGTGAAATATATTTGATAAAGCAACTAAAGATGGCATATACGAATATACAAAAATCGATCTTTAACATGTACTTCCTTTCACTTGGTGGAAGAAACATTGGGTCCCATATAAAGCCTATTAATTTTTGCAACTTTGTAGCATTGTCCTTCTCAACTCTTAAATGATCCTCATATAAAAGTAAAGTATCTATATTATAAGGCTCATTATCAAACAAATCTTTGTTGTCCTCATGACCTGAAACGTTTAGGAAAATATTTTTCCATTGACTCTGAGGTTCATAATGGTACATCTTTTTATAAGCAACAACGTCAAACACATGCTCTCTGAATTCATCCACAGATTCTATCTCTAATTGCGTTTCTTCATCATCTTTTGGGGCTTTTTTCAAAATGGTGGTTACCATTGCAGATGTATGTGAAGAGCATCTAGTTATTCGATTTGGCGTAAGCACACATATTCACTCGATTCACATCATGGATTTATCATTATATATATCAAGACACTTTTGAGCCGTATGCTTAGGCGTTAAAATATTTATAACAGATCACGGATATCATACTACAGAATAACATGTAGTCTGTATCTGTAGCACATCAAATCAGGGGCATGTTGATCTTGAGGAAAAAATATTTGCGCATAGGGCACGGTTGTATAGTAAGTCAATTACACTATCGTATATGTGAAATCAATAGTAAAGATATCGGTGTGGAAACTAACCACTAATCCAACTATAATAAATTAATGATGATCTTTGTTGAAAGATTTTCTATAGGTCGTGTCATGTGTTTCTATTTGGTCATTCAATGATTCATACTAGTGATATACCATAATGAGGATGTGAAGTACCTTGAAATATTGTGTGAAACCAATGATGGTATATCATGGATATCATCATCAATGTTTATGCTCAAATATTTGAATATGTGATCTGAATCGATTGGATCGAAGTATTAACAAAATCTACAGACTATAAAAAATGGTCTGACGAATTAAATTGCCATCCCATTGCTTGGTGACGATCGTGTTTTTGTATCAATCTATCACTATAAAGAATCCACAGCTTTCTTACATCGGAATCAATACTAGACATTTTACATTGAAACTATCTTGAGTTACAAGTTGCAATTAAGACTAACGCCAACGGCTAGAGAAAAAAAAAAGCTTGGGTCACTTGAAGAGTGCTTAACGCACGGATAGAGCCGTTCAAATAAGAAGTTAGAACAGCAGACGGGAGATCTTTGATGAAGTAAATGTGCTCCTGCTGCAACCATAGTTCAAAATTTGCGTTGTTCAAGTGAAGACGTTCACTAAGTCGTAACCAGATGGGTATGAACACCTTAAACAACAAAACTTACGTGCGAGAGCTATAGAGAACAATCAACCAATGTAAAATAACTTCAGTCGTTTAATCGAGATGTGAAGCAGATTAGATCTATTACCGAGGGATCTTATCTGTTAAATGTCCATTTACAGATTGTCACCATTTTCAAGTACTCATCAAGTTTTGATCATGTACTCACTGAATCTAATTGTTTCCTAAAAAGCATTGGCAGTTGTCCAGTGAGCAAATTAAAAGCCAATAAGATTCACCAACCTTTGACTTGGCAATTTTGTACTATTTTCTTTCCATAGCCAATCGAATACACTTCCGTTAATCTGGGATCCTCCATCACCTCTTGTATAAATGTAAAAATAGGGTAACACTACTTTGAGGCCGGATTTAACTGATCTTTACTTCCTCGGATATCATTACGTTCGCGATTCCGTAAGAAAAAGTAGATTTTAAAGAAACAAAATTTAAAGCTTCAGCATAAGCTAAAAATCTGGTGAAAAAAAAAGACGGCGACGTTGTTTAATTGTTTTTCGTATGTAGCATTTTAACCATAGTTAATGGGTTGACAGATTTGTGCATCTATCTCACTATCTAGTATAATTTTTTGATAATGTCGGGGCATAATAATGGACATGTTAATGGCAATTCTGAGAACTCCCATGAAGATACACATAATAACATCAACAACTATATACAGAACTTTGATGTCTCTAATGTTCTAGCGGTTGATATAAGTGGTTTAGATAACCAACAATCTTATATAGACCCATCTATAGAGGATAATTACAGAAGAATACATGATCAAGATCAAAGCCAAGTTCAAGTTCCAGGTCAAGAGCAAGGTTTGGATCAGGATTATTCAACTGGAACCCAACAACGTGATAATAAATCAACAAAACTAAACAGTGAGGTTGATAATTTATCTGAGAATGTTTTCAATGAAGAGACATTTATGAATATACCCGGTGTGCCACCATTACCTGCTGGCGTTGATCCTAAGAAAATGTGTCCATTTTGTCAAAAGACCTTTTCACATCCTGGATCAATGGGACGACATTTGGATTTGAAAAAAGGCTCAAGGTTACACCCAGCTGAGTTGATTGATAAAGTACGAAATGATGTTAAAAGAAGAGGTAAGGCAAGAGCTTTAGAGAAAGAGAAAAAAAAGAGAGAACAGGAAAGGCAGAAACAAGATCTTCAAAATCAATTGAATCAAAAGATAAGACGAGAGAAGAAAAGGAAACGTTCCACTCCCAAAAAATCAAAATCTTCAATTGTAAAAGTTGATAAAGACGTATCAAACGCTAAAAGACGTGTCAGAGATAAGCTAACAAGGTCTAAAAAGTCATTTTTAGTTAGATTCTACAAGAAATTGGGCAAACCAGAACTTGAACCACATCCCACATTCCCAAGAATAGTACTCTACTTTCTATCACCAAACCACTGGCCTCATGATCCTCCAACTCTAGAGACGTATAGACTTCTTTGTGGAATTTTAAATGAAAAATTTCTTCATGGTGAAGAAAACGACGACGATTTCTATCATGATATAATGTTAAAAGTTCAAACGGCATCAGAAAATTGGTTGACCCTATCAGATGCCATTAAACAGGATATTTGGATTCGAGAACTAAGGAAAGCTGCTGAAGATGCACTGACTAATACATCGTTATATGATTTGTCTCATAGGGATCAATGGATAACTAAAGAGGCAAAGAAAAAAATCCAAAAAAGAGAGAACAATGAGGAAACTTCAGACTCAGATTCAGATTCAGATAATGGGGAAACTCACTCGGAGGATCATGTTCACCATGATGGGAAGCATATTGATAAACACCGAACAGAATTGCCTATTGTTTATGAAAATGATGACGGTATCATTAACGATGACATTGACAGTGTGAGAGACAAAGCAGATGATGTTTATAATGAGGATGATGATGATGATGATGATGATGATGCTGATAACAATAGGGATGACCAATACTACAATCAAGAGGATCTAGCTGCTGTAGCAGAAGCAGTTGTCAACGACACAAAATCAAAAACTTCTGATATAGATTTAGATCCTCGTCTACTAGATCATGATTTAGGACATTGAAAGATTTGATAAATTTGGGACACCTTCGAGTAAATGACATGGAATGATAAAGTATTATATTATTTGGGCGTAAAAATTATCAGTAGCTTCTTACAAAACTTGTTTCTAGAGCAGCCGTATTAATTAAAGGCATCAGTTACAGAATGAGTGTCCATCAGTAAATTGGACTAGTAAACTATAAAGTTGGTCTTACACTTTATAGGTTTTATATGACTTATATAGAGTTTTTAACAACTAATACACATCAAGATCAGAAAAAAAGAAATTAGCCATAATTATGGTTCTCACACACTCATGCACAAAAGATGATTATGTAAGCAAAACAGTTCAGACTATATTTATTTTAGGTCAGAATGAAATGGCCTTTTCGTTGTCTTATAGTGACATGATTTGAAGAATTATAGAAAATCAAGGCGGTTAGGGTTCAGTTCAATGCATATTGTTTCACAATGGAAAGTAGTATCAAGTCAATTGTACATAGGCTGAAAAGAATAAATCACAATTTAAATGTCTCTGACAAGTACTTGGAATACTTTCAAGATGAAGAAGAGTTTTATGATAAAATAGGTAATAAGCTTGATGAGTTTATTAGAACATCATACTGGTTGACCAACTTTCTTATAAGTACACCGCCTAAGCGCGCTTCAAGTACAGAATCTAAAAGTCTTAAATATAATCAATCCAACCAATCTGCTGAAGACTTACCCGATTACGATCGACAAGATACACTAGATAACGGCGGCGGTGGAAGTCCCTTACAATATCTAGATGCAAATTTTACACTAAATCAATTGGAAGACTTACCAGTGGCTGTTGAATCAGAATTTGATTTTAATGTCATGATTTTTTACTCGTTCCTAGCCTATCTCAAACCTTCTAATTATTTTATCCATGAAGCTGAATTTGTTCCTTACACAAGAGAAGAATCAAAGGAGGAAAACATTGCCAGAGTTCTTGCAAATATTGTCCAGCTTTTACTATTTGCGCGCTCATTTGAAGAGAATGATCATGAGGATATACGGATAGTAATACTGAGTTTGTTATACGACTGGCAAAACCTATTTGATACTAATACAGGGGCTGAAGTAAAAGAGGATGAAGAGAATGATGTTGAGATTCCTGATATAAAAGTTAAGAGTTTTCCTGAAGCTTTCCCAAATGAAGCTGCCAAACTTGCGTTGTATTCCATAGTTTTTGAAAAGACGCCGAAGGGTGAAACGTTTGAGCAATTTCAAGAATCTGTGGAGTTGGTTTTTGAATCGTTTGCTGATACTAATCTACAAGAGTTTCAAGATCATTTGAAGTCCGATAAGTTTTTTTTTGTTAAATTATTCAATACAACCAAATCAATAGAGGAATTTCAATTCGCTGCTAGAAGTTATATTAAAGTTGACGAGTGCAGATCATTGTTGTTAAAACTATCGAATATATTTGCTAGTAAGATTTTCAAAGAGATTAATCATTTGAAATCCTCGTTAAATTTGACGTCCTCTTACTTATCCATCAACCATCAAAAAGTACTACAAGACACACGAGCTGATTACGATAATCAACTGACTGATCTCAGATCCAAAATTGAACAAGAAATCACTGAAAGGAACGGACAGGTCATGGAGGATTTAAGATCGAAGCTGACGTCTTGTGAACAAGAAATAAGAATTATGAATCAACAGCTAGTTTCCAAAGACGAGCTAATAACTGAATTGAGAGGAGACATAAATAGAACTTTGGAAAAAAATTCTACAAATCCTTTGACTTATCAAGATCTTGAGAAATCAAATCCAAAGCTAATGGAGGATATAAAGACTTCAATTGGGAAACTGTTTGCCTCTAAATACATTCGAGAAGTTGATTTTTTACAAGCTGAAGTTGCAAAGCTTCAAAGGAAAGTTGAAAAATATGAAGAGGAGAACGAAAAACAACAGACTAGACAAACAGTGCAGATAGTTGAGGATCCAGTTGAAGACGAAATACATACAGATGGATATCACCATCAAAATGAGTATCATCCAGGATATGGATCTCAGTACAATAATGGGAATGGTGCATATAATCCAATTCCATCAACTTCTACTGCAATCGCTCTTCAACATCAACCTCCAATACTCAGTCAACAGAGACATGATAATGTACAGGTTACTGCTCCTCCAAACGCCCAAAATTACAACAGAGGATATAACGACTATGATGGTAGGAATTTTTATCAGCCATCATCATCAGCACCATCTCAACAAGCACGACATCAGCAAATGCAATCACATTTGCCACCACAACAAAGACCTAACCATTACGCACCTCCATCTCAGCAGCATAGAGCTGCTCCATCTTCCTATTATGTCCCAAGAGGTGGTTATGGAAGAGCAAATGGATATTGAGACGTGGGCTTACCATTCAAACTATTTAATGATAATATTGATGAACTAATGAAGAAGAGATCATACTCGCTAAAAAAAACAATTGCTATAGACTGACTGCTTTTAATGAATGCGTACCAATCTAAATCTGATTCTGGTAGAGTATACACCACACCTTATTGTGTAATTCTCATTTCTGTGTGATTGTTAAAGATATTGAACCATCCACATGATTGCTAAATCTTAGCTGTGAGCTAAGTGTGAAATAGCTGGTTGTTCGTCAAACTGTGTTTCTGATTTATAGTACAGCTGTCGAGCAAAGTTCCGTTCCAACAGCCTCACTTTCAATAGATTCATTTTTCTTTATATACGTACTAACTTTTGATATTGAAGTGGATCCAAGTTTGAAGACATAATTCTTACTGAAAATAATCCTGAGAGTTGCACTATTATCATTAATATGTATTGATTTGATTGAAAATATCAAATCTTATATTACTAACTGACTTATAAGATCTCTGTGATAAAGAGATACTGGTGCACTTGATAATGCTTTCGTCCTCAGCATTTCACGATTCATTGAACAGGAATCGTGGATATTAAATCTTCCAACTGTTTAAAGATTCATGCACAAGTAGGCTTTAAGACTGGAAAAATCTAGAATGTTTCACAAACTTTACACAAAGAGAGGTCACATGTATTATGATAATAAATCCATAGTCTTGCTTAATGGTCAAAAGGGGGCCCTTCGCAGCATTTTCATTTACTATCTGACACAAGACCTTATCATAATTAATCTGTAAATTGGTGTCAAAAAGTAATCATGATAAAAGTGAATCATATCCAGTCTATTTCATTTAGTTCAAAAGCTGAAGAAAAAAAGCACCATATTACACTTGTTATTGCATTTTATGTGTCAATAATATTTACTAAAAAATTGCGAATAACATTATTAATTAAAGGTTACTTAAAAGGGAAGTTTTACACAGTAAAAAATTTTTTTTCCGCTAAAAGTTTAATTAACCGTAAAATTATTATTAGGCTGGGCAGACTTGGGCGTTGAGGACTAAGGCAACGCTCAACGTATGTCCTGCCAAAAACCACTGTCTATGACTTTGGCCAAGCCAAAGATCCTTTTTAGCTGGGCAATATCCACTGACATCACAGATCTATAAACATTGCATTTAAGATATTGACGGAGTATCAGGAGAACAATGTAAAAAGACACACAAGTCCCGACAGCAGTCAAATCTAAAACTACACAACAGTGCATCCACAATTTTACACAATCGATGAGTAGAACAGTGTTTAATCCACCACATTCAAAATTTAACTAGGTTAGTGAGTACAAAGACGATGGTCCTCCTCACTTTTGAATATCAAAAGCCACCTCTAACCATGTAAAGTTGACGGTCGGTCGGTGTGCTACTGGTGTGCTGCTAATCAGGTAATTATCTTGTGGCTTATATTTTTAACCTTAATGGGACACAGGTGCAAACGATGAAATAGCCGCTATTTTTAAATGTAGAAGACGACGATCGACAGTTTCAAATACAGCACAATGGTAAAATTACAGCACAATGTTCAAAATTTCCAACAGTGGCTACTTCTCTAAGAGAGACTATTTCGTATTGCAATATAGATGACGCAGTTTGAGATTGAAGAGACACACACAATTTGAAATACCATGTATAAAAAGGAAGTCATCAACCATGAAAAGATGAGGCCAATTTTATAACTAATGAATTCTTAAAGATATTACTTGTCTTATCAATATTCCAAAAAATGACTGAGTTGGAGAAAAGTGGTGCTATTGAGGTGGTTATTGACTCAGTAGATCAGGAATCAGTAGTCTCAAAGAAACCTGTTTCTTTTTGGACAAAGTATATCTCCAACGTTGCAAAGAATGATGATAACGAGACAATTTTTGATGGTGAACCATATACTATCGATAATTTGCTAGAGTTTGAGAGTGACCAAAGATTAGACAAAGCTAATGCCCCAAGATGGAAGAAGGTTGTTGGATTTTTCTGGGATGCTATATTCTTAGCACCAAGTGAAAGAAGGTTTATGTTGAAGCTTGATTTCTTTATATTTATTTATGCTATTTTAGCATGTTTCATTAAATATTTGGATCAAACTTCTATTAACAATGCATATGTTTCTGGTATGAAAGAGGAACTTAATATGTACGGTGCTAATGATTACAACTTGTTGACCACTTTTTTCAACATTGGTTATTTGTCATTTTCTATTCTTATGGCAACTGCTATTAAATCTGTTAGACCAAGTATAATCTTACCAACTTGTGAAATTTTATGGACAGTTGTAGTTATGGTTCAAGCTGCTGCCAAAACTAAAGAAACAATCTTTGGTTTAAGATTTGTCCAAGGTGTCTTAGAAGCGTCATCTTTTCCAGGATTAACTTTGCTTATTGGTGAATATTATTCTGTTGAAAGTTTGGCTAAGAAAATGTTCATGATGAATGCTACTGGTAGTATTGCTAGTATGTTTTCAGGTTACATCCAGGCTGGTGCCTATACCAGCTTAAATGGTGTTCACGGTTTATCTGGTTGGAGATGGGTTTTATTAGTTGATGGGTTTATTTCAATCCCAATCTCATTAATTGGTTATTATTGTATTCCTGATTTCCCACAGAATACAAGAGCACGTTGGATGACTAAAAAGGATAGACAATTTGCTTTGGCAAGATTTAAACGTCACAGAAAGATTCAACCAAGACCAATGACCGTAAGAACATTCTTTGGTGTTTTTAAGAACTGGAAATTATGGGTATTCTTAGGTCCTTATGCAGTTGGGGTGTTTGGCACTAACTTTGGTAACTATTTCGCTCTATACTTGAAAAGTTTAAAAAGATTTACTGTTCAACAGATTAATCTAATTCCAACAGCTCAAAATGGTTGGGCTTTCATCGCTGCATTCTTATTTGGTGCTTTAAGTGATTATTTTGAGAATCGTATCATATTCATTACTATTGGTGGGTTTATAGGTATAATAAGTACCCTTATCTTATCAATAGGACCAAGTGTGCCATTTGCTGGAAGAGTCTTTGCCTTTATATTTGGCTCTGGTGCTAGTGCTCAAACACTTGTTATCAGTTGGTTTTCTGAGACTTACTATGATGAACCAGATTTGAAAGCAATTAATATTGGTGTTGGTAACACTATTGTTTACTTGGTTAATGCTTTCTTACCTCTTGGTATTTATAAGACAAAAGACTCACCAGACTTCCCATACGGATTTAAGATCTCAATGATGTTTTTCATCTTGGGAACAATCTCTGCTTGGATCTTTTGGTATACTGCTAAAGTTCATAATAGAAAGAGAGAGCAAAAAAGACTTGAAAAAGAAAATCAACTTCATAATGATGAGATTTCGGAGACTTTAAGCCATGTTGATGGGACTGCTTTTAGGAACGAGAAGTTCTGATTGTTTGTACAGGAGGTTTGCAAAGATCTTTGGCTTAGATATTATAAAACGTATACATATACGAATAACTTGTTTGATAAGGCTATTGTAGTACAGTTTGGGTAGTCTACTCAACTCTGCTTGAATGACTAATTTAAGCACAAACCAGTGTCCGAATTTGGGTATTTTATCGATAAGGTTTGCAGAAGTTCAATGCTAAGTCGTTATTAAATTCGTGTTTTCCATCTCATGGTTTTCCTCGTGTAACTACATATGTCCAAATAAGAGTTGAACTTGTCATGATGTATATCGATTATAGGTATGCTCTTCTATTCAAGATCTACAGACCAGAATTATCATGCTTCAAAACATAGTCTTCATCAACCAATCCACTTGAAAACTTATTGTAAATGCTCTCTAGTATAATTTTTTGCTCTTCAAACAATTCAGGATCAACTCTTTCAACAACATTTGGCCTACCTATTGGGCCAAACTCTGTATTCAAGAAATTGATCTCTTCCTTTGCCGAATTTGGTTCCCATTGATGGGCAATTCTTTGCTCTTTAGTCGCTTCTAGCCTGTCTTCAATCCATTGTCTTTGAGTGTCAATATCGGGTAATTTTTTAGCATTCGACCATACACCAGATATGGCCACACCTTGAGATTCTGCAATCTGGACAAAGAATGGAGACGATGGTAATCCAACATGAGCAATTGTAGGTTCGTTTATTGTGAAGGTATAATGATAAAGATTTTTGATCAGACCTCTTTGATCACCATTTGATTTTTCAACTTTAACAGTTGGAACATTTTTGCTCTCTAAAACTTTGAGGAAAGGGAAATGAATGTGGAAACCTGTAGCAATTATCATATGGTCAAAATTTTTCACCTTCTGACCTGTTATGAATGTAATTTCATTATTTTCCACGTCAATATCGACAATACGACCGTATTCATGAACATCTTCAGCACCAAAGGCTTTGTTATAAAATTTTTGGATTGTATTTTTTTCATCTTGGAACGTTCTTCTTGAAACATGTGTCTCTTTTGCTAATGGCTTAACAAATTCTAATATACCAATTGAGCTCACACTTGAACCTAGAATCAACACCTTTTTATCTTTAAATTCACTAGCTCTTCTGAAACTTTTACTATGGCTTAAAACACCTGGATATTTAGCATTATACTCAGCCAAGTTGCTTATTTTTGGAATATAAGGAATTTGAAATCTTCCTGTAGCTACAACTAGTGCATCGAATGTATCAGTGGTCCAAGTGTAATTCCCTGTTGAGGGATCTGTATGTCTAATAGTAAGTTGATATTTCCCCTTTGAATCCTTAATGACGTTTTGCACGGTTGTATTGTACTGGATGTGACTCTCCAAATTATATCTTTCAACCAAGTCAAACAATATTCTCAAGACTTCTTTATGTGTGATGAAAGGACTAAACTCTCTAATTTCATACTTTCTTTTCTCTAAACTCCTTGGGGTCATAAAATCAGAGGATATGTTTGTGTATAGATTATCATAAACGGCACTATTGTTCCATTGGAACTCTTCTTTAATTTTCTCATCGGGATATTTCTTTGTGATCAACACTTCTGATGGTTCCCAATATTCTTTATTCTCCAAGATTTCTTGTGGTGGTAGATCAGCATCTCTTATTTCAGAATAATTCCAAGCACCACCTATTCTTGAGTTCTGTTCAAATAACGTCACAGAGGTGAAAGCCGGGGACTCTGGTCTTTGTGCACTGGCAATAGTTGAATGGCCATTGGATGATGTATGAAGTAGATCAGCTAATGTGTTTAAACCCGAGTAGCCACCACCAATGATGGCAATTTTTTTTACATTGAAATCACCAGTCATGATTATCGAGCTTAGCTTATTACGCTACTGAAAAATTCGAACAAATGTCAGTAAGTCTCATATGTCTGTCTTTTAAGTGCTTTGTACCTTTTATATAAGATACAAACGATGCTGTCTCAGCGTACATATGTGTCAAAAGCCATACTTTTGTTTTTCGGTTTTTTTTTTTTTCTGATCTCCAGACTCCGGCTAAATTGTTAATTTTAGGATAACAATTTTACTTATTTATCAGCTGTCAATCTCAAATTCAACTAGCTCTATGGTAAAAAAAGATCTATTACTGAATGATATAGAATTTGATAAGATTGGATTCAGATGCATTCCTTTTCAGATTAGAGCCTTGTCAAGATATTATTACAACTTTTCATTTGTATCACGCAACAAAAGATACAAATAAGTCCTTGTCAGAAAATAGAAGCAGTAATCATTTCCAAATTGGAAGTAGTCAGACGGAATTATAAACAATACACATAATAATATCACTCTCAGATTGTAAGTTAAGTAATTGTATCGAATTGGAAACATATATATGCTTACCGTTCCTTATATGTATCCCATTTTTCTTTTTTTTTTTTTTTTGAGATAACTAGCTTATGATTAACTTATGATTATTCCACACCACGGTAAACAACTACTACTAAGGGACTAGCCCAAATCTCACTCAAAGTTTGATGATAGGCTTTTATTCAGTGGAATATCAAATTGTGACAAAGGACAGTATAACTCCAACTTTGATATCCGGAAGTCAACTTGAACCCCCGGAACTCATAAGGTCAGTTCAAGATAAATCTGCAGCTACATGTTAGTTTTCAAAATCTAATGCAGGTATAGGTGCAAGTGAAGTTTCTGGTAAAAAAGTGATACAAAAGAAGCGAAAACAAAGTCCATAAGAAGATTAAAACTGTGATACGAGATGTCACTTTAAAACAGGGCAAGATACAGAGGCAAGGATCAAGTCGGAGTCTATATTTTCTTGTAACGGTCTACGCTATCAGCGTATTTCCCATTCTTTTATCAGACTGAAATCAAAAAGCATGACAATATTAAGAACTATGTCGTGAATATCTGGATACAGTTGAGCTAATTCATACAGAATAAGATAGAGATGTTTATGGAGTGCAATTTTACAGTAAATAAATTTAAGTCATTACCACGTTAAAAAGAGACTGGTAAGCTCTAAACTTTTGATTAACATGTAAGAAATATAAAGCTTACATCTTTTGAAAGAGAATATGAGGAAGTGGCATATATTATACGTGATGAATTCAGCTTGGTGAGCAATAAGAGCTTTTAAGAGAGATGTAATAAACTTAACATAAGAGAAGAAGTAGTCTTGATAAACCCAATTATACTCAAGGATCAGGCCACATCGGCGGAGAATTTCAACTGAGTGATTGGACAATGTGACTCTACCTCAATACAAACTTTAAGTTCTACTATTTACATCTTATTAAGTTTCTAGTGTCAATCTATAATCCGGATGTATCATGTTTAAGGATATAATCCTCATCAATCTCACCACTGGCAAATTTTTGATATATCCCATCTAGTAACAATCTATGAGTTTCCCATAATTCTGGATCCACTCTTGCAACAGCATTTGGTCTATCAAATGGTGCAAATTCTCTATTCAGGAAATCAATCTCTTCCCTAGCACCAATCCCATCAAACTGTTGTACTATTCTATACCCTTTAGGGTTTTTAAGTCTTTCCTCTAACCAATCTTTTTGAATCTCTAATGATGGCAATTTTTTGGCATTTGACCATACTCCTGCAATTGCAGCACCTTGAGATTCTGCAGAAAGAACGAAAAATCCAGTCGATAGTGTACCAACATGTGCTATTGTAGGTTCACCAATGGTGAAGACGTAATGGAAAAGATTCTTGATCAATCCTCGTTGATCACCATTAGCTTTGTCAACTTTAGCAATATGATTATGACTTTCTGTCAATTGATTCAAAAATGGGAAATGAGTATGATATCCAGTTGCAAAAATTATATGATCAAAATCTGCAATGATTTCACCAGTTTTGAATATCACTTTTTTATTTTCAACATCAAAGTCAACGATTTCACCAACTTGAGTGATTCCATTCTCAGTAAATGCCTTGTTATAGTACTTCTCAACGGTTTTAAAATCCTCAACAAACGTTCTTCTGGAGATGTAAATCTCCTTGGCTATTGGTTTCAAGAATTCTAAAACACCAATACTACTAACACTTGACCCAACTAATAAAACTTTTTCATTAGCGAATTTATCAGCCCTTCTGAAACTTTTGGTATGAGATATAACACCAGGATATTTCAGATTGAACTGAGCTAAGTTGTTGATCTGAGGAACATGTGGAATTGTTCTTCCATTTGCGACAACTATCGAATCAAACTCCTCAACATACCATTCACTCTCATTTTTAACTCTATCCAATTTACGAATACTTAGTTGATATTTCCCATTTTCATCCTTTGTGACATTTTGAACAGTTGAATTATAATGGATGTATTGCTCCAATCGATGCTTCTCAACAAAATCTAACAGTATTCTCCGTACTTCTTTATGGGTGATGAAAGGAGAGAAATGTCTTTGAGGGTATTCTCTCTTTTCGAGTGTACTTGGCGTCATAAAATCTGGCGAGATATTCGTATATAGATTATCATAGGCAGCACTTTCGGACCAATTAAACTCTTCTTTGATATCATCATCTTTGGATTTCTTTTCTATTAGTATCTCAGAAGGTTCCCAGTATTTCTTAGTCTCTAAGATCTCTTGATTAAGAAATGGTTCAGCTAACTTTGAATGGTTCCAAACACCACCGATCTGGTCGTTAGTTTCGAATAATTTCACCGTTTTGAAAGCTGGTGATTCAGGTTTTTGCCCTGTTGCAATCGTGGAATGTCCACTGGAAGTTGTATGTACCAAATCAGCTAGTGTGGATAAACCTGAGTACCCACCACCAATGATAGCTACTCGTTTAATATTGAAATCACCTGTCATTTTGATCCTATATCACACTTCGAAATCGAATCAAATTGAATCTTGTCTTCTTTCACCCAAATCAGTGAATGCTAGCAGTTTGTAGCTGAAGGTTTTGATACGATACCTTTGGCGTAAATAGGGATGATTATATCTCCAATTGTACGTCAAAGATAAGCCGTAATTGATTTTTAGTTTTCGCTGAAGCCATAGTAAATTGTAACGCTTCTGTTGCCCGAGGATTAAAATAAACAGATCTTGAGATTTCGGATAAAACGTACTTCATGGAGCCTTGAGCTAAACTCCAGTTCTGATTAACAAAAACCGTGGGAGAGTATATAATGTGTCTCAATTATTGGACAATAAAACTACAATAATAACAATATAGGTCACATTTTTTTTAACGGTATTCAACGGTCTTTGAGAATTAAATTACGAGCTGCACTATTGCGTAAACGGGTTTTAACAATACTGTTTAACAATTAACGTTGATCAAACATAAGCAATAACAATATATACTGGAGTGTTGACTGAGGTCATTAACCTATAACTTGTACAAAGTACACCATTATGAATGTAGGGCTGGTCATTTTGTAGTCCACTGTGCACTTCTAATAGTATTGTTCTTTTAAGTAGGTGAAAAAGAATGGGATATGGACAGCTCATGACGTCATATATAATTATTAGTTAGAGATCCCAAATATCAAAAGACTTAAAAACAATGCTAACAGTTATTTGAAGTATATAAAATAATCAGCTCAGTCTTCATTCAGTATTACTAAATCATCTACAAGTTGAATCCTTTTTAGATCACTTTCTCACAGCTCAGCAAGTTCAATATTAATATCAACATTTCACACAAAGATCTGCAGTCATTTTTATTTTTACGTTTGCTGATCAAGAATAATCGTATTTTGAAGCCTAATAATAGAGACTATTGTAGACGGTGGCTTTGCATATAAAATCTTGAGATTTCTCACTATTCCAAGGACGTATACCTTGGGTATTCAAATTCAAAGAATCTGTTAAACGAAACCAACTTACCGTATTCAACCATGAAAGATGAGGTTGGATATAGTGACCCATTTGTTATAGATGAGGACAAGTTTAAAGTCAGAAACCTCTTGAAAAATGAATTTAAAAAGAACGATGTGGGTGATGCTAAGACACGGATTGTCAGTGACCCTATAGATGAATCAAACTATCCACTTATTTCAACACAGCAATCGAAGAAGGATACCATTGATATACCGATAATGTCTGGGGCTACACCTATAAGGAAAAGTTCAACAAACCACAAGAACAAGGATTCGTTGAAAAGTCCAAAGCTAACATCCCATTCACCAGCAAGATCAAGAAACAATAGTATAACCTCATCACCGTTGACTACAAGGGTTTACATCACAGATGACTCTAGGTTAGGAATATCTTCACCACCTAAACTATCTGTACTATCACCTAATAGGGATATCATAAACATTACACCTGTTGATCTCAATGGAGTTCCTACCATTGATACCATTGACCTACAAGAATCCCAACGAAGAAGTCGAAGATCATCATCCAATGATAAGGAAGCTGTTAACTCATTTAGATCAGCCCACAGTAATGCCAATGGTCAGCCAATATATACTATAGAGCAAGGGCTTGGCTTGCAGGACCTGAATATGAGAGGGCAAGACAAATCATACAGTAGACTAGTGCCTGAATGGCAAGTGCAACCTGAATCTCCACCAAAAAGTTCATATCAAACACCTTATCCTGATGCGCAAAATGTACAAGGTGAAATTCCAGGAACTAGAGCTCCAATCATCCCTCAAATCAATAAATATTCAGATTCACTGGGGAGAGAAGAAGGCCATTTTCAAAACTCTCAACAGATTTCAAGTGATTTCCAACTGCCAATCCTATCAAAGCTATTTGATGCCATTGATAGAAGTGTTAATCTCACAGACGGCTGGAAGATGTTCTTGAAAGGATTTATAGTACTGTTTCTATTTTATGAGCTTAAATCCCTACTCAGCGTCATTTTCGATACTGGATGATCTTGTGTATATATCTATGAATCACTATAACACAGTTCAACATTAGTAAAGATAACTGAAAGCCTTGTATGAGTAAACTTTTGATATATTTGAACTTCGCTTTATCGAGGCAAGCTCTTTCAAGCTCATCGCCTAAACTCCGGTTGACGCACGCAAACACAATACCGAATGGTAAACAGAAAAGCGTCTATTTTTGCCTCGAGTCGAATTTATACATAAACCATTTTGTGTTTCAAAACTATCTCGATACACTGTTGTAAATAAGATAAAAGATCGAGTCAGATGTCACAGGCTCAGTCCCAATCTAGGTCAATAAAGAGAAAGAATTTTCTACATTCTGTGCCCAAGTTTTATGGATGTTATCTTCTCAGATCACTGCCAAAGCCTAATTCATTTTATATAGGATCAACTCCAGATCCGGTGAGAGTTAGTATCATGAAACAAATTTAGATTATCTTGGAAATATACTAACATGGAGTACGAACCAGAGGCTGCGACAACATAATGGAGAGTTGACAGCCGGGGCTTATAAAACAAAGAAGAAAGGATATAGACCCTGGGAGATGATGATGATAGTATATGGGTTTCCAAACAAAATAGCTGCATTACAAGTGAGTAGTTGTGATTATCTAAGAGAGTGATCTATGTACTAACGGTGGTTTTAGTTTGAGCATGCCTGGCAGCATTCTTATCAGACGAGGCATATCGATAAGGCACTTCGCATTACAGTGAGTAAAACTGCTGGAAGGTCATTAGCTCATAAAGTTGGTAATGCCAGACTGTTGTTGAACTCAGCATTTTTCCAAAAGATGAACCTTCAAATACACATGTTTAATAATGAATGCTATAAAACGTGGAATAACAACAAGTTTGGGATAAAGCTGAATAATGATCTAATCCGGTTGAACTATTGTGATGTGATGAAACCAGATGAAGTGATTAATATGGAGAAAGTAATTGAATTCAAAGAAGGAATCAGAGAGCATGATGCAAAGCTGATGACAAAGTTCAAATCAGTGTTAACTAATGGGGATTTGAGCTGTTATTTGTGTGATAAGAGAGTAGACTACATCCATACAGAAGAGTACCCTTTGATCTCTATATGTCATCATGATGATTGTGATAATGTCACACATCTGTCTTGCCTAAATGGTCATTTCAAAGAACAAGTGCTACTATCTGCGGCACCATCACTGTCACAGAAGAAATCCACAAAACCTGAAAAGGCATTCGAAGTGCCAGAGAGTGATCTGATTCCAACTAGAGGAAAGTGTCCAAAGTGTTTAAATACTATGATCTGGACAAATATCGTACGGTATTCTACCTTGATAAGACTCGAGTATGGCTATGATGGGAAACAACCAGATGATGAGTTAGAAGATTCGGTACCGCCTGAGTTCTTGGAATCATGAAAGTACACGGGCAACTACAAACTTTATATACCTATAGCTTTCATTAGATAATAAGGACCTTTTAGATCTTGAGAGACCATTCTTTACCAATTGAAACACCAGGCTTCTTGATAATCGTAGCTTCATTTCCTAACTTCTCAAACTCAACGTCCCATGTTGCACCTTGAGTAACTTGAACTTTCTCCAAATTATCATCGCCACCAACTAAAATGACTTTCTCAACTTTAACATCCGTGGATA
The DNA here is from genome assembly GCA_030574875.1 of Taiozyma peoriensis. Taxonomy (NCBI): domain Eukaryota; kingdom Fungi; phylum Ascomycota; class Saccharomycetes; order Phaffomycetales; family Wickerhamomycetaceae; genus Taiozyma; species Taiozyma peoriensis. The sequence continues at coordinate 165,849 of JAJMFM010000010.1, forward strand.
GCTCACCGGCCAACACCTTACTTGTAAGCACGCCCTTCTGGAATTCAAACTCCAAATATAGGTATTCGCCATTTTCATAATCATAAGTTTCACCATCATCAATGTATAAATTGCCCCTTGCGTATCCATCGTCATCAAGAGCGATTAAAAGAGTATATGGATCGTATTTCATCAATTTTGATGATCTTCTGTATCTATCCTTTCTTGGAGTGATTGAACCACCTTTGATGAGAACTGGTATCTTTGCCAATGGTGTTGATATTTTATGATTGCCAGCTCCTTGAACTTTTTCAAATGATTCATAGTCATAATAAGGATCATTATTTGGTAAGTATATTTCAATTGATTCAGCCTTCTCTCCAGTAACTGGTTTAACTAATAACCCACCAATGAAAAACTCATCTTCAATCTCATAGACTTCTTCCAGTTCAGGATATCTATAAAACAATGGATCCAGTACAGGAGAACCAGATACTGAAGTCTCATAAAACTTGGTATAATACAAAGGAAGCAATTGATATCTTAACTTGATGGCATCTCTTATATGTGATGTGTATGGTTCACCAGGGATCCAAGGTTCTCTTCTTCTTGAATCGATATGAGCATGTGCCCTGAAAAATGGATACCAAATACCCGCTTGATACCATCTTGTCAATAGTTCCTTTGATGGATTTCCGAAAAAACCACCAACATCTGCACCAGAGAATGGATAACCAACGATATTTTGCGTCAAGATCATTGGTAATGATATTTTCAAATACTCCCATTTAGACATGTTATCACCGGTCCACATTGCACTTGATCTTTGTGAGCCTGCAAAATAAGATCTTGTTAAAATAAATGGACGCTTGTTAACAAATCTCGCTTGGAGTGCCTTGTACGTTGCCTCATGATAGCTAAGACCATAAATGTTGTGGTCAGATCTGATTTCAACATCTCCATATGTGATTACATCTTTTGGTGATGTAGTTTCAGGACCTGAGAATACTGAAGGTTCATTCATATCATTCCAAATATGTAAATTTGTAGCATCCCCAGAAAAATCAGTCCCATTTCTGAAGAGGTGGGTCCAATACTCTTGAGATTTAGGATTAAATGTATCTATCCAAACTGATTCACCTGGCCAACAATGACCTTTAAAATCATCACCGTCTTTATTCAATAGAGCCAAATGCCTTGCAGATAATTCGTTGCTAACTTCGTAATTTGTTTTCAAATGAGGATCAATGATCGCAACGAGAGTTCTCCCAGTTGAGTCCAATTCTTTTAATAAACTGACAGGATTTGGGAAAGTCTCCTTTTTCCAAGTAAAGTATTTTTTAGAATCTGTATACTCTATATCCAACCAAATGACATCATATGGGATTTCATGTTCATCCATCTTAGAGTTTATATCCAAAACATCCTCTTCATCGTTATAGTTCCATCTACATTGATGATGACCCAATGAGAACAATTGTGGCAAGGCAGTTGTACCTGTTAGTTGGGCATAATTCTGTGTGATTTCATTAGGAGTTGGAGCAATTAGAATAACGATATCTAGAATGCCATTTTCTGAAATCCAATGGGTGCTGGTTTCCTCTTCATCCTTTTTGATATCGATAAATGTATCGGCACCGTTAACCCAGAAGATACCAGTTGATAAGGTCGGTTTACTGGCGATTAGTAGAGGAATTGCACCGTACATGGGTAATTTTGAATCAACTTCATATTCAAAGATATCAACATTGTACAAACGATAAGGTTCTGATTCAGTGGTGTCTTTCAACGACAATGAGTCGGCATGTTCTGGAATACCGTAGACATGTTTGAAACCTTTCAATGAGATATCTAAAGCGATAGATTCTGGACCAAATGGCAATGAATCAGATCTTGAATCTTTAAAACCATCATGAAATGAATCGAAATCCGATTCTTCAGGGTATAGGGTTGTTTCAGCTGATTCTCTTCTGAAATGTTCCAAGTTGAAGAATGATCTATCATTTAAAACTAGTTGAGGTTCATTTTGGTATAAAATTGTTATTTGAAATTTTTGGAAATCTAACTGAGCTTCATACTGTTTTGCTGTACCATATTTAATGACTAACCCATCATCCAAAGTTTGAACGATTTCATAGTTTTGAGAAAGTTCAGGAGTACTTACAAATGCATGTTTCCATGTTTCATTATAACGATTTGGTGTTAATAATTTATGATCCCATGCAATATTTGATCTATCTTCATCAATTCTTAATCTTATGTTATCGTTGATCAAGATATCCAACTGGAATGGTAGATTCACAGTGTGAGAGTCGTTCAACTGTTTACCAATGACACCCACAATACTACTCTCTTTGAACTCTAAGGAATTTGGGTCAATTGAGTAATAAGATGACTTTGATTCTGATATCTGTTGAGCATAGTGTCTGTTCCTTTGACAGAACCCTGATTGATGACATTTCTTGAACAGTTCACTTTTGACAGCCAAAGAAGGGACAATGAGAAGCCAGAGTGTCAGGATCACAGTGAGTAGCATCATTCCATCAATTCCTCGTGATTAATGTCTCCAATTCCTCTTGATATGCCTTTTGCTTTAATGTTCAAAACTTGTTTAAAAGATCATTTTTTTTCACTAGCCTTGCTGAATTTTGATAGGCACCTGAAAAAAAAAAGATTACCCCGAGATGATGAGAGTAGTCTAACTAAACAGACCAAATGGGTTAATGAGTTTCATAAATTGGATCCATATTCTTGATTCAAGAGAATCTACTAAACATTTCAGACAATGGTCTCTTAAAGAGTGGTGGTGCAAATATCCCAATATTGATCTTTAAGTGTGTATGTGCATTGTGAGATAGTGTGGCTTTTTGTGCTTCCCAGTCTATAAATACTCATTGGAATGCCCCATTGAAGGTTTTAAAAGTTTTATCAAATGAGTGGACCACCAACAATGACACTAACTGCTGAGACCACGTATACTTTAAACTCAGGGTTCAAGATCCCAGCCATTGCATTAGGTGTTTGGCAAGCATCGACCGAGGTAACCAAGGACATTGTCTATCAGGCTTTGAACGTGGGATATAGACATATTGATTCTGCTCAAGTCTATGGTAATGAAAAAGAAGTTGGCGAAGGGATCTTGAAATGGTTACAAGAGGACCCTTCAAGAAAGAGAAGCGATGTTTTTTACACTACAAAGATATTTAGACATGGTTATGAACATACTGTTAGTTCTTTAAAGGAAAGTCTTGCCAAAGTTGCAGGATTAGAATACATTGACTTGATCTTAATCCATAATCCTAGATCCAACAGGGCACTAAGATTGGAGACTTATAAAGCCTTGCAAGAGTTTGCAGCTAGTGGTCATGTTAAATCAATTGGTGTTTCAAACTGGGGGATCAGACATATTAAAGAACTATACGAATGGGATGGGTTGAAAATCAAACCAAGTGTTGATCAGGTTGAGTTACATCCATTCTTGGTTAGACAAGAGCTGACTGATTACTTGCAAAAAAACGATATCATTGCAGAAGCCTATTCGCCAATCACAAGGGGTGAAAGATTAGATGACAAGACAGTTGTTGAGTTGTCTAAGAAGTATGGTAAATCACCTGCACAGATTTTAATCAGATGGTCATTGGAAAGAGGTTATGTTACATTGCCAAAGACTGTTAACCCGTTGAGATTGAAAGAGAATTTTGAAGTGTACGATTTCCAACTGAGCAAAGAAGATCATGAGACATTGACTAAACTAGATGAAAATTGGATTATCAGTCCAAAGTTTGGTGATCAGTTGTATTTAGAAGACATTACTGATGAAGAGTACTTTAAAAACTTTCAATAAACGATAATTATTTCTTCTTTCCGAAAAAACTTAGTAAAGAACTCTGTTGTTTAACAACTTTTGCCTTTTTAGTAGGTGTACTAGGTGTTGGAGGTGTTGTTGATCTTGTTTCCTTTTCCTTTGTAACTGATTTTGGTTTGGGTTTGGGTTTGGATTTTGGCTTTTCAACTTTTGTAACTAGATACCCATCTTCGTCATAATAACTTGATGTAGTTTCTTCCGGTGTATCCCTTTCTTGTTCCTCCTTTTCTTGTGACTTTTGCGGTTGTGATTTTTGTGATTGTGTGAAACTACTATCAAATACTCCTTCTAGGTCTAAATCCCCATCTTGGGTCTTTTCCTTAGCATCATCATTATCATGTTTCCTACTCTCCGCCACCTCGACTACACCATCATCAGTATCCTTGTTATCCCCATTGTTATTCTTTAAATCCTGGTCCACACCATTGTCATCGTCAAAATCGTCATCATCGTCAAACAACTTACTCTCCAACTCTTTCTCCTTTTGAGATTTTTCCTCTCTAGCTCTTTGTTGCTTTTTTGTAAATTCAGTTTCCACTTGTTCTGTATCTTTGGTATTTGGCACGGGGTCGTTCCTTTTCTGATGTTGTTGCTGAGATTGTTTAGGCTGAGGTTTGTTTGAAGGTCTGCCAAAAGTAGGTTGATTAGCTTGCCTCTTAACATCTGTCGTCCCCTCTGGTCTTTTATTTCTTGCTAATATTGCAGCATATTTAGAGCCCATATCTGGAAAGTCAGCCTCTTTCTTCTCAAGTTGTTGTGTAGTTGTAGTACCACTACTACTAGATGTATTTGATCTAACCTTTGGCACGGTAACTTGAGCTTGTTGTGGTTTGACAAGTAGTTGTTCCTGTTCTCGTTTGACAAGTTGAGGACCTTTGATAACGCCCCATTTCGCCAGTTTCTCTTCATCAACTTCAAACTTGTTTAGACTGTCATTAATACCGGTGATGATCTCTTCAACTTTTATATTCAACGGATTCAACGAATAAACAGATATACTCTCCACTGTTTCAAATAGATCCTTATCATCAAGGTCTTCTGTCAATTTGAAGCTTAAATCGTTGGCATTGCCTCTTAGTTGTCCAGATATTATGAAAACAGGTGATATTAGATCCTTGTGTTGGAGATAGAATGTATATAACAGATTCTTTGCATCTTTAACATGAATGTTGAGTGATCTACTAAGTAGTTTGTAGTTTATAGGAGAATTATCATGAAGTAGATGTTGTTTGAGAAGGCGATTGGACTCATCTAAGGTGGTCATTCTATGGATCGAGACTCGTGATAACAATAAAACATCCAACTTTCTTCTTCTTTAAGGTCTCTGAGCTTCACGTTAAAGTTGAAACATTTTACGCGTTTTCAGTCTCATATCAAAAAAGCAGGGTAACACCCTGTTAATTTGTATCAAAGAAATTGGGAAATTACCCATTAAACAACAAACACAAAATCAAAATTGACACACTCAAATTCATCTGGAGATACAACGAGAATATAACTGGAATATTTCATTGTTTTGTGTCCGTTTTATGAATAATTGGCTCATCTTCAACTTTAAGATGTTGTTATAGTTTATAAATGTTTACATAAGCCGAGATAGTTCTTTTCGCGAGTACAAATTTTTTTTTTTCTTTGCAACATGAAAAATTTCGTCCAAATTGTGACTGAAGGAAAGTGTTTGAATGATGGGAGTATTGATGGGTTATAGTATAGGTTTGTTATAGGTGAAATTGAAGTGAATCATGTCTGAATTAACTGCTGCTGAGCTTGAGACTGCTCGTCAATACGACTTGACCGAGAAGATCATTCCATTTTTCGACAGACATTTGATCTATCCAATTTTAGAATCAACAAGAGAACTATACGATGAAGAGGTTATAAATCAGTTAACGTATGATTTATTCAAAGATACCAACATGACCAATTTTCTTAAAGAGCAATGGAAAGTCATCCACAACAATGAGTCGTACCCGGAGGAACTAGTTGTAAAAGATTCAAAAGTTGATGAAATCTTCAACAGATTAAACCAAGAGACAAAATCCACTTTAGAAATTTTAAACAAGCAAGAAGTTCAAGATCATTTAAAACAAGACAAGGCTTTAAATAGAGAATATCTATCGAAAAACCATGGTATCACCGATGAGCAAATCAACTCGTTATACGAATTTGGTCAATTTCAATACAATCGTGGTGATTATCAAGTTTCAAGTGATTTGTTGAGTAATTTTAGAGCTTTATCAACAAATGCTGATTTAGTTTTAAATGCCACTTGGGGGAAACTAGCTTCTGAAATTTTAAACTTACAATGGGATACATCTTTGAAAGAGATTAGTGATTTAAGAGAAGTTATTGATTCGAGATCTTTTGCCAATCCTTTAGTACAATTACACAATAGAACTTGGATTATCCACTGGTCTTTATTCCCATTTTTCAACGGTGAACAAGGTCTGGAGAAGCTGTTGGAACTATTCTTCAGTTCAAGTTATCTTTCCACCATCCAAGCTGCATCTCCATGGATTCTACGTTATTTAGTAGCAGCCGTTGTCATCACATCTGAATCCAATAACAACAACAACAATGAAAACAACAAGAACAACTACAACAATAACAACAACAACAATAACAACTTCCAAAAGGTATTGAAAGATCTGGTTAGAGTTGTTGGTCAAGAGGTATACGAATACTCCGATCCATTAACTGAATTCATTCAAGCTTTATACATTGATTATGATTTTAAATTAGCCAATGAAAAACTCATTGAATCTCAAGCCATTTTGAAAACAGATTTCTTCCTTTCAAATTTCGTTGATCAATATTTGGAAAACGCTCGTTATTTAATCTCTGAAGTTTACTGTAGAGTTCATAAAAAGATTAACCTAAAGGACATCTCATCAAACAGAGAAGAAGGTGAAAAATGGATTGCCAAACTAATCAAAGAGACTAAAATTGATGCTAAAATTGATGAAAGTGAAGGTACCGTTATTTTAAACCATCCAAATACAAGTGTTTATCAACAAGTTATTGAAAAAACCAAAGGTTTATCTGCAAAGGCCAATCAAATCTTATCAGTTGCTTTACAAAACAGAGAAGAGGCTGTTTAAAATATTCACAATATATGAAAGAATAGAAAAAAAAAAGATTTGTACATTTATTCTATTTACAGTAGTATGATATGAGTATGGTTTATACCCTTGGAATGATATTCAATTCCTTTCTAACCTTCTTGTTGAATGGAGATCTCAGCTGGGTATTGGAATCTAAAACAGGTTTGTTCTCTTGTAATTTGGTAACATCAGAGTAGAATTCCAACTTCATCTTTTCAACCAACGATCTAAACTCTTCTTCACCATTGGCCCTTAGTCTGACCAGTTTATCAACGTTTGATTGTGTCAACGAATCGATCTCGAGCCCCTGTTGCTCTAGTCTTGCCACCACTCTTGCAATCAACCAGAACTTCATCTCTTTACGCCCATCAACCAGTTCCACTATAGACTGTGGTGCATTATCACTTAGTCTTGGTTCTAACTTCAACACTCTTGTGAACCCACCTTGTCTATTCTTGAATCTATCTTTCAAATCTGTGAAAAGCTTAGGCAAGATCTCACCATGCTTGAAAATATCAGGACTTATCAGCTGTATTGCCTTGGCTTTGTCTTCGTATTTGATCAAGGTTAATAACTGGTCTGCTAGTCTTTGAGTCTCTTTAGCTTTGGCGTGTGTTGTCGTTATTGATTCATGCTCAAATAGTGCAGTGACAAGGTTACGCAACAACGCTCTACGGTGTTTTGGAGCTCTTCCCAGTTTTCTTGGAACAACCATTGTAGTATTTTCACAGTTGTCTTTAATTTGTATCAAATCAAACCAATAAGCTTATACATCTTTTTTTCCAATTGTTGAAGGATTTTTGATATTTTTTGTTTTTTTTTTTTCAGTCCAAGATTTCCGGTCTCCACCCCCTCGGATGTCTATTTATTCTTTTTTACTTTGGACAAATAAAAAACAGTATTAATTTTTTGCAAAAGGTGAACTTTTAAGCTTGGTAAACAACAAGGCCATCTCAGAAAGTAAGTCTAAACATAGTTTCGAGAATGGGTGGAAGAATACATGGTTTTTTGGGAGGTGAGTTGTAACGTTGGAAACCTATTTGGCCGTGTGTCTGAGTACTAATTTATATAAGGTGTCCTCTTGACAACATCAATAGCCTATTATACATCAAAAGAGTTCAAAAAGAACCAAGAGTTTGTCTCTCAAACACTCAGAGAAACTGAGGCAATAATAGCAAACCATGACAGACCTAAAGTGGCAGTTCCAAGAAGCGTAGAGTTTCAACATAGACCAAGTATAAAACAGACAATTGCCGATTTATGGAATGAACAGATTTTGGATGGTGTTAAATACATCTATCAATTTGATTTGGAGAAGAGTACAGCTAAATTGGTGGGAAGTTTACAAGATGGGGTTAATAAGTAAATAAAACAAAAGAATTAACGAATAGATGCATTTTAATATAAAGGATCAAACTGTAGTTTATTCCTTTTTTTTAAAATATTGCTTAATCTCATACCTCGTGTAAATCATATACAATGGACTTATCAAAGATAACAATATCGATAGCAAAATTTGTAATAAACCCCATGATCTTGGACTGAACCCGAGCATACTTGAGCTTAGTATCCATCCAATCGTATCAGTGAACACATGTTCATACCCTCTATCCAAGTTATACAACACTAATTCAACTGCTTTACTCACTGGTATGGCATCAGATGCACCTTCGATAGATTTGGTAATCTTTGGTTTGGTCTTCTCCTCTTCAACAAACCCTTCACTTTGAAAATTTCCTAGATATAGAGTATGCACTTTGATATCATAAGGTAAAGTTTCATGTCTTAAAATATCAGCCAATGCCCTTATAGCTGCCTTGGATGGAGCATATTGACCATATCCTATAAAGGGGAAAACACTCAAGATTGATGAACAAAATATCAAATGTCTTGTATAATTTTGTTTCACTTCAACCATTCTTTTCAATGATGCATGTGCAAAATTGACGCTGGTGTTATAGTTTATATCAACACCTTGTACAACTTCTTTGGAAGTCAAATCTGTGAATAGCTTTGGTATTGAAGATCCAGCACAAAAGAATATAACATCCGGTGGATTGGGTAAACTTTCAACTATTGAATCCCCTTGGGCATAATCACTCAAATCACCAACTCTATAATCAACGTATTGCCCAGGTAATGGCTTGGATTTAACATCTTTGACAACTTGCTTGAGTTTGGATTCTGTTCTCGAAATTATTGTAATAGATGCTCCTCTTGTGTATAGTTGTTTGGCTAGTTCTGCTCCAAGCCCCTGTGAACCACCAGTAATGACAACATGTTTACCCTTGACTTGGAACTGTTTGGAACTGGAAATTACCATTTTTAGCAGCTTTATTCTAGTCTCTTTATAGACTCTTTCTAGTCTCTTTCTAGTCTCTTTCTAGTCTCTTTCCTCTCACTTGAATAACACTTCATTGAATTCTTTTTTGACGCTTTTAATCTCCGAAAATGGATCTTTTTGAAAACATCAAAAATCAAATCAGAAACTCATCTTTGAAGCACTTGTTGCCACTAAAAAGTAGATCTTCAAGTGGTTGAAAAGGGGAATTTGGAGATGTTTAAATATCACGGACAATCCATTGACAAGGATGATTGCTTTTACTGTTTCCATACACCGTTTGACTTCGATGGGATCTATGTATCAACAGAGACTAATAGATCATATTGTTCAAAACATCTAGCCTTGCACAAACAGGATTATCCAAATGATGAGTTTTATCTCAGATTAGTTAAAACTAAGAAGCACAAATCAGCGAAAGAGCCCAAGATGATTAAACTAGAGATTAAACAAGAGTCTGAGAATGAATTGTATGACATCAAATATGATGTTTTCCAGTATGATAATGATCAATTGATTAAATTTGATCAAGATGCAATTGATGACGATACTAAAAATGTAATTGACAAGATTATTAACTCAAATTCACAGAATAAATCAGATGAGTTGAAATCATGGCAATTGGACATTCAACCTTGTGAACATACAATCGACTTCAGGCAAGAGTTAGTTGATACAATAGATTTAACTAAATGTTCCCAGTGTGAATTGACAGAGAATTTATGGATTTGTTTAACCTGTGGACAACTGGGCTGTGGTAGAGCTCAGTTCGGTGGTGTTTTAGGTAATACACATGCTTTAAAGCATTTCGAACAAGTTGGACATCCAATTGCCGTTAAGCTTGGATCTCTATCAAAAGATGTCACGGATGTTTACTGCTATCAATGCAATGAAGAGATTAGTTTCCAACCACAGGGGAAACTAACAACACTTTTACAAACTTTTGGAATTGATTTGAATAATTTCCAGAAAACCGAGAAATCATTGGTTGAATTACAAATTGAACAAAATTTACAATGGGAGTTTAACATGACAAACGAAGAAGGTCAACTACTAAAAAGTTTATTTGGTAAAGAGTTAACAGGGTTGAAAAATCTAGGAAACTCATGTTATCTATCAAGTGTGCTTCAAGTCTTGTTCTCATTAGATGATTATAAATCAAAGTTTAACGTTGCCTTTGATAAAGAGCAAAACGATTTGAAATTTCAATTGATTAAAACTGCACATGGATTATTATCCGGTGAATTTTCTAAACCTAATGAAGAGGGTTATCAACTAGGTATCTCACCAACTTCTTTCAAGAAAATAATTGGTAACAATCATGAGGAGTTTAGTTCAATGAGACAACAAGATGCCTTTGAATTTTGGAATTATCTATTGGATAAAATAGACACTGTTGATCCGAATTTAAATGATATTTTCAGATTTATCACTATAGAAAAGTTAAAAATTGATGATGAAAAAGTCAAGTTGAAAACTCAATTGTGTGAAAATTTAACAATTCCTGTATCAATTGAATTGGATAATATTGAAGATGGGGTTAAAGTTTACAAACGTCAAGATTTCATTGATGGGTTAATATCATACCTAACACCGGAGGAAATTGATTTCAATAGTTCCAAAGCATTAAAATCCACATTTTTCAAGACTTATCCAAAGTTTTTAGTCACTTCAATTCAAAGAATTCAATTAGAGAATTGGATTCCAATAAAGACAGATGTCCCATTATCAATTCCTGAATCTTTTGATTTAAGAGACTATCAACCAGATGAAGTACTAGATGATAACGAAGTTGAAATCGAAGATGATGAGGACAAGGATGAGTTCATACCTGATGAGCAAGCAATTAACCAATTGTTACAAATGGGATTCCCAGAACAAAGAGCCAAAAGAGCATTGTTTGAAACTGGAAATTCGAATTCTGAAATTGCAATGAATTGGTTATTTGAGCATTTAGAAGATTCAAATATCGATGATCCTATTGATACTAGCAAAAAGGGAGGAGATGTGGAAATTGATGAAAGTAAAATTCAATCATTACAAGATATGGGATTTTCTTATCAATTATCTAAAAAGGCTCTATTTTTAAACAATCAAGCCGTTGATACTTCAATTGAATGGTTGTTTTCCAATCCAAATGATGATGGTTTGATCGCTATAGATTCCAAACCATCTAAAGATGATAACAGTCTACAATCTTATAACTCAAAATACTCTTTAAAAGCTGTCATTTGTCATAAAGGTACACAAGTAACATCTGGTCATTATGTGGCATTTGTTAAAAAACAAGATAAATGGGTGTTGTTCAATGACGAAAAGGTTATTGATGTTACATCTGATAAGAAAAGTTGGCAAGAGATTGAACAAAATGGTTATGTGTACATTTGGGAGAGTATCCCAGCTTGATTAATGAATCGACAACAATAGTCACTTTTATATTTAATGACGTAGTTGAGGTACATTTTACAAACATTCAATAGTTAAATACGGCTATTGACGGGAATCGGGCTTCTCGATAGTTTTGTCTATGATAATTGTGACGCAAATCTTGAGTTTTTACAAAAAGTAATAATTCCTTGAGTCAGTATTAAATATCACAAAGATTTTATCTTTGACCAAAAAATATAGCTTGGAAAATGTACTTATAACTACAACAAGGTGGACAATACAGTACAAGATCATTTCTGGCTCTTGTGTCTGTGCCTTTGTGCTTACGTAAAAAGACATGTCAAAAATAGAATAAAAAAAATAGAAAACAGAAAAATTCGAGAAACTGGAAAAGCAACGCCAAATGAAAAAAAAAAAAAATCTCTTTTCTTTTTAGCGCAAGCTGCATGAAAAAGAAAGAAAAAGTACTGCTTTTCTTAGTGATTGCGGTCAATAAATTTCTAGGCAGAGGAGTTAGGTAGAAATTTCTGCTTAAGATTTCTGTCAAAGTCCTATGCGATGCGTGACTCTCTCCCTCCCACAAATTTTTACCGCATATTTTATGTGTCATTAGCTAAAGTAAAAAAAGTCATGTCATCGATCAAATTGATTGAAAAAAAAAGAGAGCTCATTTTAATTTAGTGCCTTTTATTTGACTCATATTTTTAATGTAAAGTTTTTTTTTACATTCTTTTGGCTTTTAGAGTATAAAAACATTTCAAAAGTCTAGTTTATGGCTATACTTTTATCCACATTTAGTCAACACAGTATCACATTTATATAAATATACTTCAATATTTTTTTTTTCATAATGACCGCTTCAGAAGCTCATCGCATGTTTATTCAAAATGCCCATACCGGAGATCGTTCAAGATTAGAAGATTGGAGAATCACAGGTTATGATCCATTAACACCTCCAGATCTATTACAACATGAATTCCCACTATCTGAAAGAAACAAACAAGTCATATTAGAAGGTCGTGATAATGCTGTAAAGATCCTAAATGGTGAAGATGATCGTTTGATTATAGTTGTAGGACCATGTTCTATTCATGATCCAAAGGCTGCTTTAGAATATTGTCAAGCTTTAACAAAGTTGAAAGATTTATACCAAGATCAACTACTCATTATAATGAGAGCATATTTGGAAAAACCAAGAACCACAGTGGGTTGGAAAGGTTTGATTAACGATCCAGATATTGATAACTCATTTCAGATTAACAAAGGGTTAAGAATTTCAAGAGATTTATTTGTAAAATTAACTGAACATCTACCTATTGCTGGTGAAATGTTAGATACAATTTCTCCACAGTTTTTATCAGATTTATTCTCCTTGGGTGCCATTGGTGCAAGAACAACCGAATCTCAACTTCATAGAGAACTAGCATCTGGATTATCATTTCCTGTTGGTTTCAAAAATGGTACAGATGGTTCATTAGGTGTTGCCATTGATGCTATGGGATCTGCAGCTCATTCTCATCATTTCCTAAGCGTTACAAAACCAGGGATTGTTGCAATCGTGGCTACTGAAGGTAACAAAGATACCTTTGTTATACTAAGAGGTGGTAAATCTGGTACAAATTTTGATAAAGAAAGTGTTGAAAAGGCTGAAAAGGAGTTGATTGCAAAAGGATTTAATGATTCCAACAAACCAAGAATAATGATTGACTGCTCTCATGGTAATAGTAATAAGAACCATAGAAATCAACCTCTAGTGGCCAAGTCCATTGCTGAACAGATTAGAGAAGGTGGTGAATCTATATGTGGTGTTATGATTGAAAGTAATCTTGTTGAAGGTAGACAGGACGTTCCTGAATCTGGCAAAGATGGATTGATCTACGGATGTAGTATAACAGATGCATGTATTGATATTGATTCAACTGCTCAAGTTTTGAAAGAGTTATCTGAAGCTGTTCAAATAAGAAGAACCAAAAGAGCGAAATTGTCATTGAAGTGAAGTTCATTTCACTAAGATTCTTTTGAGCAGAGATAAAAGTTTGTGATTTCATCTATTTATATTAATATTTATACTAAGTGGGGATTTGTAGTTTAATAGTCATGCATTCATATCTATTTAGCTATAACAATAAAGAGAAAAAATTTTTTAATACTTGGACTCATACTGTTTTAGTTTCTGTAACAAGATTTCATTCTTCTTCTTCAATTCATTATTTTCATCTTTGAGTAAATTCAAAGATATCTCATAATTTTTCATTTTACCAAAACTTAGATTTTTCAACAATTCTTCGTTATCATTCTGTAAGTTTTCCAACTTGATTAGAATCTTATGAGAGATTTCCAATTCATCATATCTACCATTTGTAGTGATTGAATTTGTTGGGTTCAAAGTAAAAGCTGTAATTAAACTTTCTAATCTAAGCTTAGTATCTTTCAACTCTTTGGAAACCTTATTATAATTCGATGAGAGTTCAATGAAAACTTCATTCACGCTCGATGGAATCAATTGCACACCTTGTTGATTATCTTGAGGTTGGGATAAAGCAGTTAGGGATTCATTTAAAATCTTCATCTCATTCTCTAAAGATTCTATTTGATTATCTTTCAATTTCAACTGTAGTTTAAAATTATTCTCTACTGGATTGTTACCAAATTGACTTTGTTGTTGAAATTGTTGTTGTTGTCCCTTAAGATTCTGTTGTTGAAACTGTGATACATTAGAAGCATTTGTTGATGATTTAATTGATCTATTCCAAAGATTAGATTGGTTAGAGTTGTAATTGGATGATGTGGATGGTGTAGTATTGAGATCTATCGGGCCTTGATGGTGGTATGATGCATCTGTTTGTGGTAACGAATACTGTTGATAATTCATATCGTCTTAGCGGTGAATCGATTGATAATAGACCTTCAAAATTGAATCGATTCCAGAGTGTGCTTATTCCTATATGAAACTATTTTTGGATGTGTTTTAAAATGGATTCAGTAGAAATTGAAAGTTTACGAAAGAAAAAAAAGTACTCCGCGACGGGGAATTGAACCCCGGTCTACCATGTATTGCCTAACGACAAACGGTAATTCTAGCCACTAAACTATCACGGATAATTGAATGCTGTTAGATTATTGATTCTCTAACTTAGTGTTACTAATAATTGACTAATAGTATAGTACTTCAATTTGTTATAATTCAGCGTGTCATGTTAAACTATACATATATACATAGTTTGTTAAAAGTAAAGATACTTCTCAGTATCTTTTATAATAGCAACCTTCATTGCTGCTATTAGTGTTTTCTGTAGTGATTGTGATAATAATCTCTTATGATGATAATGTTTACATTCTCCACCTACTAGCTTGCGTCAATATCTTCCAAAAGTTTCGTTGTATCTCTTGACTAATCTTGTCAGTCTCTGTTGACCTAAATCCTTCATGATTATGATAGGAACCATGGTAGTATCTGTAATATCAGATTGATCCCAAGTAACTTCAACTTGTGAATGATCTCCATTAATACCAACGATTGAAGTAATCTTATGCAAATTATCTTTAATATCTTGTTGTTCAGAAGGTGGGATTTTATAATAATATGTACTGTAAGACTTAAATTCTTTTAAAACTTTAACATTAAAAACATCATATCTCTTGAAGTTGGATGAATCTTTAACTTGTACGCATTATTATTGTATGAATATAGAACTTCGAATGGTCCAAAATAAGTAGGTTTCAATTTCTGTTCAGCAGTATTTGTTAAATATGAATCTCTGTGACCTGGCTTTCCGTTGATCCTAATGATTTAAAGACTCTTGATCTTCAATAACAATATGGTCGATTTCCATCTTATCGTCTCAGTCAATATAATCTTTTGACAGACCATAATTTTTAAAACCATTATTGTTATAATTATTCCTATTGTTATTATTATAATCTTTAGAATAAGCTCTATTGTTATTCTTATAATTATTATAATTGTTGTTGTTGGCATTAGAATTGTACCCTTTATTTCCATTATTATAATTATTATAATTTCTGTTATTTTGTTTGTTATAACCTTTGTTACCATAACCCTTGTTACCATAACCGTTATAGTTGTTACTTCTGTTATTGTTCTTAAACTGATTTTTCTTTGCCATATTACCAGCATAAACTTCATTTGCCACACGCATTGCTTCTAAAAGAGTTTGAGGATGCAACATTTTGGTAGTGTATTTAACATCAACTGTTAATGCTTCCAAGTATCTGTACAACTTATCATTCTCTGTCTGCAAAACTGGACTAGTTTCCAAAAACTTATAGAAATAGCGATTGAAATCGCTTATGCTTTGATGTTCGAACATTTGGATATTAAACCAGCGGCGATGATACTCTGATAAGTAGTCTATTCCCCCAAAGTTGTTGAGAAAACCTAACTGGAACGTTTTCATATCAAAATCTTTTGAACCTAAGGCTTCTTCATATTCACAAACAAAAACTCTTGCTGGACGGGGAGTACAAATCTTCAAAAACTTAAAAACTTCTTCTTTAGACTTGATACCACGATCTTCCATAGTTTCTTGCAATAATGACAACCATTCTGAAACCTTGATAGGATCAAGTTTAATAACATCATCTAAACCAAACTTTAATTTGTCTGTGACACTGAATTTTAAGTACTTAGCTAAATCAACATTAAAGTCAAAACGTTCATCATCTGTACCTGCATAATAACCAAAGATATATGGTTCACCAGGAAGTTCAGTTGGCGTGGAACTTTCAGAAGAAGAAGAAGTTGAAAAAGTTGAACTCGATGCTTCTGATGAAGAAGTTGAAAAAGTTGAACTCGATGCTTCTGATGAAGAAGTTGAAAAAGTTGAACTCGATGCTTCTGATGAAGGAGTTGAAAGAGTTGAACTCGATGCTTCTGATGAAGAAGACAGAGTTCTTGGTGAGCTTGACATTTACCCAGATGAAGGTACTAGATTTATTCCTGGTGTTCCTGTAGTCTCGTTCGATGGATTCTCAGGAACTGCAGAAGTTATTGGTGATACCAGTACTGTTGTATTAAACTCACCTTATTTACCTGATGATAACTTCTTGGTTGGTTCTGTTGCTAACGGACTATTTGAGGAAGATATTGGTGTTGTTACTGAATTTACTGCTGTGTTTTCTCTTTTCTTCAACGAGGCGCTACCAACTGTTAGAGTATTGATTCTCTAACTTAGTGTTACTAACAATTGACTAATAGTATAGTACTTCAATTTGTTATAATTCAGCGTGTCATGTAAAACTATACATAGTTTGTTAAAAGTAAAGATATTTCTCAGTATCTTTTATAATGATAGAAGTAGCAACCTTCATTGCTGCTATTAGTGTGTCTGTAGTGATTGTAATAGTAAACTCATATTAGTGTGTCTGTAGCGAGTGTGATAATAATGATAAAGTTTAATCAAACAGCTTAGTCATCTAGCTTATCTAAACTTATTCCAAAGTTAGGTAATACACTAGAATTATCCTAACAGCTTTTGTTGGTCTCAAAGGCTATATAATATACCTGCTTTTACACAAATTTTGATAGCTAATAGGCTGGGTGAAGTTGCTTTGAGTATAGTGTTCCTGAGGTTGTAGTTAAGTCTTTCAATGTTAACTTTTGCAGTTCGATTGGGTGCTTTAAAGATGATTTTTGTTCAGTCATTATGCAAATTTCTTTGATCTTTATCAAAGATGGAGTGCTGTTTTTGAAATGTTTCAAACGCTTAATCCATCACAGAGAATTGTGAGAATCAGTTCAGTATAATACGTTGAAAGAGCACGCTTATTTGATTTGATTTATCATTTTCAATCGAACGTGATTAATAGTTTATACTGTGTGATTTAATACGAAAATTACTAATTTACTAAACCCCGGGGGGGAAAAAAATACCCAGATTTACTAACCATGAATTTGAGATTCTTTAAAACTGTGGATAATTCATTCATAATTATGTATATAAAAGCTCAAGAGATTCAATTGATTTGATCAACTGTTGTATCTGTATGCTTACAAGACTGTTGAGTTACACCATCAAAATCCCCTTGAACAACTACACTAGACGAACAATGACATCGATTCCAAAGACTCAAAAGGCTATTGTCATTCATGAGACTGCCAAAGATAAGAATGATTTTTCAACTTTAAAATATGAAGATATTCCAGTTCCAAGTATCTCTGATAATGAAATCTTAATTAAAAACAAATATGCAGGTGTCAATTTCATCGAACAATATTTTAGAATTGGATTATATCCATCTGAGAAACCATATGTCCTTGGTAGAGAAGCAGTTGGTGAAATTGTATCAAAAGGTTCAAATGTTAAAGGATATGAAGTTGGTGATTTGGTTACGTATGGATCAACTGCAACATTTGCTCAATACACAAAATTCCAACCAGGTATTAAACTTTTCAAAATTCCAAAAGATTCATCATTGGAGAAACAACAACTATATGCAAGTTTATACGTTCAAGGTTTAACTGCCATAACTTTTATCAATGAAAGTTATAAAGTTGAAAAAGGTGATGATATCTTGGTTCATGCTGCAGCTGGTGGTGTTGGCCAGATCTTGGTTCAACTGTTGAAGTTGAAAGGTGCAAATGTAATTGCAACTGCATCGACTGATGAAAAATTGAAACTTGTTAAAAAATT
This sequence comes from Taiozyma peoriensis, assembly GCA_030574875.1. Taxonomy (NCBI): domain Eukaryota; kingdom Fungi; phylum Ascomycota; class Saccharomycetes; order Phaffomycetales; family Wickerhamomycetaceae; genus Taiozyma; species Taiozyma peoriensis. Next base: position 184,179 of record JAJMFM010000010.1, read on the forward strand.
AGGTGCTGATCACGTTATTAATTCAAAGACTGAGGATATTTCCACTAAAGTTTTAGAATTCACCAATGGCAAAGGTGTTGAGGCAACTTTTGATGGTGTTGGTAAAGATACTTATCAAGATTCTTTGAAATCTTTGGCTAGAAAGGGAACTTTTGTATCATTTGGTAATGCATCAGGTCCAGTGGATCCAGTTGAGATTAAAACATTAACTCCAAAGAATTTGAAAATCTTAAGACCTACAGTATTTGGTTATATCACTACACAAGAAGAATGGGATCATTATTCAAATGAGCTTTTAGAATTGGTTGACTCTGGGAAAATCAAGATTGAAATTACAAAAATTTATGACTTGAAGGATTATCCTCAAGCTGCTAAGGATTTGGAAGGAAGAACAACCACTGGGAAATTACTCTTACAAATTCCAGAATAGTAGCCTCTTTATCTTTCGTCTTGCAACATTTCACTAGTTCAATACATTAACATTTATCTAATTACAGCAATTGTAGATTTCAAATTAACGAAAATTGTTGAAAAAAGAGTATACTCTTTCTGCCCGAACCATTAATTGTACGAAATTTTTCAAGTTTTTTTCACATTTTATTCTTTTTAGTTCTTTTTCGTAATTTTTTTTTTCCTCGACAAGAGCCAAAAAAAAACAAGGACTAAAAAACAAGGCCCACAATGAAAAAATGGAACTTTTAAATGAGATAAAAAATGAAAAATTATATAAGTTTGACGTTAGCCACTGTTTATAATTAAACTTTAGTTATCAAAACATAATTAAATCAACGAAAAGAATAGCAATTGATACACATTTTTGTTCAATTAATCCCATTCTCTCCACCTCCCACTCTGAAAAATTCAATTCCAGGTGAAATATTTGTCAAGTTAAAACAATACTAAGAAAAAGTAAAAAAAAAAAAAGAACCCACTCAGCTCCACCCCCACAAACAAACATATAAATATAATGTCTACTGAAACTACCACTGCCCCAGTCATTGTCAACGATGAAACCCTAGCTTCATCACCTGTTGAAGAGGTTGAATCAAAGAACAAACTATACGTTGGTAACATTGAATATCGTACCACTGAAGAAGAATTAAAGGAATTGTTTAAAGATTATTCAATTTCCAAAATTGAAATTCCACAATTAAGATCTAAGAATAGAAATGGTAAAGGTGTTACATTTAGAAGTAAAGGTTATGTCTTTGTCACTTTTGATGAAAAGCATAATGATGAATTGGATTCAATTATTGAAAAATTTACCGATTTTGAATTTAAAGATCGTAAGATTTATCTAAGATATCCAAAACCAACAACACCAAATACTGAAGATGCTTCCAAATCAGATGATAAAAAGGAGAGTAAACCAATTAAAAAACCATTCAAGAAAACTGAAAAAGTTAAGATTCCATTTGATCAAGGTGAAAGATCAACAGATACTTTATACTTGAAGAATTTAGAATTTACCATAAAATCTGCAGATATTAAAGAATTTTTTGAAAAAGAAGGTGAAGAACCTCAATGGGTTTCAGTTCCATTTTTAAAATTACCAGGTTGGGTTTTAAAAAAATTAGAATCTCAAGGTAAAAATTTAGAAAGAAGAAATAAAGGTTATGCTTTTGTTAAGTTAACTTTAAAAGATGGTGAAACTATTGATGACAAAGTTGAAAAATTTAACAACAAAGTTTTCAAAGATCGTGAATTATTAGCAAGTGTTGCTGTTGATGTCAGAAATGTTAAACCTGATGAAGAGGAAGAATCTGCTTAATTCTTTTAATAATCATATATACACATTTGCCTATAACGAGCTTTACTATTATGTGCTAAAATGAAATCAAAATCAAGAGAAAAAAAAACAAAAAAAAAGAAAAAGAAAAAGAAGTTGAAATTGAAAAATGATTGAATGAAAATACATGATGTTATAATGATCAACGGCCAATTTGTAGCTTTAGGTATGGCGTAATGTGGGAAGTAATGTAGGACATGCTATATATACAGGATATTTACTTTTCAAAAATAGAGTACCGTCATCTCTTATCAGTTAATTTCCAAAAATGTTATCATTTTTTATGTGTCAATGTTGCACACTACACATACCCACCGAGCGTAGGCACGGAGAATTTCCTAGCAATGGCTAAAATTATGACAAAATACATTAACAAAAGTTGATCATATTTAACCCGTAAGTAACCGAGTTTTAACACTTGTAAGAAACGAGCTCTAGTTGAAAACTGTAGAGTGCTTTCTGTAATACCTTGATTAGTTAGTACCTACTCAATTGGTGCCAAAGATGAGATGAAAAATTTTCCACTTTTTTGTACATCTACTCCTCATTCGAATGATAGTGACTCATTCAGCAAAGCATTCGATTGAATCAATTACTTTCATTAGTACATAAGACACTACGGTTTTAATTGACTGGTATAATTACTACAAGAATGTTTATATAGATTTAATGACTTAGCACGTTGCCCAGCCTGGTTAGTGTCAAGATTCCTCGTAAATAAACCGAAAAAAACCGAGACGCAAAACTGTGTTATTCAGATCACATTGTAAAAAACAGTCTACTTTATAACTATTTATAAATGCTATCACTAACGTAGCACTTCAGTAGCATCATTGGCCCTTTGAACGTATTTATCAATTATCCCAAATTTGGTTTAAAGCGTTCAGATTAGTCCAATAAACTATACAAGGGTAAAATATCTGACTTGCTTATTTTTTTTTTTTTTTTTTTTTTGGCCTGCCTACTGCATTTTCTATTTTTCAAAAAAAAAAAATAGATTCTCTGTTTTTCATGTTCCTTTTCGCTTTCAACTATTTTGACAGGAATTTATTAATAAAGTATCAATTAGTGACTCACAATTTGCCTTATTAGGACTCTACCGCTGTGTGAAGAATTGGCTATATACAATTTGAATTAGTATATATATATAGATACTGCTATTGTACCTTTAGAATCCCTTTTTTTCGGTGGATTTTCAACCTTTTTTTCATTGCTGAATTTTCAAGCACATATAGACCGGGGGCAATAGAGATAATTAGAAGACAACAAATGTCAAACAAAACTGTGACTCAATCCTTCTGGGATTTTGATGATGTTACCAAGCATGGTAGACTAGACACAATCGAATTCAAGATTCCACTTATAATAACAACAGTATCCATTCTAGTGATAGTAATTAGAGCAGTACTTAACTATAACAAGTATAAAACATTGCTGTTAAATGATGACGAACTAGATGAAAACAAGCGTCTATTGGAGGACGTTATAGAAGGTGATGGCCTACAAGAAACAACCAATGGTGTCATAAACTATACATCAATCGATTCAAATATAAATACGGAGTTGATTAAAAAGACTCATTTTGACATTGCCTCTTTACAACCCATTAAATTAAACGGTGAGCCACATGGTTTACTTTCAAAATATCCAAGATCAAATTTGGAAAAATCAAGAGTTGTATTAGAGGAACTGCTGATTCTAGTACAACTAACAATTCATAGTTCCAAACTGTACACCAAAAATGAATTTACTTTCAATGATATCATTACTAATTTGGTACTATGGAGTTGGTTACTGATAACCACTACATTTAGACTTGTCAATCTAAACGATGACTTTCCTAAACTGTTAAAAGTTATACCTAATCTCTGGATAAATAATTTTGTCATTTATCTTGCATTATTTTTTTCAAAAATATTAACTTTTAGATCTGCATTTATTGGTCATACTAAAAGTCCATCTTATTACAAATTTGATTTTCTAATAGTGTTCATCCTTTTGGTAAATGCGCTATTTGCTCAAGTTGGTTATAGAACTACAAGCATCTACATTACTGATCCTGATGTTAAACCAGCTCCAGAACCTTATGCCAGTTTGTTCTCAAAGATAAGTTTCAGTTGGATTGATCCACTTATTTGGAAATCTTATAAAGAAGTTTTAAGAATTGATCAAGTTTGGGATTTAACAATTGGTGATTATTCTTATTTTGTCTTGAAAGATTTCAAAGGATTCTCTTCAAACCATCTTGATTGGAATTTTTCGAAAAGACTTATCCTGTTTTTTTCTCCATATTTAGCCTTACAAGGTTTTTGGGCAATTGTGGAAAGTTGTATTATTTTCGTACCAACAATATTATTGAAAAGAATTTTGGAATACGTTGAAGATAGATCAACATCAACTAAAAATTTGATTTGGTTCTATGTAGTTTCAATGTTTGCTGTTAAACTTTTAGCAGTTGTTGCATCAGGTCAAGGTTTATTTTTTGGTAGAAAAGTTTGCATTAAAATAAAATCAATTTTAATTGGTGAAGTTTATGCAAAGGCACTAAGGAGAAAAATCTCAGCACAGGATAAAATAGAGGATGAGGATAAAAAGAATGACGATGAAGAGAATACAAATCCAACGAGTGATCCTGTTGATGGTGAAGAAAGTTCGAAACAGTCGGCAAACTTGGGTGCAATCATTAACTTGATGGCTGTTGATACTTTTAAAGTTGCTGAGGTATGTGCATATTTACATGCATTTGTTGGAGCATCTTGTATGATTATCATTTCAATATATTTATTGTGGAACTTGTTAGGTTGGAGTGCATTAGTTGGTGCCCTTTCAATTATTGCACTGACCCCTTTGAATTACTATTTGGCAAAACAATTAGGTATCACTCAAAAGGATATGCTCGCTGTAACTGATAGAAGAATTCAAAAATTAAATGAGACTTTCCAATCCATTAGAATTATTAAATTTTTTGCCTGGGAAGACAAATTTAGAGATCAAATTTTAAAAATTAGACATGAGGAATTAGAGGTATTGAAAAGAAGATCCATTACGTGGTTTTACTCATCTCTGGTTTGGTGTATTACACCAACTATTGTCACATTTTTCTCATTTGCTTGTTATATTTTCATCTCGAAACAAAGACTGACAACACCAATTGCATTCACTGCTTTATCATTATTCAACTTATTAAGAAATCCACTGGATCAATTCAGTGATATGTTAAGTTTTGCCATCCAATCCAAAGTTTCGCTGGATCGTATTCAAGAGTTTTTAAATGAAGAAGAAACAACCAAATATGAACAATTAACTGCCGTTCCAAACAAGGGGAAGATTGGATTTAAAGATGCAAGCTTTTCATGGAATTCTAAAAGTGATGTCGATTTCAAATTAAGAGACTTGAATGTTGATTTCAAAGTTAGAAAGTTGAATGTTATTGTTGGTCCAACTGGTGCAGGTAAAACCTCTTTACTGATGGCACTTTTAGGTGAAATGGAACTGTACAAAGGTGTGGTTTATTTACCTGGTTTTAGAGCCAGAGAAAACTTAGAGGTGGATTCCGAAGGTTTCACAGAATCGGTTGCATATTGTTCTCAAGCTGCTTGGTTATTGAATGATACAATTAGAGCCAACATTATTTTCGGTTCTCCATATAAGAAAGACCGTTACACAAAAGTTGTTCAAGCTTGTGGATTGGCCCGTGATTTCGAAATCTTAAAAGCAGGTGATCAAACTGAAATTGGTGAAAAGGGTATTGCACTGTCTGGTGGTCAAAAGCAAAGAGTATCATTAGCTAGAGCTTTATATTCGAACTCTAGACATATTCTGTTAGATGACTGTTTAAGTGCTGTTGATTCTCATACTGCTTTACACATCTATGAAAACTGTATTTCTGGTCCACTAATGAAGAATAGGACTGTTATCTTAGTCTCTCATAATGTTGCATTAACTATTAGAGAAGCAGAATATGTTCTTATCATGGATAATGGAAGAATTACAAATCAAGGTACACCTGAAGAACTATTCCATTCTGGTGCCCTAGGTGATGATGAGATGATCAAATCTTCAGTGGGTTCAAGACAAGGATCATCTACCAACTTGAAACAAGTTGTTGTCAACGTTGTGAAAGATGGTGCATTGAAAACAGAGAGAAGGTTTTCCAGAGCAGATCTAGTGGATGAAGAGGCAGAAGAGTTGGAGAATTTGAAAAAAGGTAAACTAATTGAAGAGGAAACCAAATCGGATGGTGTTGTTTCAGTTGACGTTTACAAATGGTATTTGAATTTACTTGGTGGTTACCCAATTGTTACACTTATCTTTATTATGTTTATCGCCACCCAAGTTGTTTACATGAGTCAGTCTTGGTGGGTTCGTGCCTGGGCGAAAGCTATTGATCATGAAGCTGTCAGCATTTCATTAATGGGTTCTGCTATGGAGGGGCAATCATACGGTTTTGTTCAAAAGTCTTTATATTCTTTCATCTTAAAATATTATCATGTCAAGCAGGAAATTGAAACAATGAAGCTACAAAATGAATCTGTCTTTTACATAACCATTTACGCTTTACTTGGAGTTGGTTATGCTTCTTTCTCTTCATTTAGAGTACTATTTGTCTTTTTCGCCGGTATTAGAGCCTCTTCTAGAATTTTCAAAAGAACTTTAGATAGAGTTTTGAGAGCTAAACTAAGATTTTTTGACTCTACCCCGATTGGAAGAATTATGAATAGATTCTCTAAGGATATCGAATCTGTTGATCAAGAACTAGTTTCATTCGCTGATGGTGTTATTGCATGTCTTGTGTCTGTAATTTTCATTTTGGCCTTGATAACCTTCATCACACCAGGCTTTTTATTCTTTGCCTTTTTGATCTCTGCATTATACTATGCTGTTGCGTTCTTTTATTTGAATGGATCTAGAGAATTGAAAAGATTTGAATCGATCACAAGGTCTCCAATTCATCAACATTTCAGTGAAACCTTAGTTGGTGTCTCTACTATTCGTGCTTATGGTTTCGAAAGAAAGTTTTTACAAGAAAATCTGAACAAGATTGATAACAATAACAAACCTTTCATATACTTGTGGATTGCTAACAGATGGTTGAGTGCTAGAAATGATCTAGTCGGTGCATTAGTTATTCTCTTCAGTGGTGCTTTTATCTTACTTCAGATTGATAGCATTGATGCCGGTCTAGCAGGTATTGTCCTTTCGTATGCTATTGCTTTCAATGAAAGTGCTCTATGGGTTGTAAGATTATATGCTAATGTTGAGATGACAATGAATTCAGTTGAAAGATTGAAGGAATATCTAGAAATTGAAGTTGAGCCTGCTGAATTTATTCAAGAAACTGAACCACCAAAGTCCTGGCCTGAAAGTGGTTCATTAGAAGTTCACGATCTTTCATTACGTTACGCACCTCACTTACCAAAAGTCATCAAAAATGTGACATTCTCTGTTGAATCGAACAATAAAATCGGTATTGTTGGTAGAACTGGTGCTGGTAAATCCACTATTATTACCGCCTTGTTTAGATTCTTGGATCCAGAAACTGGTTATATTAAGATCGATGGTATTGACATTACATCTATTGGGTTAAGAACTTTGAGACAAGCTATCACAATTATTCCTCAGGATCCGACATTGTTCACAGGTAGTATCAGATCCAACTTGGATCCATTCACTGCCTATACAGATGAACAAATTTTTGAGGCATTAAGAAGGGTCAATTTGATTACAGGTGATGAAATTCTTCATGAAGCACAAAGTGGTTTATCCAACGCACAGGATAATGATGACGAGAATGTTAACAAGTTCCTACACTTGGATAACGAAGTCACTGAAGGTGGTGGTAATTTATCTCAAGGTCAACGTCAGTTGATGTGTTTGGCAAGATCATTACTGAAAGCACCAAAGATTATGTTATTAGATGAGGCTACTGCATCTATCGATTATGAATCTGATGCAAGAATCCAGCAAACTATTAGACAAGAATTTTCACAAAGTACTATCTTGACAATTGCCCATAGACTGAGATCAATTATTGACTACGATAAAATACTTGTTATGGACGCTGGTGAGGTGGTAGAATTTGACCATCCATACAACTTGATCAGTAATCAAAAAACCGTCTTTCATGGTATGTGTAAAGATAGTGGTGAATTGGATGTTTTGGTACAATTAGCAAAGGAAAGTTTTGTCAAAACGATAAATAAAACATAGAGCTAAAAAGTGTGTGTCTAGAGAGAAGTTCGTTTAATATTTATTCTTTATACTACAATTCATTAACTATGATCTTAAGTAAAATATGATTAATAATTTGAGTAAAATATGCTGTATGCTTGATGTCACTTGCTATAATCTTTCTGTCACGAGCCTTCTAATTACCCATATCTTCCTTCAAGCACTTTAACCTGACTTGTAGTTACTATACGGAGTAATCTTTGCTTCTGACTCAAGTTACAAACCCTCAACTGAAAATCAAATTATATCACATTGGTCATGGATGCACTTTTAATCATTTCGTCAATAGCATTTAATGAGTCAAGATCAAAGTCACCAAAATTATAATTACTGAAATCAAAATCTAACTCATTTTTGTCAATCCAATCACATCCTGTATCAGATCTTGGACTAGCTGGATCCTGGCTTGATGAAGAGTTCACATTGTTACTATAATCACTGTCTAATCCAAGTGAGAATGGTTGATCTTTTAGAGAATCTGAAGGTTTCAATTGTTGTGATGTAGAAATAGGCTGGAGAGGAATATTTTGAGCGGTGGGTTGCTTTGATGGGATAACAGAGCCATTATGCGCTTCAGTAAGCGATCCTGGTAAGTTATAGCTTAGACCAGATTCGATAAAACCAGATGGGGCCTCAAATACGTTACTCAATTCGATGGATTCAGTTGGGATCGAGGATGTAGCTATATCTGGAACAGATTGGGTAGGTGTCACTTTTTTGTTAGGTGTTTTCCTAGTCAAAGCAGCAATTCTTGGTGATTTTGGTTTTGATGACGCTTTATTTAAAATCTCATAGTGTTGAAAATGGGATTGCATTTTCTTGAATAAATTAGGTATTAGTTTGGAGATACTCTCCATTAAATAAGTTGCAATTTTAGAGCTTAAATACCAATGTGCTGAAATTTGGTAGATACCAGATAGTTCTAGTTTCATATACTCTTCATAAATATTAAGATCATTTGAGTTCAAATTGTTGTTTGATTCGGAGTTTTGAACAACTTGAGAGGACCATAAATAAGCTGACAAATGGACCAAACCTGCAAATGCTAAAGAACAGGCATTAAGAGGTGTTCTTTTAAGGATATCAGTTGGATTTGTATCAATCAATGTTTTTGCGATCAAGTTGGCAGCATCTATTGTCTTTCTCGTCTCTATGATCTTTCTAGAATTTATTAGGCCCTTTTCATTAGGAACTTCTTGAAATTTCTCACTCTTGTTTAGTTCATCATTTAGTTTCTCAACGCACTTCAGGTTTCTAGGAATATCTGATCTCCAAAGAAATGATAGCGGTCTATGTGTAAAAATTTTTGCATAGTTCAGCATGATTAATCCCTGCTGTATACCTTCATTAACTGTCCCATTACCATCAATCAGATATGGTAGTTTGTAAAAATCAGGATTGGAGAACTTCAATTCCCAATTCGACAAGGAAGCAGTTAATTTGGTATATTGATGACCTATGCTCATCTCTGAGAATATCACATTATTCAACCGTACTGAATCATCCACAAGTTTAGATGTATAAGATCTAGTCTCATAATCGAATTGAAACTTTGATGGAACTGTCGGAAATTTTACAAAACATTCAATTGAAGTCAATTTGGATAGTGTCTTACCATCTGATGATCCAATGATTATATCAAGGAAAAACAACTCCCAGAAACATCTTCTTGCAGATTGTTTCAATATATTGTCTGGTATGTTTCGCACCCTTTTACTATTATGGAAATTTATGTTTAATTCATCATTTGATGATGAGGGTGTAAGAGCATCAAATTTAGTGGATTCACCATTACGATCACTCTTCAAATGATTACCATTAATATCCTCACTTGTGAAAGTGTCTATGTCCAAGTTATTGATATCTAAATGGATTGCTAATTCAATAGCTTCTTTTCTTAATGACGTACTCAAATCATGAAGTGCTGAAACGTGACATGCTAAGGACAAGAGAATGATCGCTTGTAACGATACCAGATCCTTTGTCCCAGAGTTTATGAGAGCAGTGATCTCATTGGCAATATCAAATACTTGACTGATGTTTCTTGAATATCTGGTCGATGTATAACCATCACCTATAAGTTTCATCACGGCTATAAGCTCTTTAGGATAGTCAATTAAAGAAAGATACTGATCTATCTCTCCTAATGGCGGAAGAATTGGATGTGAGTTATGAAGATGAGAATAAAAGTTATGTATAATCGAGCTTATGTTGAAATTCTCATCTAGGTATTTTGTTGTAATTGTTGATCTTTCTTTTGCTTCAATCTTTATCTTTGTATTATCAGTATGGCAAGGTAGTTGACCTGGTCTCTTCTTTAAGACGCCACAAAGACTTTGATCATGACCATCTGGGCATGGTATCATACCACCTTGAGGACCAACACAAGGTAAACTTAAAGACTCAATTCCTGGTGTAGACGCTTCACTATTTGGATTTAACTTTGACTTCTTTACACCTTTTCTACGAGAACCACCTCTATTACTCTTAACATAGGAACACTCCTTGTTGTGCTGAGTACACCTCGTACACTTTGGTAAGTTACCATCACATTTCAAATGACGATGACGACACTCTAGACATGCTCTTGATACATGTTTAGAATTTGGTTTTTTATTAGGATTATCAGGATGATCAGGATGATCGGGATGATTAGGATCTTTAGAATAATTGAACTCCATAGTATACGATTCTTCTAGCCGAACATGAACTGGGATGAAGGAAACAACCTATTAATCTCGCTTATATTATGGCTACTTGATATATGTCTAGGGAAGATTTTTGATAGCAAATAGCACAAGTGGAAGTGAATGATATAATTTGGTTAATTGGCAATAGGGAAAGAATCAATTATTTGATAAAGTTATAGAGAAATATTTGTAAGGCTCTCAAATAAGACAATTTCAAGCAGAACCCTATGTTTGTATTAAGCGCTCATAGTAAACACAATAAATTCATCATCCTTTTTTAGTTTAAAAAAATCTCATTAGAAGAAGAAAAAAAAAAAAAAATAAAAAAACATGGAGAGCAAATTTCAAACCCCGAGATATAGATAATGAATGTTTCTATGGTAACCAACCATATTCAAAAGTTAATAGATGTTACGAAATGAAAGAACTCTAGTTGAGTTTGTTTGTATATTCTAGCTATCTATGTCTTTTTTTTGTTCTTCAAATTTGAGTAATTTTTTTGTTGATGTTCTTATTTTTGTTATCATCATGATATTCTTGCACTAAGAAACCCCATGTAAAATCGGCAACAGTACTAGATAAACCTAATGAATACGTCAAAGTAATGGCATAAAAGAAGTTAGAGTTACCAGAACCAAGATCTATCCATAGGTGATAGAAAATTGGAGCTAAAATTATGGAAACCAAGAGTAATAATGCAGAAACTAAAGAGTATGTAAGATATTTGAAAACTGGTTGTAGTAATAGTAACAGGTTTAAGTATAAGGCAAAATCACCTAGTTCTGGATATGGTTTAGTGAAATTCAACCATCCAAGTGTTAAGATGAAGGCAAAAGTCCCATCTAATCTCAAAGTTAGCGGTAAAACAAATGCCACGTTATATAGATTGAACACCTCAATATAAAATGCAATGAAAAATTCAAACATTTCAGTAAAATAGTACCACCAAAGTCCAAGATTTGGAGATATCTTATTGAATTTAATGATAACACCATATGTTGCATCTATGTAATTCCAACTGTCACCTGTAATTTTATAACTTGAATACAACAGAATCACGAGTGTTAAAATGGTGATAAATAGAAGTTTTGAAATGGATCTTTTTGATTCATAGGTCAATTTAATCAATGGAACAAGTAGATATATAGGAGTGTATGTAAGATATGCTGCAGTACTAATTGAGATCGCACTTAATGTTGTATTACCAATTAAACCATGATAAAATGAAATGACAATGAGCAGATTACTGAACACAATTGATGATCTACCAATGTTTGATAATATCGATATTGGGTTCAATGCAAACGCTAGACCGATTAACCATGGAGCAAACTTGTTCAATTTCCCCGATCTCAAAGGTATTATTTTGGCAATCTCAATGATATGATACGTTATAATGGCATCCAATATTGGATATAGAATATATGTTGAATCTATGAAAAAATCCATAAAGACAATCAACAATGGAGAATGATGCACAACCCCACCATCATAGACGTTAATGTTGTTTGAATACAAATAGATACCTTCTTTTAAAGATCTGAATGAAGTTATCAAAGTTGATAACTCAATGGAGCCTTGTAAATTTGATGATGAGTTTGGAAGAATTATCGGTATCACCAACCTTATTAAGAATGACAAAATCACCACATATTTGTCAATTTCAGTCATTGTGTTGACTGACCTTTATTCTCTTTCAATTTTGATAGATAAAGTATATCAATGAAAAGCAAGAAAGTCTATTAAGTCAATGTGTTGTTCTTTACCGAATTCAATCATTTTTGTGTTTTTCCGCTAAATCTAAAGAAAATTGCGCCAAATTTTCATTTTTTTTTTTTTTTTCTTATTAAGCATAATCTATAAATCTTAATCTACAATCTTTTTACAGTTTGAAGACTTTTGCGCAAATTCTAGGACTAATTTGAAAAAAGCTCTGACTCTTTTACTATAAATTCTTTGAAATATGAATTATAATTAGTTAGAAGAATCAAGAGAAATTCTCACATTGGATCTTATCCAGAGTGCTTAGGTTACGTCAGTGCTATAAGCTGCGTAAGTCTCAAAAATGAATTCCGATTTGGGTATAATGTCTTTACAAAGACCAGTATCGATCAGCTTTCCTGCACCTGTTAAAGAGAAGGAACATGCTGATGATGATGTTGATACTGCTTACAAAGAGGCAGGAAGAAGTTCTCGTACATCGTTTTCAAGGTTGCAAAATGGAGAGTGTAGTGGGTTTCAATCTGAGAGTACTCGTTCTACAAAGAAGAAAGAAGATCAGCCAACTACTATTACACAAATGTTTCTAGATAATAAGTATGGTGAAGCAATAGATGATGAAATGAATGAAAACATTCAACTTCCTGCTTCTAAGATTGATGGTGGAATAACCGCTTATCTAGTTGCGCTTGGCGCTTTCTCTTCAACGCTAATAGTTTTCGGTTTTATGAATACAGTTGGTGCAATTCAAACATTTCTATTAGAAAACACTTTAAAAGATACTTCAGTTAGTAGTGTTGGCTGGATTTTTTCCGTTTATTTCTTCTTTGCATTTGGTGGTGGAATAATTGCTGGTCCAATTTTTGATTTCAAAGGTGCAACAATTCCTATGTATTTAGGTTCTTGCTTAATCGTTATAGGACTTTTTGCTGCAGCTAATTGTAAAACGGTATATCAATTTACGTTGGCTTATGGTATCGTGGTGGGATTTGGCAGTTCTTTTGTTATGACAGCCAGTATTGGATCTGTGTCTCATTGGTTTCAGAAAAGAAGAGCTACGGCTTTGGGATTTGTTTTGGTTGCAGGTGGCTTGGGTGGTGTTGTTTGGCCACTCATGCTAAGGTCCACTTTACCAACGCTTGGATTTCAATGGAGTGCAAGAATTATGGCTTTTCTAAGTATTTTGTTTCTTGGTGCTGGTTGTATTCTAGTCAAATCAAGAGTGACAAAGCAACAAAAATCGAAAAAAGTTCTTGATATACTAAGAAATTCATTTGTCTTGAAAGATCTCTTCACTGAAAAATTATTTGCTGCAACAACTGTTTCTATCTTTTTAGGTGAATTTTCATTCATCACTGTGTCAACTTATCTACCTTCATATGCCGTGAATGCAGGTTATACACAATCTCAAGCTTTTATAGTATTGATTGTTTGCAACTCAGTTGGAATGTTGGGTCGATACATTCCAAATTATTTAAGTGATAGATTTGGGGTCTTTAACGTCATGGTTATTACTACACTCATGACTGCTATACTTTTACTAGCTATGTGGTTACCATTTGGGAGGGTTTCGTTATCTGTACTGTATGCGTTTGCTGGTCTTTATGGATTTTTTGGTAGTTCGAACCTAGCACTAACAGCACCTTGTTGTGCACAAATTTCTATAACTGAAGATTTTGGTAAAAGATATGGTACTATATATTTTTTGGTTGCATTTGGTAATCTGATTTCCTTGCCAATTGGTGGTGCTATTATTGGTGATTCTGGTAAAGGTTATACTAACCTTATCATCTTTGCTGGTGTCTTACAGGTTGGTTCCACTATGTCTTGGGTTGTCACAAGATACTATCTCAAATACAACAAAGCATAATATTGAAACGTTTTCTACTTGAGCATAAAATAATGTCTTGACCGCATGTGTATTGGAAATTGTTATCATCATATATTCAATAGAATGGTACAGCTGCACCATCACCACGTAAATCAGAGCCAGCTGAATAGATTAGATCTTTGCCAGGCTCTTTTCTAATAATTTGACCTCTACCAAACAAGCTTCTTCCATAACCTTTCACAACTTTAACTTCATGGCCCAATTTTTTCAACCCTTCCACAACGTGATCATCAATTCCATCTTCAAGGTTGACAACCGTCACTGATCTACTAACAGGTCCATTGGAACCTAAACCCTTATCTGTGTGACCTTGATCTGGGTGTGGTGCTAAAGAGATTCTTGGTGCATCTAACGATTCTTGAGGATCGAATCCAAAGAGTAATAGGTTTAAGTAGACTTGAACGTGTGCTTGTGGTTGATTGAACCCACCTTGAATACCATAACTAGCGTATAACTCTTCTTTACCATTTTCAATTGGCGTAGTGATCAAACCTGGGATGATAGTATGGTATGATCTCTTACCACCTTCTAACACATTCTTACTTTCGCTTTTCAAACTAAAGTTTGCACCTCTATTTTGTAAGAAGAACCCTCTTTCAGGAACTAAGATTCCACTACCAAAACTATGAAAGACTGAATTGATGAAACTTGCTGCATTTCCATCTTTATCCGTCACTGTGAAATAGACAGTATCAGATTGAAAGATCTTTCCAGGTAATTCGCCAATTTGCAAATCATCATTGTTGAGAGCCTTATCTGCATTGAACGATTCCGAGCGTTTGTCGAAATAGTCAGAATGCAGTAACTTAGTAATTGATTCATTCGCATCAATGTTATACTTCTTCAGAAGATGTTCATGATCAGAGACGTATTCTTCACTATCTTTAAAGCCCAATTTCAAAGCCTCAATAACTATGTGTAAATACTCAACAGAGTTATGTTTGAGCTCCGATAGTTTAATTTCACCTTTGGCATCTAAAGATTTAATAATCCCCAATGCTAATAGGGCAATTATACCTGATCCATTTGGTGGGATTTCCCATAATTTCTTACCTAAAAATTCATAAGAGATAGGATCAACAAACGTTGAGGTATGTTCTTTTAAATCATCCAGAGTTATTAAACCTCCACGGGATTGAACCTCTTCAACGATTGATTTTGCAATTTCACCTTCATAAAACCCCTTCTTACCCTTTGAGGCAATAGTTCTCAAAGTGTTGACTAAGTATTTATTCTTTAACAATTGACCAGTCTTTGGAGCTTTAAACCCTTCGTTTGGCAAGAATGCGCTAAGTTCATTCTTAAAGAAGTCATCATTTTTACCTTTGTTCACTTCTTTTAAAGTCTTTTCACTGGATTGGTAAAGATTAGCACTTATCTCAGATATTGGATAACCTTCATCTGCCAATTGAATAGCAGGTTGTAAGACGTCTCCAAAGGAAACGTTCCCTGATCCCCATTTTTCAATGGCATCATACCATGCTGCAATTGCTCCTGGAACATTAACAGCGAAAATTGAATTAACCTTAAGTCTATTGTGTTCAATGTCTTGCTTGTGTTGTAAAACTTTCTCCAGTGTCAAATCTTTAGCAGATCTACCAGTACCATTCAACCCATAAGCTCTTTTATCCTTGTTATTGTAATAGATGATGAATGCATCACCACCGATATCTGTTGAAGCGGTCTCAGTCACACCCAAAGCTGCTGCAACTGCAACTGCAGCATCAAGTGCATTTCCACCTTTCTCCAGTATCTTAATACCTGCAGCATTGGCTAGTGGTTGCGTTGAAGACACAATTCCCCTGGTGGAATAGACAGTTGACCTTCTTGAGGCAAACTTTGGATTTGGCATTTTGATATGACAAAATCTTGATCCCAATGTTAATAAGGGAATTAGGTATTCAGTCGAAGGTGGTGCTTATTTGTTGGTATTTATACCCAGTTGAGTCATGAAAATGGGAAATTACACCATCACAAAAATTTATCACTACAATGGGGAATGGGGGACTCGCTCTTCTTGCTTATTATACCTAATCCGAATCAGGAAAAATGCCCGAACGTTTCCCCAGGTTAAAATTGAATCGATTGTTCAGTGAATCAGTGAATAAGTCTTGACATTTACTAAAGATTCTAGTCAAACTGAACTGATCTCACTTGTTCAGCAAGGATACACAGTCACATAATCATCATGAATTGGTGATAATCAGAGTCAAATCAGAAGTGATTTTACCTTATTTTTAGTACTTGTGGTGTCAGGATGCTTCAGGTTATTGTAGAATCCGAGGATTGCCGCAATTTAATGCTGAGCTAACAATATAAATACAACGAAGGTTAACCCTACTCAAGTCTATATATCAATCGCTTAGTTGTTTGATATTACTGTATTTTAAACAATACCCCTGCTCACACACAATAATTCAATGTCTGTTCCAACGCCATCAGGTCTAGGACGCTTCATAGCGGCTGTCGTTGGTCTTTCTATAGGGTGCACAACTACATACTATCTAACGAAAGATTTCCAACTAATTAAATATGAACCACCAAAGGAAGAACTTTTAACGAAAGATGGTAAACCAACAAAGTTTCAAGTTTCATTTCGAAAAATGCAACCGTTGGAATTAAAGCCTGAGGTGGTTGCTGCAAGGTTGAAAGAGGCAGAAAGAAAACAGTCATCATCATCATCATCATCATCAGCATCACTAGTGGGGAAGATTAATGACGATCAGAAGAATGAAATTGAACAGATAATACAGGAACCAACTAGTTGAGTTTTGACAACTCATTTCAAACTCTACCGATATAATGTTTATACATAACTTATTTATTGCGCAATACACGCTAGTTTATTTATACAAGTTTTCATTTCAAGATTCTATTGGAGTAAAAAAAATCAGTACTACGATATTTGTCTATTAGTATACAAAGCATTTATTATAAGGAAAGAACAAAGGGAAAAAAAAGATCAAGTAGACAAAAGCTGAAAATAAAAATGATGAAAAAAGTATGTCGGACACAGGCTCTGATTTTACTAGGGTCCAAAGCCGTATCATGGACACAACAACTGTACCATTTAATCCCTCAACAAATACCAAAAGAATAAACCAATCACCAGATAAAAGGGAGATTAAAAGACTTAAGCTTCAGTTTTTTCTTCAGCAGCTGGAGCAGCATCAACTTCAGCAGATTCTTCTTCAGCTTGTTGTTCACCAGAAGCAGCAGCAGATTTTTTGTAGTCTTCATAGGCTTCTAAAGCAGAGCTAAAATGACTGTTGAAAACTTCTTCATTGTCTAAAGCAGCCAAGATTTCATCATTGCTCAATTCTAACAACATACCAGTGATTTTACCAGCAGAATCGTTTGAATCAGCTCTACCAGTGGCCAAAACTCTTGGGTATAATTCTTCACCAAGGATTCTCTTTTGTTGTTCTTCTGGGAATTTTGGTAAATCTTGAGATAATTGAGCAATGTTGGTAGAGGTTTGTGGAGCAAATTGTTGTTGTTGTAATTGTTGTTGATGGAATTGTTGTTGTTGTAAACCATCATCACGTCTTGGTCTATTACCACCACGGTTACCACCTTGGTAGAAACCACGTTGTTGTTGTGGTCTACCTTGGAAGTCTTGGAATTGTTGTGGAACACCGTAGATTGGTTGACCTTGTAATTGACGACCTGGCCATTGACCTTGTGGAGGACCTGGTCTTGGGACACCTTGTTGCAAGAACAATTGAGGGTTTGGACCACCAATTGGAGCACCTCTTGGGTTTGGTGGTAAGAAACCTTGTTGTTGGTTACCGTAAAACACTGGAGCGATGAATTGACCTTGAAGACCAGAAGCAGCAGCTTGTTGTAATCTTAATTGGTTTCTAGCTTGGATTTGTTGTTCCAAATGAGAGCGTCTAACATCTCTACGTTGAGCTAATGCAACGTATAATGGTTTACCAGCCAAAATATGTTGGTTTCTTTCAGAAATGGCTCTTGAAGCTTCATCTGGAGAAGAAAATGAAACAAACCCAAAACCTTTAGATTTACCAGTTTCATCAATCATAACTTTTGATGAGGTGATAGTACCAAAAGATTGAAATTCTTCACGTAATTTTTCATCATCAATTGAATCATCCAAGTTTTTAATAAACAAGTTAACACCTTGAGATTTTGATAATTTTTCTAATCTAGCAGCTTCGTATTGTTTTTTCAACTCTTCTAAACGTTCAGATTTCTTTTGAGCACGACCAACGTACAATTTTTTTGATTTAAATTCAGTACCGTTTAATTCTTCAATGGCCTTTTGAGCAGATTCATGTTCTTCAAAGTTAACAAAGGCAAAACCTTTAGATTTACCTTCTTGATCAACCTCTAAACGTAATGAAGTAATAGCACCGAATGGGGTGAATAACTCTTTAACTTCAGCTTCAGTGGCATCGGTATCAATGTCTTTGATATAAACATTGGTGAATTTTTTGATAACTTCATCTAATTTTGATGAACGATCTTTTCTTGGAATATGAGGACCAACAAAGACTTCATGACCGTTTAATAACATACCGTTAATGTTTTCAATAGCAGCTTGAGCAGATTCGGCAGATTCATAATGAACGAAACCGAAACCTTTGGAGTTGTTATCTTGATCAACGGCAACTTTACAGGATAAGATTCTACCAAAGGCAGAGAAAGTATCGTGTAAAGTTTTATGATCAATAGCTGGATCCAAATTTTTGATAAAGATGTTACCAGCACCATTTTTACGTAAAGCAGGATCACGTTGAGACCACATGATTCTAATTGGTTGACCTTTGATTGGGGTGTAGTTCAATTCATCTAAAGCTCTTTCACCATCTTTGATGTTATGGAAGTTAACATAAGCATAACCTAAAGATTTTTTAGTAACGGCATCACGACAAACACGAATTGAAGCAACTTGACCAATTTTGGAAAAAACTTCAAATAAGTAAGCTTCGTTGATTGATGGTTCCAATTCACCAACGTATAAAGAAGCAGAAGATTCAGCCAAGTTTTGAGATGAATTTGATTGTTCTTCAGAAGTTTCGGTGGATTCAGTAGCTTCTTCAGTAGCTGGAGAGGTTCCTTCAACTTCTTTGTTGATGTTCAAGTTTTCCAACTTTTGGATGTTTTCTTCGACACCTTCAACAGACATTGTATTTGAATGTGGGTTTTTTTATATTTTCTAAGTTTTTTTTGGTCTTTTTATTGATCTTTTACTTTTAATTATTCACTTATAATGATGAAGTTATAAGAAAAATAATGCTTTGTATATAAAAGTGAAAAAAAAAAAAATTTTTTTATTGGCCAGAGAATCAGGTTTTGTTTAAACAAAAGAAGATATCTTTGATTTTATGGTTTTTAAAGGGGTTTTTTTAAAAGGGTTTTCTAAAGAAGAGAAGAAGGAAATTCTTTCAAAGGTTCTTTTGTATTAAAATATTGTATCAAGTTGAAAAAAAATCATCACCAAAAAAAAAAATTTAACCTCACCTAAGTTTTCGTTTTTTTTTTTTTTTTTAATTCTTGTTGATGGAAAAGAAAAAATTTTCTGATGCGTCTGATTAGCTTACTGTAAATGGCAAAACACGGTCTCCTGATCACGTGAATCACTTTTGACATAAGTCGGAATTGGAAGGGACGGGGTTTGGTGACTTTAGTCTGGTGATAATTCATTAGATGAGCTAGCAACGATGCACAACTAACTCACTGAACAGAATCTCATTAAATGTGATACTGGTATTTGTAGTTGACTATATTCGATAGGAATAGAGTCTGAAAAGCATGTTCTTTTATAATTCATTGTTCCGTCTCAATTAGGATAACGTTTTATAATTGAGTGACTAATATCAAAAATGTTATTCGAACATTTGATAGAACATTGATAGCTGTCAAATGGTAATAGTTTTAATAGAAGTTATCTAAAGATCAATGGTTCATTAACACTGACAAAAGTAACACTGTTCAAAACAACTATATGATTACATAATATATATATATATATATATATATTTTACCATATATTTGATAAAACAAAATAGACTTCAATACTCTAGCCCAATCGATCTTTGACTAACAACTAATCATCTTCATTTAATCATTCAGACAACAGTTATTTTCGCACATTTAAACAATTATCTTGGGTAGTCAATTCAAAGCCAATGCATTTTCAGCCAATCACAACCCAGAGATTAGTCAAGCTTAACTTGTTTTTCCAGCACGCGAAATCTCCAGCGGACTCGATCGCTAACAAATTCTGCAATTATTAGAGAGAAACTGCTGAGTTAGCGCTGATCTCTCCCTAGAATCCTCCCGGGTAATTGCCCTAAGGTCATCTGGTTTACACCACAGCAAGCTTAAAATTTTAAGAAAAAAAATTTTTTTTTTTTTTTCTTAAACAAACAAAAGTAGTACTACGTGAAGATGAAGAAAAAAAAAAAAAAAAATCAAAAAGAATGAAAAAGAGAAAATTGAAAAAGAAAACATCAACTCTTATCATTGAAAGATCTTGTAGTACTTAGCTATATATACAGGAGAAGAGCGATTGTGCGTGTGTGTTTGTGCTATTGTGTGTGTTTATTTGTTTTTTGGTATCAAAATTTACAGAAGAAGCAAAGTATCGAAAAGAAGAATAACTACCACAAATATTATAAAATATGAGTTCAAAAGTCACACGTATTGCCATTGTTTCTGAGGATAAGTGCAAACCTAAAAAATGTCGTCAAGAGTGTAAGAAGTCATGTCCGGTTGTTAAGACTGGTAAGCTTTGTATTGAAGTCACTCCAACGAATAAAATTGCATTTATCAGTGAGAATTTATGTATTGGTTGTGGTATTTGTGTTAAAAAATGTCCATTTGGTGCTATTAATATCATCAATCTACCAACCAATTTAGACAATCAAGTCACTCATCGTTATTCTGCCAATAGTTTCAAACTGCATAGATTACCTACACCGAGACCAGGTCAAGTCTTGGGGTTGGTTGGTACTAATGGTATTGGTAAATCAACAGCTTTAAAAATTTTAGCAGGTAAACAAAAGCCAAATTTAGGTAGATTTGATGATCCACCTGATTGGACTGAAATTTTAAAACATTTTAGAGGTTCTGAATTACAAAACTATTTGACCAAAGTCTTGGAGGATAACATCAAGGCTATTATTAAGCCTCAATATGTTGACAATTTACCAAGAGCTATTAAAGGTCCAGAGACTAAAGTTGGTCAACTGTTGAAACAAAGATTAGAAAGAAAAGATGCAATTAATCAAATCGTTAACGTATTGGAATTGAAAAATATTTTGAAAAGAGATGTTAACGCATTGTCAGGTGGTGAATTACAAAGATTCGCTCTTGGTATCACTTGTGTTCAAGATGCTCAAGTTTATATGTTTGATGAACCTTCTTCTTATCTTGATGTTAAACAACGTTTGAATGCAGCTTTGATCATTAGATCTTTGCTACATGCACAATCATACGTCATTTGTGTCGAACACGATTTATCAGTTTTGGATTATTTATCCGATTTCGTTTGTATTTTATACGGTGTTCCATCCGTTTATGGTGTTGTTACATTACCTGCATCAGTTAGAGAAGGTATCAATATGTTCTTGGAAGGTCATATCGTTTCTGAAAATTTAAGATTTAGAAATGAATCTTTACAGTTTAGATTAGCCGATGCTCAAGATGCCATTCAATTAGACGCTTCAAGATATTACTCATATCCTTCAATGAATAGAACTCAAGGTGATTTCAAATTACACGTTGAAACTGGTGATTTCAGTGATTCTGAAATCTTGGTTATGATGGGTGAAAATGGTACAGGTAAAACAACATTTTGTAAACTTTTAGCAGGTGCCATACCTGCTGATAACGATTTAGAAGTTCCTAAATTAAACATTTCAATGAAACCTCAAAAAATTGCCCCAAGATTCCCTGGTACCGTTCGTCAACTATTCTTTAAAAGAATTAGAGCTTCATTTTTACATCCTCAATTTCAAACTGATGTTTGCAAACCTTTAAGAATCGATGATGTCATTGATCAAGAAGTTCAAAATCTATCCGGTGGTGAATTACAAAGAGTGGCCATTACTTTAGCCCTTGGAACTCAAGCTGATATTTATTTGATTGATGAACCTTCAGCTTATTTAGATTCTGAACAGCGTATTATCTGTTCTAAAGTCATTAGAAGATTCATTTTACACGCCAAGAAGACAGCATTCATCGTTGAGCACGATTTCATCATGGCTACATATTTAGCTGATAGAGTTATTGTATTTGAAGGTCAACCATCCAAAGAAGCATTTGCAAGAAAACCTGAATCTTTACTAACCGGTTGTAATAAATTTTTAAAGAATTTGAACGTTACATTTAGAAGAGATCCAAACTCTTATAGACCAAGAATTAACAAGTTAGATTCTCAAATGGATAAAGAACAAAAATCAAGTGGGAATTATTTCTTCTTGGATTCAAATGATTTATAGATACAAAGGACGTTTTAATTTTACTACATAATGGTTGTTTTGATTCTGATATCTCTATTACAAAGTTTGATTGCAGTGCCATAGACCTTGATCCTAGATCTCCTTCATCCTTAAAGAGTGCATTCTCAAAAAATGGATACTGGTATTGGTGGTTTGCCTATAAAGTATAATGACATTGCAACTCCAACAAAAAAGGGTGATAGATACAATCATCAGAATCAGAAGCTTAAGCAAACAACCATTGAAAAACGTTCTATAATTTGCATTATTGGTGATTTCTATCATTGATTATTTATTAAGGAGCATTTTGTTTTTTTTCTTGTTTGATTTTATCTTGTTTCATCTTCATTTAATATGGCTTTTTTTCAGTTTTGGTTAGTTTTCTCCTAGAGAAGGACATGAAAAACTAGTTTGTTCTGAGTCCAGTTTGCGGTCAGATTGCATTGAAAGCTAGACTAAGATCAACGAACTCGGCATTTGTATATATATGTCATGTATAATTATACTTTAAACGTTGGTATATGTCAAGTTAATTTTGTAGTGATCAGAGCCTAAATTGAAAAATTCCACTAAGTAGTAGCTTATGTCAGCGATAGGTTCGAAACCCACAAATTACGTCAGTTAAAAGAAGCCATACCAAACACTATAAGAGAACCGAAAGAAAGTCTATGAAATGATTGTAAATTGTACATGGTAATGTGTTGGTGAGCTAATATTAAGTAATGACAATAGAAGAAGACGAACCACTTTGGGTGCTTGGATATGGATCCTTGATTTTCAAACCACCACCTCATACAAAATACGTCATACCTGGTGTCATCAAAGGTTATACTCGTAGGTTTTGGCAATCGTCTTCGGATCATAGAGGTACTCCAGAACACAAAGGTCGAGTGGTGACTCTTGTACCGTATGATGACATTATTAGTCGAGATGATTTGATCCAAGATGTATTGAAGTTTGATACCTCGTTAAGAGAAGCTGCTAAGCTTAATAATAACCCAATACCATTTAAAAGGCAGGATTTACAAGTATTGGCAAGTGCATTTTATATACCAAAAGAACATTCTAAAGAAGTGAAAGAGTATCTAGACGTTAGAGAGCAAGACGGTTACACTATCCATGAAATCCCATTCATATTACACGATAAGCATAACCATAAAGATGATTTAGATCTATTGAAGGCCATTGATGAACTGCCAATAGACGAAGAATCAGGAAAGCATATACTTACAAGTGTTGTCTATATTGGAACGCTAACAAATGAAAGTTTTATAGGCCCAGAGGATTACGTTAAAACAGCTAGTATTATAAAGAGTTCAAAGGGACCAAGTGGAGAAAATTGGGAATATTTATCCAAGCTATATGACTCTTTAACCCATTTGACAAATGAGGAAGGAGATTCCGGTATCGATCATCAACGAGATGAATATTTGAGTGCTCTTGTAAACGAGGTGATTAGACAAAAGCAAACTGATCTGCTCAATAAAGAGTAAATTAGATTGTCTGTGGGGTATTATCACTTCCACTTTATATATAAAATAGTCTACTTCAACTGGTGGATTTAATCTTGTAGAAAGTGCTTAGTTCGGCAGTTTAAAACCGAAGCTCTCTTTATCTGAACCCTTTCCGAATTTTTTTTTTTTTTCAGTCCTAGCAACCTACTATATATCTAACTAGTGTTCGTCGTATAATATAAATTGGTGATCCTAGGAGAGAATGAACATCTAGTCGACGTTTCCTTTCAACTTACAGATCAGTTATATATCTTTTGAATCATGATTAGTGAGAAGGCTGCTACCGTGCTGGCCACCATTGGGACAGTATGCTGGTGCATTCAGCTAATTCCTCAGATATACTATAACTATAGAAGAAAAAACTGTGAAGGTTTCCCACCAATGATGATGTTCTTATGGGCGTTTTGTGGGATACCCTTTGCGATATATTTCATATCGACTAGAGCTAATCTTGTTGTTCAAATTCAGCCTGTTTTGTTCTTTGCCTTTTGTCTGGTTGCATGGGTTCAAACGTTATACTATCCACCTGTTCAACTAGCAACTTCCAAAATTATAATATATGTATCAGTTTTCATATTGGTTGCCATTGGTTGTGATGTTGGGTTCTCAATATGGTTGAGAAGGCTTCATGATGATGGGACGACATGGCCAACTTTGATCTTTGGTGTTGCTGCTTCAGTGCTGTTGGCATTAGGTTTAGTTCCACCTTATTTCGAGCTGGCTAAAAGGAAAGGTCGTGTTGTTGGTATAAATTTCCTGTTTTTGTTTGTCGATTTCATGGGTGCTTTCTTTTCAATGCTTTCTGTCGTGATGGGTAATATGGATATAATGGGGATTATACTTTATTCTATCTGTATGGCTATGGAGATTGGGATTTTCACAAGTCATATAGTTTGGGGTATAAGGTTCAAATGGTTTAATAAGGATTTCAAAGAAGAAGAGGAGAAAGACACTGAGACTGCTGAGGATATGGAACGAACTGATTCATTTTCTGTAGAAGAGGAACATGAGAATAATGTTGATGCAACAGTGGAAAGTAAAGCAGTACGATAGAAGTGAAAAAAAAAAAAAAAAAAAATGAAAACTTTAGTCAGTCTTGCCTTGTCAGCCACTTTCGTAAGCACTCTTCTTTGTATCTTTAGATCTCAATAATATCAACCAGGTGGTTTGTAGTTGGGCATTTGCTATAATATCACCGAATCAATTTCATCTCATCGCCTATATTTAGCGATTAATCAATCCACCGGAGATATATACCGATCCATATACTTTCGAAAAAAATCCAATCCTCTGAAGCCTAAAATCTCTATAAAATCATCTTTGATCCAAGAACTCATCAACAATAGCTCCATTTACTACAAGAGTGTATTTCACTAAATATATAGTCACAATGCCTCAAGAAGAAGAGCTGACTTTGAACTCAATCTCCCTTTCAATATATCAATCAATGCTATACAACTTCATCCATGAAATACTGGTTGACTCCATAATCAAAGAACAAATTCTGAGGTCTAAATACGGCAAATTGAACAAATCTTCCACTCCACAGCCAATACTAGAGACTCCAACTCTGAACAATAACAACAATCTGAGTCTTAACGGTCTTCAACAATCCATGAGCAATGGATCCACTGCTAATAATAGTCGAATTTCAAGTCCACAAAGTGAAGTACTAGAAAGAACCAGTTACATCAACGTCTTGGGGAGAGACATCTTTGGGAATGAGAAGGCTAGCAGCAGTTCAAGGTTTTTTATCTGTACGAATTGTTCAAGGAAAATTGCCGGTAATCGGTTTGCATCTCATTTGGATCGTTGTTTGGGTGGTAGGCAGAGAAAATGATGGTCCTACAAAGCTAGTCGCAGAACTAGAGAAGATTTCTACAACAAATTGCATTAGAGTGCCAAGAACATTCAAACACACAAATACAGACATTGTTTTTGTTATAAACCATTGTAGTTGAAAAAAATCACTTTATTAAGTTGATTTTGACCTTATTGTTGATACATTTCTGATCTCGGACTGATGACTTTTTTTGATTTTTTTTGCTTTAATATGTCATTATTTTTTTGTCTTTTACCCATGTAAAAACAAGGGGAAGCACAAAGAAGTAAGGAGTATATTATCGACTTGGTGATAAGTAGTCCACAAAGACAACTATAGAGCATGAGCGAATTGCTAGAGCTATTGAATTCAGAATACCATAAACTTGCTGATGGTGAGTCAATCGAACAGAGTCTTGATATTACAGGGAGATTTATAGGTGAATTAGAGGCGATTTATAAAGAGGTGGAGGAAGAGAGTGAAGAGGCTGCTGCTAAACATGATATTTTCCACTCGATAAAACCACTGGGAAAGAAATGGGAAGATGGTGTAAAGAAGAATCTAAAGACTAGTAATTCAAACATATTGAAATTCAGTAGAAATATATTAGAGAAGATTGACGAATTTGAAATCAATGATGTCTATTTTAATAAGATTGAAAAAACCGACGTTAATTTGAAGTTGATTGATAATTCGATAAAGTTGCATTTGATAAGGAATGGTGATTTGAGCATTTTGAATGACATTGATGGTGATTATGAAATTGAAAGGGAGAAGGATTTTGATGTCAACGGTAATGGTCAATCAAATCGTATTGATCTAAATATTCTGAATAAATTTAATGAGATGAATGTCATACTGAAAGAGATCTTAAACGGTGACTTGGATAGTGCTATCAAATGGTGTTTGAACAACGAAGTAAATCTTGCGACAATTGGATCAGATCTAGAATTCAATCTTCACAAGTTGAAGTTTTTACAATTTTACAATTCAAATGATAAGTTTGAAAGTTATAAATATGCTATAAACTGGTTTAAAAAATTCCTAACTCCTGATATCAACAATGGGAGTGGTATTAAAGGGAATAGTTTTGAGTTGACGAATATATCCAAATTAATAACGTCTATATTGTTTGATTCTAATGACTCAACATCTCCTTATTACCTTCAAAATCAACTGAAAGTTTCCAATTATCAAGAGTTGGGGATACTATTCACCAAAAATTTTTGCCAATTATTGGGATTTGCCATCGAATCATCCATCTTCACAATAGTGCTTTCTGGATTCCTGTCATTCCAGAATTTTATCAAATTTTTAAAGATTAAAAAAGTTTCAAGTACGAATAATTTAAACTGGACAAGTCTTGATGAATTACCATTTGAAATTTTACTACCTGATTTCTTGAAAAAGTTCCATCCTATCTTTATTTGTCCAATCTCAAAAGAAGAAACAACTTTGGATAATCCTCCAATGTCATTACCTTGTCATCATGTCATTGCTAAACAGAGTCTTTCAAAACTGAGTAGAAGCAACACAAGCTTCAAATGTCCATATTGTCCATCTCATGCTTCTCCATCTCAATGTAAGGAGGTGAGATTTTACCATATATAGTGTTTGCTACAATTGAAGCCCAACCCTGATAATACATATATGTATAATGTCTGATATTCCTGGCTGTAGATGTGAATATTTACCCTATATATCTTGGGATGGTTAAGATCTATTGCAATTGGGATAGTCCATATATCCCTGCTCATGTTTTACTTAACCTCCTTTCAGTTGGTGGTTCTTAGTGTGTATAAAGAGCCAAACATGCATGTATCTTATACTTGATTTTGCTTCATTAGGTTATACATCTAGGAAATCACTTGCAACCAGTAACTCTAACGCCATCTCTGTCGGTATATCAAATTCTGGAACGTCAACTGAGTTCTTGTATTTCAAATTATAATACAAATAATCCACAATTTTGTCCATCAGTACTGAATCTATCTCTTGTAGTTTGATTTTCTTCTCTGATGTCTCTCTAAAGGTTGAACTTAACATGTTCTTTAAGGTACCAGATACCTCAGCTGCTTCTTTGGTGATTAAAAATTCAAAATTATCCGATGACACTAGTGTGATGAGTTCCGTTGTCATGATATATAGAGTTATATTGTGAGCGTTATCTATGTGGTGTTGTTTCGAATTGTATTGGCGATATCTGGATATGTTTAGAGGTTCAAATTGTGGGGGTATCTATTGCATTGGCTTTGAGTGCGTTTTGGTGTTTGTTTTTGGTAAGTTACGATTCGAATGGTGGAAGATTTCATTTTTTTTCATTGTAATTGCTAAATAAGTTTTGGCGTGTCAAAATGTTCCTTTTCGCTGCCTTTCATCAGGCTCTTTTTTTGCTTTGCACCCATCGGTAAATTGCACGGAGCTTCCGCCGTTTAAAGTCAATATACAATTGGTGTTAATAAGAAGCTCGTTGGAATTCGTCATTCAGATTCGTGGTATATTGAGAAGTATAGTTTATTAAATGTTATTACAGGTAAACTTGTCTAGTAAAACTGGATCAGTAAACTATGAAGTTGGTTTTTCACTATATAGTTTTTTTTGATATAATTTATATAGATTTATTAATCCAGCTAATACAGATGAAGATCTAGAAAAGAAAAATTAATACCTTGACATTTTTTTTTACAAACTGATATCCAGTACAGTTTGTGAAGTTTATGAAGATACAGACTAACTACAATCAGTGAGGTCGATTAATATGGAGTGCTACCTAGCGTGAAAGGCAAGATATACACTCATGCAAATAAATAAAACAAAAAATTCTATGATGCGATACTTCTCAAGTAGAGCACCGATTAAATAAAGATAGACTATTCGCACATCTTAGCTCTCCAGTATTGAATCTCAGTGTTTGTAGGCCATGGGTAATTTCCCAATGTGTCTACCTCCTCTAAATCATCACCAATATCAACGGATTCGAAATTGCTAACGGCATGTTTTCTGATCAACTCACCATGACCTGAAGGTAGTGCACCCAGCAGCATTGACAAGCATTTTCTATTAGGTATGAATTTCAAATATTCCCACGTTGGTAATATCTCAGCAAGTTCAGTTTGATAGTTTGATCGACCGCATAATAAGATATAAGAGCACCATAGTTCATTAGATGGAATCAAAGTTCTCTGTGGTTTACTTATATTTGAAGAGGCTTGAATCCTAACATGTTTTCTAAACTCATGAACGGCAATTTGTGAAGCGTACCTTGCTCCCCATTTCAGAGATTTATTCTTCAACGCTGGTGATATCAAAGATAAAAGACATTTTTCATTAGGTTCATCCTTACAATATTTTGAGAGGTATGAACTGTAAAGGTTGTAAGAGTTCTTCGGGTTCAAGTAAGATTCACCGACAAGAACACAGCCTATTATTAACCTGGATGGAGCTGCTAGGTTTTGAAAAAGGTATCTTGCATAGTCATGACTTTTAACAAAAGGACCTATTGGGTCACTTGACGAGTATAGTTTTGTTAGTAAGATACCAATGGATTTATTATCCAATTGATTCTCAATTTGAGTTTCAAAAAATTGATCAAGTGGAATGTTTTTAAGTAAAGCAGATTGTGAATTAAATGCAAATGGCCTCTTGGAGTATTTCTTCAAAAGGTTTTCTGAAGTGGATTGATTTAAAATTGAGAGACCTGTAGCAATTTTTAAAAACTCGCTCCAAATCTTATCAAGACTTAACTCCTTCACCTCGAGCGCAGAATCAATAGAATTGATCAACTTCTCTGGAGAGTGCTGACTAAACTTCATGTCAATAATACTAGAGAGTTGTCTTTCTCGCATTGTAGCAATGTCATGAGAAACAGATTCATAAAGCCTGTGCGCTCTTTCTGGATAAAATTCAAACAAGGACAAAACAAGACCTAGGGATCCAAGTGTTGTAACTTTAAATTCAGATTCTAACAACTTCTCGTACAGAATTTTCTGAGACTTCAAAGTAACACTCATATATGAAAGATTGTTATGCTTATACTGTGAGACTTCTGACAAGCTAGCAATCAGCTCATTCAATTGTTCTTCATTAAAACTTTGCTTCTTTATGATAAAACTAATGAAAATTGGAAGCTTTTCGAAATCGTGGATTTTGATATGATGAATGAAACTTTGAAATATTTCAAATGAGACGTCAACCAAGTCAATTTGTTGTTCGTACAACTCCAACAACAGATCTAGTTCACTTCTTGATTGCGGAGCCCGCTGCAAGATATCAGTCACTATGAAATGTGGCAATTTGTAAATGCCCTGTAGGCTGTAGCATGATTCCGTGATAGTACTTGAAGTCACAGAGGATATGAATTGCAGTATTTCATGGTACTCATAATCTTTTTGAAGGTTGAGAAGTGCTGTAAGCGAAAGTTTGATGTTCAGTGTATCATGTGAAGTTGATTTTAAGGCTGAAGTGCTGCCATGTTTAAATAAAGAGTAAAGCTCAATGACCTTTTTTTCAAAAGAGCGTATTTTTATAGCTCTTTTCAAGAGCCCTTTCTTATCATTATTAGCAATTAGATCAATCTGAGCTCTTAGTAGATTTAAAGACCCAGAGTCGATTGTGGGGAGCGTGGCATAATGCAATGAGTTTAACAGCAGAGAGAACAGAATCTCAAGTCTTTGGATATCAGCTGTCTCTTCAATTGGTGTTTTGTCTATAAGTATGTGCGGTGGTTTAAAGTTATATGTCATATTAATGTTACGAATCAAAGAATTGATGGTGGTTAGATTCGAATGCTTTTGCGGGGTTATTAGGTGGTTTCTTTGTCTTTTAAGTACCGAGTAGACGCAGTAGGGTATATTCTCCTTGTTGGCATCTTTTGTCTCTTTGTGATCCAAATGGCTTAGTGTGAATCTTCTTGTGTTACTAATATTTGCCATGGAACCCACTATGGGTATAGGTGGGATGGGAGGAGGTGCTCTTCTTCTAGCCCCAGCCCTTGCCAATAGAGACCTTATATTGGACCTGGGTATCATATGGAAAATGATCCCTTGAGTCGATTGCTTTCGAGTTTTGAAGTCCGCAATCGTTGAATTGTCACCAACACTTTCCCCAGAGTTTACTTCTTGGAGATTCTCAAGAGTTCGGCTTCAAAATGCTCAAGTTGGAAAATACGTGCGAATACCGAAAGTTCGTGATGTTTTCCTTTTGATCTTTAGCAATTTACGTATTGAGAGGCAAAAGCCTGAATAAAATGTGTCAAAAGTTAACTCACGGCAAATAGTTGACTTTGACCTGATTAGTAGTACTGAGGTCTTGATATTGATATAGAGGTAATGTCAGGACTTCCCAGAGAGTATCTTGGGCTTATGAGAGATGCCATTAGAGAAGATGGGTCATCGTCTCCAGGAAGTACTTCTTCAACTAGACCTCTTAAGAGAAGAAGGGGTAATAGGGCGCAGATAGCTGATGACATTCAAAAGCCAAATGCTTCCAAAACTACGGATGTTATTGTAATAGATGATAGTGATGACAGAGGTGAGTTTAGACAAAGCACTGACTCGGAGCAAGGAATAGAATCTAATGCGGTTGAGGTTAAGACCGAAGGTGTCATCTCAAATTCAAAAGTTTTTCTTGAACAGGCTTTAGGAAATCCAAGCCCCACCCCAGACTATTATAAAACGGTAAATGAGGATGAAGACGATGATGAAGACGATGATGAAGACGATTTTGAAGACGTCGACTTGGAAAATGTGAAACCGAAGGCTTCAGCAAACTTGACTTCAGACGTTGTTGTTGCTTATGATAAGAAATCTGAGGAGGAAATAATACAAACTAAAAAAAGGCGTAACAATATCATTGATAAAGAAGAGAGGCAGTTCAGAAGAACCTTCCATCGAAACCACATTGCACTAATGATGATTCATGGATTCATAAGAAATCAATGGTGTAATGATTCCAGAATACATCAAGAACTTAAAAAACTAATTTCCTCGTCTGTTTATGATCAATTACATCCACCAAGATCCCTTGAAGTACCTACACATCGTACAAGAAGATTTCTTGATGGACTTAGAGGTTTATTATCAAAATGGACGAAATACTATAAAGTGACCTCAAATAAGGGGATTTACAAACACGATTGGTATGATTGGTATGACATAGATAGAAGCTCCACTACATTTGCAAGATTCCAAAGATGCATGACTAAAGGTCGTGGTACCAGAGACATAGGTGCACAAGGATTCGTTGCACTTTTAAGAGCTGCTGATGTACCATCAAGGTTAGTATATTCACTTCAACCACCTGATTTTACTATCATGCAGATAAGAGATAAGAAGAAACCTGTAGAAGTCAATGAATCGAAAGAATTATCTATCAAAGATCGAGTTTTGGCTTTGAGAAAGGGAAAAGTTAGCGTGTCTGCCCATAGGCCAACGCAGGCTGAAGTTGAGTTGAAATATCCCATATTTTGGGCTGAAGCTTGGGATTCTGCATCGAAGACTTGGATTACTATTGATCCTATAATGTTTAAAACTATTGAAAACATCAAGCATAGGAGTAAGCTTGAACCTTCACTGAACTATCCTTATAACACTTTAACGTATGTTGTTGGATACGACCGAAAGAATGGTGTTCGAGATATAACGAAAAGGTATGCTGAAAAATATTACTCCAAGACTAGGAAGAAACGGTTAACGAAGGATGAAAGTGAAGAAATATGGTTCTGTGACTTTATCGAAAAGTTATCGAAGAGAAGCCGAAATAGGGCAGATGAACATGAAGATGAATATTTTTTGAGGAAGGCAGAATCTGAGGGCATGCCAGATAGCATTCAAGATTTCAAAAATCACCCCTTTTTTGCTCTAGAGATGCATTTGAGATCTACTGAGATCATTTATCCTTATGAGCCATGTGGTATGATTAGGATCAAAGGTAAGAATGAAGCTTTGAAGGTGTTCAAGAGATCCAGTGTTCAAACCCTGAGAACATCAAGAGGTTGGTTCCAACGTGGTCGCGTGATGAAAGTTGGACAGGCACCATTAAAGACCAAAAAGAAAACGTCATTTCAATTAGCTAATCAAGATGCAGATGGTGATGAAGAGGAGAGACTGTACGCTTTTCATCAGACAGAACTGTATGTTCCACCGCCTATTGTTGATGGATTAATTACTAAGAATGCATTTGGCAACCTAGATGTTTATGTACCTTCTATGATTCCAGAAGGTGGTGTTCTAATTCAGACACCCTTCGCTGAAGATGCTGCTAAATTAATTGGTATTGATTATGCTCCTGCAGTGGTTGGCTTCAAATTTGAAAGAAGACAGGCCTTACCTAAGATTGAAGGCATTGTTGTTGGTGAGGATTTTAAAGATGCCATTGAAACTGTACAGGAGCAACTAAAGGCTGAATCTATTGAAAAACAGAGACTACAATTGGAACTAAGAGCATTAAAAGGTTGGAATCTTTTACTGACTAAGTTGAGAATCAAAAAGAGGCTAAATAAGTCACACGGAAAACTTGATGAAGATAAAGAAGACATTTTAAGAGAAGAAGAGCTGAACAATGAGTATGAGGAATATTTGGCAAATCAAAACGAAAATGAAGATGATGAAAGTGAAGATAAGGATGAAAATGAAGACGAAGGTTTTGATGAGGATATTGGTGACGGTGGGTTTTTACCAGAAGACAGAGATAGGGAGCCGATTGATTCTGGTGGTGGATTTCTTATCGAAGATGGCTCCCAAGATCCATCAGATTCTGAATTGCCTGTCGGTAAAGATACTGAAGCGGGGTTCTTGGTTGATGATGGAGATCGGGAATCTGCTAACTTTGACAGTGATAATGAAAAGGAGATCATTGATACTGGGGCCGGATTCTTACAGGAGAATGAGCAGGATTCTCCTGGTATTGACGCTGGAGTGAATATTATTGATCATGACATCGCTCAAAATCAAATTGAAGATGAAGATTACCGAAACTCTCCAGTAGATGAAAATCTTGATGACTATGAAGCATTCTTTGATCAACTTGGTGTTCAAGGTGATGATGGAGACTCGAATGCGGATTCTGATTCATTTGATGAAGGAGAAATCGAGAATTTCAAGGTAACTGAGAGTATAGAGGATGCCCCCGCTGATGTTGGAAGTTCATTACCTGTAAAAGAATCGAATGATCACCAAGCTGATGAAACCGCATTTGCAAACCTTCCAGATGAGGATGTCCAAGAAATTATAAGCGTTGTGTCTACGAAAAGTTCTCAGATCAGTGATATAAACCCCCCTATAGCTGATGGCCCAAAGTTTGACCTTGAATTAGAAAAAGAATTTAAGGAGCAATTGCAAAATGAGAATCCAACTGAAGTTAAAGGAGAATCACTAAATGGTGATGATGTTGATGAGGATTACGACTTTGAGTATGACTCTGATTAACAATATATCCACTACGATGTATAATGTTTTATGAATATTAATGACTTTTTAGATATTAGATAATTTGAACATACAATGAGTTGCTCTTGGTAGATAACAACTAGCTCTTTCCTAGTCTTCTCCTTTTTTCTTCCACTCTTCTTTTTTCTCTTTCTTGTTCTTCCAATTCTTCCCTTCTTGCTCTCTTTGCAGCCAGTTCCTCTTCTCTTAAGATTTCATCACCACGAGCTTCCATATCGGATAAATCATCATCGTCATCATAGGAAGCAAATCTACTTTTACCTCTATTGAAAATTTTCCAAATCTCATCACGATCATAACCTTGATCCCCGGCATAATCATCCTCTTCATCATCCACAACAAAATCGTCCTCTTCTGAATCTAGTTCTTCGTCGTAGTAATCATCATTTCTAGAACGTCTTGTTGTACTTGTAGATGCAACCTTTTGCCTTGATTTCGAGCGTGATTCTATTGATTTTCTCTTCTCCTGTAATTTTGCCTTTAGTTTAGCAGATGGCTGGGCTAAAGGCTTTGGACCCGTTGGGGGTCTTATTTGAGGTTTAACAACTTTATGGGAGGGATGCATGGAAGAAGAGGTTGATGCTGAAGTATGAGATGTAGGAGTTCTTTTCAGCAATGCATTGGTTGGATTTGGTCTCAATGATTTTTTGATTGGCTCATGGGTAGTTTGAGTCTTTGATATATATTTATTATCAGCTGGTTTCTTTAAAGATGGATCCTGGAGATCTTTTAACGTTTTTGTCTTTTCTTGACCTTGTTTCATCAACTCAGCAAACGTGAGTCGTTTAGCTGGTGATGTAGATCTTGGTCTACTCGTCGATAAAGCTTCTGTTTGTTGACTGGATGATGACTGTTGGGATCTCCTTATAGTTGGAGCTGAGGATGATCGGGAATTGGTAGCCGTTGTCGATGAGTTTCTAGGTTTCCTTGGTGTGGAGCTCTTTACCTTTTGAGCAGCTAGAGCTAACTCCTTTTCTGCATTTTGTTGTTTTCGTAGCTCTTTAAGCCTCTGTACTGCAGGATCAATCTTTCTTGTTGGATGTGGATCGTTAGTATTAGAGGACGATGTTAAGCCTTCTGTGCCCCGGTTTGTCGAAGATGGTTTAACTGAGGCTGATGGAGATGAAGAAGAAGTTGATGTCTTGTGTTTAATTTGGGACAGTATGGATGAGAAGCTCATCGGGTAAGCGTATAGCGATTGAGGTTTATAGTTGAACTCAATAGCTTTCATCAAAGAATAAGAGTACAGGAATTTTATACGTCACTTTTTATGTATATTTCCACTCTAAAAAAAATCGAGATTTTCAATCCAAAGCAGCATTTACTAAAATTAGCATGAGGATTTGTTACTTGAGAGTTCGAACAAAAATCATAAACGATCAAAATATTTTACTGTAACACTACAATTATACCATAGTCCATATATCATTAGTTTTTTGTATTGTACATTAAGATAAGTAAACGCCAAATGGTAAACAAGGTTATTTATAAAAAAGATGGTTGAGAAATAGACAAAGAACAACCAGGTTCCAATCAGCTTCACCTTTTACTTTTGTAATGTAAGTTGAGAATTGATCGTCTTTTTTTCATTCATCTTTTGTTACCCATTATATTCTCTCTTATTGATTCTTTTGTGAAGGATGTTAAATTCAAGGTTGTATATTTTCTACAACTTAAACGATCAAGTAACGAATTGGAATGTGAATCTATAGATTAAAAGTTAGTATGTATGCTCAGAAGACAAAGAGAATGCTTTCAATAAAGACTTACCAATTTGATGGCGTAACCAACAACACCCATCATGACAAAACCTACACCAACAGCTCTAATGATTTTTAGGTACTCTTTTTTGTCAGGTTTGGTACATTTTTGAACAAATGCAGTACCATCTTTAAAGAATTCCACTGGAACCTCCGTAATTTTTTCTAAACCGTCACCAGCCATTGTGTTTGTATAATTGTGTTGTTAGTTGTTGATGGGTCCAAAAACAAAAAAGAACTATTGAGTTGATCTTGGAATAGAATCACACATACAACATTAACAAATTGCCAGCACTTTCTTTTTTTTTTTTCTTTCCATCGACGTGTTTGATTTCGTGGGAATTTTTCCACAATCGATAAAAACTGTGGTGTTAGGATGGATCTTCCAAATCCGATAGAAAAGATATGGGGAGTAATTTTACCCGGCTTATGAAAGCTTAAAGAAACAATCGAAGAAGAAGAAGAAGCTTTCGAATATTGTTGTTATAGTACTGAGGGTCTATATATCTAGATATCGATAGTATGAATTAAGGTGATAATCAAGTGAAAAGGCTTCACCCTTAACATTTTGCTACTGCTTGACCGTATTGACTGTGAAACTATCGTCTTCCGAAAGATAGCCATAGATATGGAGAACAGAGCCCATATATAAATGCGCATCAATGAAAGAGACATTGTTCCGTTTATACTAGTAAAGAAGAACTTGTTTTGCTCTTTATCTAAGTTTATACAAAAGTATATATTTCCATCGTGAGTGTGAGTGTTGCGTTGATAGTTTCTGTAAATTCATGCAAATCATTAACATTCGCGATGTTTCTCCAAAAAAGCTATAATGATAGCTTTTCAAAACCAGATTCTATATCATATTAGCTTTCACCATTTTGCACACATTTATAAAACTCAATTGATTAAGCAGGTGTAAAAGAAGTGGATCAACATAGAGCTATTAGTCTGTTTCTTTGAGTTCCTTTTTTTTTGTTCTTGATTTCCGTACTGTTGATTTCTTTAATTCCCTCGTTTTTCCCTCTCTATCTTGTCATATTGAAAGAATAACATCAACTGTTTCTAATCCTTCGATTTAACCATGAGTAGGAGTTCCTTTGGAGGTAAAAAAGGGGGTAGCAATGGTCCCCCAAGAGGTGGAGGCAGGGGCAGAGGAAGTGGCTTTGGCGGATCACCTTCAAGAGGAGGTGGATCATTGTCGAGAGGAGGGAGTGGTGGGAAAGGAGGGGGAAGGGGAGGAGGAAGTAGTCGTGGAGGTGGGCGTGGCGGCAGAGATAAAAAGGATGATACTGCTCCTAAAGTATCACTTACTAATAGCAAAGGTGAGCAAGTCATGATAACTGGTACCAATTTCGCACCTTTGAAGAATCGTCGGACTTTTGGAAGTGGATCAAGTTCTTCAGCACCAGCACCAGCACCTCCTCCCCCACCACCAGGGTTCCCTGCTCCAGCTGGTTTAGGGAATAAAAGACGACGTGATGAAGATTCAGCTGAAAACACCCCAAAGAGAAGAGATACAAGAGAACTTATAAGCGTGCCTGATTTTGGAAGTAGTAGAGGTGGTAGAGGTGGTAAAGGTGGATCATCAAGAGGAAGCAGTGATAGAGGCGGCAGAGGTGGGTCCACAAGAGGAACAAGTACTCGTGGTGGCCGTGGTGGCCGTGGTGGCCGTGGTGGACTCTCTTCAGATAGAGGTGGACGCTCTTCAGATAGAGGTGGGCGACCTTCGAGGGGTAGTGAAAGTAAAGCTCCAATTGAAAACCCAAATCCATTTCCAGGTAACAATTCAAATCCTGCTTTCATAAATAAAAGAGCTGAAAGAGCTGAGAGACGGCTTAACAGTAAAAATGAATCTAAAAAGCCTGGTAACGTCAATGGATTTGTGCCTAAACCACGTGCAACCACCTTGAAGATTTTGAACATTAGTGAAGTTCCAACAAAAGCTGTCTATCTACTAGGTCTAAGTCCAGATGTCACTGAGGATACTATCAGACAATGGATTAAGGATAGTGAACTTAATAAGAAGAAATCTTTAGAAGATAAGGCAGCATTGGTTCGAGATGCAGAAAAGAAGACTGCTGCGACTAACGAAGTTTTGGAAAAGTTATTCAAGATAAAGGAAGAACCGTCCGATGATCCTATTATTGGTGATAATGTAACCACTCTTTCTAAGGCGCCAAAGACAACAACGGAGACATTCAATGGGGAAGTTGTTGATGTGATTGATATCGATGATGACGATGATGATGACGATGAGGATAATGATGTAGATGAAGATCAGGAAAAGGAAAGTGACAAAACAGTGAATGGTAAAAAATTCACAGAGGAGGAGAAAGAAGCCATGAAAGCTAGAAGAAGAGAGAAAAAAAGACTTCGCAGAAAGAGTAAGAAATCCACAGCAAATTATGTTGAACGGAAACTGAGTGCCAAATCCCAAAAAATGCTTGATAGTATCACTTCAGTCATCTTTGATACACAAGAAAGTAACGGTAAATCTCGTGGTAATGTTTACATTGAGTTTGCTACTCCCATATATGCAGTTTTGTTCAGAGCTATCATTGAAAAAATCAATGTCGCCAATAAGAAGGAGAATGTTGCCGTTAAATATTCAACCAAATATGCTCAGATCTCAAAAGTTCCATTCGTCTTGATCAAGGCTCAAATTGAAGAGAAAAAGGTTGAAACTGAGATTAAGGTGACTAATGAATCTACTAATCAAGATTCAATCAAAGTAAAGTTAGAGCCAGGGCCTGCTAGTCCAATCAAAGTTCCACCAGGCGTGTTAGATCCGAATTTGGCACCTAAGTTCCCTCCAATCAGTAAGCCTGAAGTCAAATTTATCAGAGTTCCACCAAACGTTAGTCTTGGTGGCAACAGAGCTCCAAAAGAACATCCTGTTCAAGCAAGGGAACCACCTAGTGCAACTTTATCTGGTCCAAAGAAGGGTGGTCCACCTCCTTCACAAGCTCCTACACAGTCTTCACCAAACATAAACGTACCACCAGGTGCTTCACCAATTTCAAATACTGGAAGCTCTTCACATAGATTACCATCGGGATCAACTCCCAACCAATCAGTTGCTGCTGGACCTCCCCCTGGTGGTTCACAATATCAGGCGAGATCTTCCAGAACTACAAACACTCCTGGCTATGGTACTCCTACTCATCATCCTCATCAATCACCACAACCACAGAATTTTTCACCTGTAGGTCAACCATCAATTCCTGGCAGAGGTTCTACTTATTTTCAAACTGGATTTCAAGCTCCTGCTGGATTGTCGCGCCGTTCACGGAGTGAACAGACAACTCAATACAGCCGGGATCAGAGCCCAACATATCGTAATGAACCAACTCATCAACAGAGAGGACCAGCTACTTCTCAACAGAGAGGACCACCTACCCCACAAAGAAGTGGCCCACCACCATCTCAACAACAAAAGCCACCACAACAAGGGTACCCACCACAGCAAGGGTACCCACCACAGCAAGGGTACCCACCACAGCAAGGGTACCCACCACAACAAGGATACCCACCATACCCACCACCACAAGGATTCCAACCACAACAAGGATTCCAACCACAACAGGGAGTCCAACCACAGCAAGGACATCCACAACAACCTCCAGCGCAAGGCTATCCTCTACAGAGCCAATATCCTCCACAACAACAAACTGGATATCCACCTAGACCACCACCAGGTTATCCACCACAGCCTGGCTATTCAAACCAGCAGCAACATGGATATTCAGCTTCGCAACCTGGTCACCCACCACAGAGACAACAACAACCAGCACCTGGGTACCCATCAAGAGGATATCCACCTCAACAACAAGGCTACCCATCCCAACAGCAGCAACAACAAGGTAGACCAGGCCATCCCAGTCAGCC
The DNA here is from genome assembly GCA_030574875.1 of Taiozyma peoriensis. Taxonomy (NCBI): domain Eukaryota; kingdom Fungi; phylum Ascomycota; class Saccharomycetes; order Phaffomycetales; family Wickerhamomycetaceae; genus Taiozyma; species Taiozyma peoriensis. The sequence goes on from JAJMFM010000010.1 coordinate 224,401, forward strand.
ACAAGCAGGTTATCCAGCTCAACGACCACCACAGCAAGGTTCCCCAACCCAAGGATATCCTCCACAGAGCTATCCTCAGCAACAGCCAAGAACCGGCCCCTCATTCGGTGGTTCAAGAGGCTGAGAAGAATCCCAATTGGAAAACAAAGTGCTATTAATTATTGGGCTTGCTGTTATGCAACTGCTATGTTAGCTGATTACATATCCTACAAGGGATTATATTATTTGGTAACTTAAAAGATAATCCTTTTCATGAGTCAAGTTACCCAAGTTTGCTTTACAAGATCTCAGTATTCGATTTCGCTTGAATATGTTGCTAGTATTTAATTTATGTAGATTAGCTTTAAAGGGCCTGGTCCTTCACACTCCCAAAAAGAACTTGCTACACAATAATAGAAGCTAATACTATTAATAAAACAACATGAAATTACTTGCGTATGAAATAAATAGCGTAATGAAACCGAATACTTCAATCAAACCCATTCCACTCATCTTCACTATCCTCTTCATCTTGCTCGTCTTCCTCCTCCTCATCATCGTCATCTGCTTCTTCATCTTCACCTTCATTGATCACCTCTTTCTTAGTTGATGTATGCTTCGTTCTCTTCAACACGTTAATGCCCCATTCACTGAATCTACCATCTGTCAGAAATTCATCTCTGATCTTCTCTCTTAATGGTTTGAACTTTGCTTCGACACTCAATGTTTCAAATGGCTTTATTAATCGCTTTAACGGAGCATTTGCTATTATTTCAGCTTTGGCTGAGTTATATTCTTTCTTCTCTTCTTCACTTGCATCCTCCTCAGGCTCATCTAGATCACTGAGCAAAACTCTTTCTAGCTCATCGACGTATATATCAATCAAATGGAACGGAATACCATTGGCAATCTTGGAGTCACCGGATAGTGGGATTTCTCTCAAATTATCTAAGAATGCATTGACTAGATCCTCATCAAAGGATTCAATTTCAAGTCTTTTAATTTGAAAATATAACACTCTTCTTACCAACAATAGAAATTTGTCCAGTCTATGTTGATCAATCTTGGACCATTCATTGGTTATTATAATCCAAAATGCTAATGAGAACTTTTTATAGTTCTTAGCAGAGATGATGGTGAAGAGTTCACCTAATTCGACTGTAAGTTTTTGTTGAGGTCTTGGTCTATCACTAAACCACATAGCGTAGAATAAACCTTTCCATAATTTCTCAAACTCCAAAAGACTCAAGTTCTTAGAATGAACAAGGAACTTCTTGAGATTATCTAAAGCTGCTTGTCTAGTTGGACGGTCTATCGTAAATGTTAGCTTTGAAACGAATTCAAGGGAGTGATAATTAGTAGGGATACTCACCATTTGCGGCAAGCTTCTTCACTAAGTTGGATGTCTGAATATTACTCATGATATCTGGTGGTTCACAAGATCAAATCTATTGATCTACGAACCACATAAAGCTTATATAGTAGGTTTTTGAGATTGAAATTTTTTTTTTTTTTTGGTATCTGGTACTTTTTGGAGATGAGCCGGTTGAGACACTCCGTCAACATTTAAAAATTCAAAGATAGTAAAAAAAGGTTTTTAGAGTTGTAGCATGGCCTGTTTGACTCAAAGGAAGATCCTCTTACAGTCAGTGTTTACAATAGTTTAATCAAAATGCCGCGTGGTGATATAAACGAATATATACCGAAGTATATAAAGGATGTCCCCCTATTTCTTCAGAGTAAGGAGGAAGATAGTAATGAAGATTATCTATCACATCATAGGAACGAAAAGTCTAATGAGATCAAAAATTCAGAACCAAAGATAGGCCAAGGAATCCATGACGATTTCGTACCCGCCAGCTTGTCAGACCTCGACACGAAGAAAGTGCGATTCAGAAAGCGAAAGGACAAAAATGCTTGTTCTAATTGTGGGGGAACAGGTCATAGTAAGAATGATTGTATTGAGAGACCGAAGAAAAGTACAAGTATAGGCGACGGGTTGACTCGCGCAGCAGTACTTAAGAGAGACGAAAATTTGGACTATGATGGGAAAAGGGATCGCTGGTTTGGATATGATGTTAGAGATTACAGCGAGCATTTGAACAGTTGGCAAAAGAAGAAAGAAGACCAAGAGTTGGGGAAAGAACAAGGTGGCGATGATAACAAGGCAAACTATGATACTGATGAGGAAATAGAGTTGAAAGAGCTTGGTCTCTGGGAAGAATATACTGGCTCAAGAGATGGTGGTAAATTAAAAAAAGAAGAAGGAGAGAAAATTATACGGTTACGAGAGGACAAAGCTGTTTATTTGCAAAATTATAAGGATGATGAAGACATAAAATATGATCCCAAATCAAGAATGATTAGAGATGATAGTACAGGTTATTATAATGAAAGAAACTTGTTTGTAAAGCACTTAACTGGTGAGGCTTTGAACTTTGAAAACTTCGATAAGAAATCCGTTTGGGATAAAAGTAACCTGGTTAGGGAAGATTTGATAAGTAACCCAACCATGGTGGATGTGAAGTTAAAAAAGCTAACTAAGGAAACCCTAGAAAAGAGCAATAAAATAAAGGCTGGTTTATTGGGAAGATACGGGACTAACGATGGAAAGGATAAGGAGGAGACCAGTGAAGGTGAAGATGTAAAATCTAGGTACAAGGAAGGCGAACTATTGAATGATCATACGGAAGTCTTTGGTAGCTTTTACTCCAATGGGAAATGGGGTTTCAGCTGTTGCAAGAAGCTTGATAGATTTAGTTTTTGCAAAAAATAAATGATTTCAAACTACTGAGCCCATGATAACTTCTAAGATGTATACAGTCCATGAGTACATGACTTTTATACGTTCAATGATATGTAGGTTGCAATGACCAAAATGAATATTTGAGTTCTTTTGATCTTGTCCAACTTCTTTAGAGATGATTTTAATGGGACATCGGAAAAACCTCGGAGTTTTCATCCCTAGATCGAATTGACTTATACATAATTTAATGAATTTTTTTCTCTGTGTATATTAGTTGGATAATTCTATATATAACTATATAGTGTAAAACCAACTTCCCAAAGCTAAACAACAGCGTGAGAATTCTTATTAGTTCAGGTTACCCTTAGCAACTAAAATCATCCTGCTAGAACTTTTGTGTGCTCTTTGACTAGTAGTGATTATATAATGATTATATAATGATTATATAATCATTATATTATAGTATGTATATTTCAGATAGATTCGAACCCTAACATGAAGTCCACTCAAAAGTCTATCAGGTTGATTTAGTTGCTCGATAAACTAGAATCAATCAAGGTGCTTACAGGAAAACTGGACCAGTAAACTATAAAGTTGGTTTTACACTATATAGGTTACTATAATTCATATAGATTTTTTATCCAAGTAATACACATCAAGACCAAGTGAAAAAAAAAACAACCTTCAGATATTTGTATTAAGCCGGAACAAAAGTTGAAGGCTGACGGATGCGCATTTGTGTATCAATAGATAGTTTGTCAGATTAGCCAATCAATCTTGAAAGATCAATTTTTTTTGGTGCTGGTATCTGTGAATTATTGTTATGGGTTATCAATACTGCCAAATTCACAGAATTCGATCAACAAGCCATTTACTTGATTTGATCATAATAGGTATTCGCCGCTAGAGCTAATAAGTCGTGTGACAATATATAATAATTTCTATGATTCGCGAGTTCAACGGTGGTTGCATTGTTTACCAACATTGAGTTAATATTTCTAGTTGTATTATTACAAGCAAGTTTAATTAAATGAAACGAAAAGCACGTGCGCTGGAGCAAATCGTATAGGCAGTACATAATATTATCTCTTACAGTATGGTTTAATATGCACTGCTTTTGGACTCGTCACTTAACAGACAACCAGGTTTGGGTTTGACTGTATCGATTTACTAATTGGCACGACAGAAGTTGCTATTCATTTTTTCGTCTCATGTATGACTCTTCTAATCTGCGTATTGCAGTCTCTTATCGAGGATATTGATTTCTCGCTAAAAAAAAAAGATGATATCATCAGGGCCTTTTCTTTATCAGAGGAAAGATTAGACTTTGTCCTTACAGTTTTTTTAGGGCCTAATCTGTAAAAATATTTTGTTCTCCTGCCTCAGCCTGCCCATTTCCCATTTTTTACATAGTTTAAACCGTAGTTTGTTTTAGCTGCTGAAGTTTAACCGACAACGAAAAAAGAAAAACCATGTGAAATTTTGAAAGTTTCGAAAAAAGCAGGCAAAAAAACACACCAAAACTCGTTCAAAAGTCCGATGCAGACAGAATTTGGCAGAAGCCAAGTATGTGCATCTTCTTTCTAAGGTGATAAAATAAAAACATTTCGTTGAAGAATTGTAAGAAGTTAATAATATAAAGATATAAAGACCAATAGATCTGTGGTTTCTTTAACTTACAGCACTTAGGAAACAGTTACGGGACCTGCAAATTGCACGTGTTTTTTTAGATAGTGTAAATCTTTCAAAGAGGAGAGCTATCTTAATTCGCATTTGAGTTGCTTTCACAGCCCTCACTGGATAGATCTGATGAAGTTTGGATCACAGTTGAAGACCAACTCTGTAAATGAGTGGAAGAACTACAATTTTAACTATAACGAGGTCAAACATCAAATCAAATTAATCACTTCTCCACCTTCCAATCAAAATAATTCCAATGGTAGTAATATAACCTCCAAAACTTTTACAGAGGAGGATTTATACGCTTCATTTTTAGAACAGATTGATTTCATAAACTTGTTCTTTCAAAGTAAAAAGATAGAGGTTGAGAAGAGAATATTGCAAATTGAGAGACTCTTGGATAACTGTAATAACATCAACAATCAAAACGATTCAGTTAATGAAAATATAAGTTTCCAAATCGATGGTTTGTTAACAGACCTTTCAAGATTATTACAAAAATTATCAAGATTTATCGTTCTACAGAAAACAGCAATTCGCAAAGCCTTGAAAAAATATACTAAATATTCTAAGGATAATGGGAGATTCAATTATAAAATCAACAAGTATATTATTACAAATAAGGATTCTTTCCTTTTTATAGATTTGACTGGGTATTATTTAGAACTATCGTTGATATACTCGCTAATAAGAGATGACAATTCAGATAATTCTACTCCTTCCAAGTACAAGAAAAGGTTGTCCATAACAGATCCACTTGATAACTTGAACATTAACGAATCCTTTGATTACCAAAGTCTGACCCAGTCTACAAGCCATTTCAGTTTCTTAGTTCATTACGATAATTTGAGTGAATTGAAACTACTGCTTCTACAAAACTTCAACTTAGTTGATGAAATGACGAATAAGTTGAGTAAGAAAGCTTCAACTTTTTCAATCCATGATTTGATTGAACAGCAAAGAGAACATTTGAAAATTTCTGAAATTCCAAAAAATGATGATGAAGAGGCTTTAGGTTCAAACTCTATATATATAAATCAAAATGACAATTTAACCCAACAGGATGCTATTGTTCAAATTTTCTTTGAAAATCCTCTTCATTTGGAATCTTTGAAGTTTTCTCAAGAACAGAGTAATTTGATAATTAACAAGGACAGAACTTTACTCATAAGTAATATTGGTGGGCTAAGGAAAAATTCAAACGTTCTAATCAGAGATAAATCTTTCATAGACAACCTACTTCAAAATCGAATTGAAAATGAATCATTTGAAAGTTTCCACAATAAAAATAGAGAATTTATTGATGGCTTAGATCCCTTGGAAAGATTATCAATTGAATGGTTATTCAACAAACAACTTGTCCCATTGTTGAAAATTTCTTCAAGTAAGTCAAGGTATAAGACCGAATCCAGACCAAACACAGATTTTAAAAGTTGGATCTCATTAACCTCAAATATCAAGATGACCGAAAATGATCTTTCATCAAGTGATTTTAACCAAAACAATGACAATATTGAGAGTTTCCCATATGCATTTTTACAAATCCATCATAACTCATCAAATAATAATTTCCCAATCGAAATACGCAATTTACTAAGATCACACCTCATTTACAAGATCCAAGATGACAGTTTCAACTTGTTGATATTTTCTCTCTATAAAAATGGAACAATATCATCAAAGCCTAATTGGAGTTCAATATTTGATTCTAAAGTTGATATCAAGAAATCGCCTCCAACACAAAAGCCACTCTTGAAGAGGGAGAAGTCGAAGCAGATATACAAACAGGACAATAACAGTGGGTCAAGCAATGCTTTATCTTCTCTTAACAAGCCAAATTCCGTTACTAGTGGTGAAACAAATCAGCATCTAAGATATTGGAATGAGTTTGACAATGGATCAGATAATGAAAATGATCAAAATGGCTTTTTCATACATCTTGATAATTCCGATGATGGCGAGGATGGTATATTTTCCACTTTCACAGTTGATAAAATCTATAAGATATCGTCCAAGATCTCAGAGAAGTTACATGAATATTTCCCCTTGGTTTTTGAATCATTAGAAGGTGAAAAGAGAAATTTGAACTCATCTAATGATGCTCACAACTACGGATCCACCATTGAAAACTCTGATATAGAGTCTTTAACTTCAGTAAGCTCATTCAACTCAACTTATAACCTGAAACAATCACAATTGGCCCATGATAAACTTTTGGTATTTCTAGCTGTTTTTTCATCATTGCTATCCTTATTCTTAACGTCAGTGTCAATTGGTATCACAACCTCATTACTGTCTTTTCAAGGAGATGTCTCTATAAATGTTTTCGTTTTAAGTATCCTGTTAGCATCAATGCTAATATCTTTGTTCTTTGCCGTGTTAAGTTTGTGTCTCTATATGATGACGATCTCAGAGATCAGAAAAACTTGGCAAAGCGTATTGATTTGGGTGAATTTTGTCATTGTTAATTGCTTGATAATTGGTGGAATTGTTGGGGTATTTGGAATTTAAGCTGCAAGAGTAAATAATCATATAGACTACAGAGGTTGTAAGAGAAGATTATTTTAATTAAAATTGATATCCAAATCTTTTGTAAGTCCATTGAGCTCCATGCTCTTCATATTCTTGCTTTGAAACTTTAACCTTGTTGTAAAGATCTGTATTCTGACTAAACCTTTGGGCACTTTCCCATCCATAAAGTTCAGGATCTAATGGTTTACCAATCCTTACGTCCCATTCAACTGGTAGTACAATTTTCAGTTCTTGAAGTAATCTTTTTTCAAAGTTTTCTAATTTGAAATTACCACCAATGACAACAATATTGGAAACAATCAATGGTCTAATAAGTTCCGGTAATGTATTAATACAATCAACGACTGTTTCAACGATACCTGGTTTATTCATAATATCAACAATCTCAGGATGGAATATCGTTTCAGGTGCACTGAACCTTTCATCATACAACTTCAATATTTGTTGCTCTTGAGGTTTATATTTTTGCTTTAACTCTGGTGTTAAGACATACCCTTGAATGGTTGTGTTGAAATCAGGTAAAACATATTCAATTCCGTCTTTCTGCTGTTTGATTTTTTTCAATGACTCGCTGTAATTCATTGAGACAAAACATGATTGCTCCTTAATGTTATTCACAAGAATAGTTTCATCGGTAACGTTATAATGCCTGAAAGATATTTGTTCTCTCAAGACACCGGACAAAAATCTACCACCAATCTCAAGCTTCCTTACAGCTTTCCAATACACTACACCTTTGATTATGGGTATAATCCAAGTACAGTTAAACCCAGAGTCTATAACCAGTTGGAAATCTGAATAGTGTTGAAGGTTATCAATCGAATTACTCAATTTAGGTTCCATAAAAGATTCGTTCTTTGTGTAATTCCAAGGAATGAATGAAGCAATAGGTGCCTTGTATAAACTTTTAAACCCATATTCCTCAAATACCACCATATCTGTATTCATAGATAAATTTGGAAGAGTGAACGGTGTTTCACTTAAAATTAAATCTGTTTCTGTTGAATCAACACCTAAACCTATCTCGCTTGAAGTGAAAGCATAATCCCATATCTGTTTCTCGGTTTCCCAACTCGTAAGGTGTCCTTTTTCTATGGGTCTCTTGGAATGAATACTCGAAATATCATTCACTGATTTAATTTGATTCGATATTAGAATTCTCTTGTCCTTTGTACGAAATAAAGAATTTGCAACCTTCTTAACGTCATCAGTTTCGCTAGTTGAAAAACCCAACTTTATGTTGTAAGAACCATTATCAATGATAATATTACCCATTGATTATATTGATTGTATGAGTTTGTAGAATTAAAGCTACTGTAAGACAGCATATAGTTGGAAGCTATGATTAATGTCCAGTTTACTCATCGGTTAAAACATAGACATTATCAAGATGAACCGGACTTCAGCAAAATCGGCGTTTGAAAATGGTCGGATCTTCCTTTGTTATGAAATTATAGAAAATCAAAACAAACATTTAATCAAAAGTGCCAGTTTTAATGCATCAAAGACGCGTTTGATTTGAAGTCGAGACGTTAGCCTCGTTACTCAAGTCAGATCAGAAGTAAAATATGAGCTCTCCGTTGGCCAAGAGAAGGGCACTGAGAAAGATTCAAGTTTCTGATGATGAATCAGAGTATGACACAGCTGGTAGTAGTTTGATCAAGGACTCTGAACTAGCTGTGCATGATAAAGAATCAAAGATTACTCTAGAAGTTGAGCCAAAGCCAGAGAAAGACCAAGACGATATGCTTGACGAGAATGAGGAACATAGTACTGTGTTAGATAAGGAGAATATTCAATCCCCATCAAAGAACTCAACAACTTCATCTCCTAGATCGCGTCGATCTTCGTTAGCTCCATTGGATCAAAATGTCAAATTGAACAACAACATCAAGCTGGAGCCGCCGTCTACAAAATCCCAACTACCTGTATCTCAATCACCAAGGGCAAAACCATCTTTCAACGGGCCAGATATCATACAGCTATCACCAATAAAGCAATCGAAAATGACAAACCATTACTCTCAAGATAAACCAAGAGAACCCATCACCAGATTGGTGATCAACAAGTTGGTACTAAATAATTTCAAATCTTATGCTGGCCAACAGGTAATTGGTCCTTTTCATACATCTTTCTCTGCTGTTGTTGGTCCAAACGGTAGTGGTAAATCAAATGTCATTGATTCTATGTTGTTTGTATTTGGATTTCGTGCAAACAAAATGCGTCAAGGAAAACTATCCGAGTTGATTCATAATTCTGAAGCTGCTCCGAATTTACAATCTTGCTCAGTCGATATTCATTTCCTACACGTCACTGATAACCTTGACGACACAACTACAGTTGTAGAAGGTAGCGAGTTGATCATTTCAAGAAGAGCTTTCAAGAATAATTCCTCCAAATACTATGTCAACGGCAAAGAGAGTAATTATACTGAAGTAACAACACTATTGAAAGACAAAGGTATTGATTTGGATCATAAGAGATTCTTGATCTTACAAGGTGAAGTTGAAAGCATTGCCCAAATGAAGCCAAAGGCTGAGAAGGAGAACGATGATGGTTTGTTAGAGTATCTTGAAGATATCATTGGTACTTCAAGTTATAAGGCCACAATAGAGGATCTATACAAGAAAATTGAGGAACTTAACGAGGTTTGTCAAGAGAAGGAGAGTAGATTTGGTATAGTTGAAAAAGAAAAGCTATCCTTAGAATCACGTAAAGATGAAGCTCTAGAGTTTTTATCCAATGAAAAGAAGTTGATCGAAAAACAATCGTTGTTTTACCAATTTAAGATTTTCAAATCTAAGGAAAACATTGAAGTGAACTCAAAGATCTTGAACGACTTAAAAGAAAGACTTAAAATGGAAAAAAATGAAACTTCGGAGTTTCAAAAGGAAATCAGTGTCCTTGAGAAAGAGTATAATGTTCTATTAAAGGTTATTGAAGAAAATTTGTCTAGCGTAAAGAAATTACAAGATCAACAGAAGAAAAGTGATAGAGAAAAAATCGCAGTTGAGGAGAAAAAAAAAAGTTTAGAGTCTAAAAGGAAGAAAAATGAAAAGCTTTTACAGACTGCGATAACTGCATTCAATGAAGCTGAATCAAAACTTCAAAATTATACTCAAGAAAATGAGACTTTCACTTTAGAGCTAGAAGAGCTAAGACAGTCTTTGATATCAGAGAAGAGTGCATTGGATGAGATTCGTGCCGAATTGACTGATAAGACAAGAGCATTCAACGAGGAAATTGAAGTCTACGAAAAGAAATTACAACCTTGGAGTGAACGCTTAGAACAGAAGAAGTCTGAAATAAGTATCGCTAAAAGTCAAGTCCAAATACTTCAAGAGAAAAGATCACAACTGGACGATGAGATTGTTAAAGTTAGAGCGAGAATCGATGAAATTTCACAAGAGGTCAAATCCAATGAAGGAAATATCGAATACTTACAGGAGGAATATGCTCATAACGCTGAACAAATCCAACTTGGTGAACAAGAGTGCCAACATGCTTCTGTGAAATTAAAAGATATGAACTCTGCACTATCGAATCATCGCCAAAAGACTTTGGAAGCTCGTGGATCACTCTCAACTGTGGAAAACAAAAATAAAGTGTTGAGTGGATTGATGAGGTTACAGGACAGTGGAAGAATTGAAGGATTTCATGGTAGATTGGGTGATCTAGGTTACATAGATGATAAATATGATGTTGCCATCTCGACAGCCTGTGGTCAATTAGATGACATGGTTGTTGAGACAGTTGAAGTTGGTCAGCAGTGTATTGAATATTTGAGAAAAAACAATCTAGGATATGCTCGATTCATCCTATTGACGAAATTAAGAAAGTTCAACTTAAGCCCTATCAACACACCGAAAAACGTTCCCCGTTTGTTCGACTTGGTGAAGCCAAAAGATCCTAAATTTGCTCCAGCTTTTTATAGTGTGTTGCAAGATACGTTAGTGGCTTCAAACATGGGGGAGGCCAATCAAGTTGCTTACGGGACCAAGCGTTACAGAGTTGTTACCCTTGATGGTAAGTTGATTGACAAATCAGGTACCTTGAGTGGTGGTGGTAATCACGTTAGCAGAGGTGGAATGAAGTCGACTGCTGCAGCTGGATCATTGTCAGAAAGAGAAGTTCTACAGCTAGAGAAAGAGTTGAGTCAGAAGGAATCAAATTATGAGGTGGCTCAAAACACATTTTATGACATGACCAATGCTTTGAAAGAATTAAATGATAGACAACCAGAGATTCAAACGCTACTAGCGAAACACAGGTTTGACATCGAGTCGCTAAACAATGAGCTGAAAAATTCACAATTTAGGCTAAGTGAGCTAGTGAGCTCAATTGAGACACTGAACGCAAATAGTAGAGATTTAGAATCTGCTGAACAGAATGTGAAATTGCTCGAAAGCGAATACGTCCAATTACAGGATGAATCTAAAGAAATTCAGAACAAGATTAATGAGCTTCAGGAAAAGATAATGCAAGTTGGTGGTGTTAAACTTCGCTTACAAAAGTCGAAAGTGGATGGTATTAATCAAAAAATCGAAATTGCTTTTGACAAGTCCAACCATAATAAAGTCGCCATCAAGAAGCTTCAAAATGAGTTGAAAAGGTATTCCAAGTCTAAAGAGGAAAAAGAATTAGAGATACAAAGTGTAACAGAGGAACTTGGTAAAATCGATATCACATTTGAAGAAAAAATACGATCTTATGAATTGTTGGAGAGCGAGTTGAATGAGCTTATAAACTTAAGGGAAGACAATAATGTTAAATCAGAAACTTTGAAAACCTCTTTGGATCAAAAGTTGGAAAAAATTAACAATTTAAGATCAACTGAAATTGAGCTAGAGAGCAAAATTGAAAAAAATCAAAGTCTGATTAAGCAAGAAACAAGAAACTTGAACCAGTATACCGAAGACTTAGACTCCCTTGAAATCAAAGATGTTTCGGAACTATTATCATTCCTTGAAGATGAAGTTGAGATAGCTAAATATACAAACCCAACAGTCTCAGAACTTTCTCCAGATGAGGTTCAAGGTCTAATGATTGACCAGATAGAACAAGAGCTCGTTGAACTAGAAAAATATATAGCAAGCTCGAAAATCGATACAGATGTTTTAGAAGAATTTGGCAGAAGAACTAAAGAGTACCACTCAAGGAAAGGTGACTTAAACAACGCTGTACAACAACGAGATGAAATCAAAAGACTAAGTGAAGAGTTGAAAAAGAAAAGGCTTGATGAGTTTATGGAAGGATTTAATATCATCTCGGGTACTTTGAAGGAAATGTATCAAATGATTACAATGGGTGGGAATGCCGAACTTGAATTAGTGGATAGTTTGGATCCGTTTTCCGAAGGAATTCTTTTCAGTGTGATGCCCCCTAAGAAGAGTTGGAAGAATATCTCTAATTTATCAGGTGGTGAGAAAACGTTGAGTTCCTTAGCTCTAGTCTTTGCACTCCATCGCTACAAACCAACTCCATTGTATGTCATGGACGAGATTGATGCTGCTTTAGATTTTAGAAATGTTTCCATCGTTGCTAATTACATCAAAGAACGTACCAAAAATGCTCAATTCGTTGTTATATCGTTGAGAAACAATATGTTTGAATTGGCACAACAGTTGGTTGGAATTTACAAAGTGAACAATATGACCAGAAGTATCACTCTACAAAACCGTGATATGCTAGATAGCTAAATAATCTCAATACGAAACATTAAGCTCTACTAAGTTTGTAGCTTACAAGATATATGTCTAGTTTATTTTTCTTGAATGTCACCAATGCACAACTGCTCATATTATCACCAAGTATGTGTTCGGAGGCTCATAAAATTGAAAAATGCTTACATAATGCGATGCGTTGTGTCTATGAAAAACAAATATACAGTAATGTAAACATATAGATAGGCGCAATTACTCAATGTTTGATCCTTTTGTAGGACCACAAGTTATCCAAGTAATTTGCAATCACACTAGAAAGACGCCATTGAAGAAGTATAAATGGAATCCTCATCCCACTTTGCGTCGATTTCGATCACGTCAACGAAGGATTTCAGTTGGGTTTTCATGGCCGACTGGCTGCTGACCTTCTCATTGACAATTGGTATTATATTCTACTTCAACAGATTCATAGGTGTTTTGATAACCCTAATTCTGAAAGCTATACTGAAGTCGAAGAAAGTGAAAGTCAATATCCAGTCCGTGAAGTTTTCATTTCTTGGAGGACGTTTGTTCTTTCGAAATCTTTCTTTGACAGACCAAGATCAAACAATATGTGCTTTGCAAGGAAGTCTCACCTGGAGGTATTGGATACCCAATGTCCGAACTACCAGCTACAGACCAAATCACAGCGATACTTCAAGCAATAGTAAGCTTCCCTGTCGTTTAATTTTGGAGATTGATGGCCTCGAGGTATTCATTTATAATAGAACCGTGTCCTATACCAATATCATGAAAGCGCTATTCGAAGAAGAAGGAGAAATTTTAGATCAAGCAAACAAGGAGCAATATGACGTGTTCTCTCAGTCTGAAAGCGACGTCACCATTAATGACGTCAATACTGGTGACAGGATATTGAATATTGAAGATTCTACTCCTTCATCACTAGCACTTTTTTTGGCACCATTTCACATCAAAGTTAACAGAGGCGCTGTTGTGTGTGGTAATAATACTACAGCTGCTGTTGCCATAGCATCCTACCAATCTTCAAATGGTTACTTTGATTACTCAAAGGCTGACAATGAATTAGATCCTTATCGTGTGTCACAAGAGTTTGAATTAGAAAAATTGACAGTGTCTTTGAAACCTAATGTTCTCTACGATCAAGGTAAGGGCGAAACAATATCAGTATCACAAGGCCAAGACAGAAGATTTTCGTCTCGTCGCTGGATCTTGGTTCGTAAAGCCATCAAACTTTGGAACAACTTTGGTCGTACAAAGATAGCAAGGGAGCCTGAGGAGGTCTGGAGAGGTCTCGCTCAGTACCTAGATGGGAATACCACATCGATTCCTAATGCCAAACCCGATGAAACAGAGTACGCTAAATATACCACAATACTCTCTGCTGAAAGTTGCAGAGTTCACTACTACTATGACATACCAGGTTATGTGCCTGCATTAACTGAAGTTACCCCAACGAATCCTTTGGATGGTCTGGATATAGGTAATAGTGGTTCGCCTCCCCGGTTTGGACTGGATTTGGCAATTTCTGAGGCCACTATTTACTACGGACCATGGGCTGACCGTCAACGAATCACACTTCACCAAATGATTCTGCCCACTGTCTGTCGAGATTCATCACCTCAAAGCCGTCTTTCACCGGGCGATAGACGATTATACACCCATTTTAACTTGAATATTGAGATATTGGATGATTTTATTGTTCGTGTACCGACAAGAGAATTCAGCAAGAACGAAGAATTCACAAAAGCTACGCTTAATTCGCCAAATAACACGAGAGCCTTTGGGTGGGTTGAGCTGAAGGTCAACGAGGGATCGAACATTGCATTGAAAACTGCCATAGTGTCCTCTAACTCTGGCTTTAAAAATGAGTTATCGATGTCCTTGATCCATCTAGAGGCAAGATCGAGTGTTAACCATGATATATTTTTGAAAGCCGATGAACATCTCATTAAGGCTGACATTGGCTACCCAGTTGGATGGAATAGTATGACAACGTGGCCCTTCAGCAATAAATCAAAGAACCTTCAGACATTTCTTTTAAGGGAGCACGTCACTCTTCTCTCAGATCTCTTTACAGACTTTGGATCAGGATTACCAACACCTTACGAGCAATTTAGACCATTTATCTACGACATTGATTGGAATGTTGATGGCTATGAGCTGTATTTCAACATTAATGATGCAAACATTGTCAACAATCCCTTAGATTTTAATGATAATATATATTTATCTTTGCAAGGCCGAGAACTAGATGTCTCAGTGCATATACCACTAGATGCAATCATTCGGAAATCAACAACCATAGATTATTCAATCCAAACTCCAGCGCTTTCAATTGTTCTTGATACACCACCTTGGCACACGTTGAACAACTTTCTGCAAAACAAAGAAGTTGGTAGAGCCGAGGGCTTTACTATTAGTGGCTCGTACACCTATTATCCAGAAGTTGGGTTAGATTATGTGGATACTATTATTATTGATTGTAAAAGTAAAACTATGGCACTTGAGTGCTATGGCTTTGTCGTGAAGTTTATTATGAGTGTGAAAGAGAATTATTTTGGCGATTACACTAAATTCAAGACTTTGGAGGAGTTTACTAGAGATCTCAATGTTCAAGATAATGTTAGCCAAATGACTGCAGTGCAACCCAATACAACAGAATACAATGACTTCAGAAGATCTGAGAATGAGACTGATGTACATTTTTCTTTCGTTGTTGAGGATGGATGCATCATATTACCTGCCAACATATACGACTGTTCATCAAATTTTTCTCTCAGGTTTGAAAAATTGGATATTGGAATTAGATTCACTAATTACTACATGGATCTGCAAGCAGATATAACACCACTGAAAGGATACAATATCGTTGACTGTGATATAAATAAGTTGCTCAGTATCAAAAGCTTTGAATTTGTTGAAGAGCATGCTTTAGAGATTAATGGTCTATGCATACATGGCCATAGAATGTTTGGTTTACCTCCAGTCGAACCTACCAGTTTTTGTAAATGGGATATCAAACCTGGTGACATAAGGTTTAATGCGCCAGCATCTGCATTACAAATTCTAGTATCTTCGCTTGTCAAGCTAGGGTTTGGTTACAAAAATTTGGAAAATGAGCTGCTGATACCAGAACCTGAACTTTTTGACACGACCTCTTTAGCGCTTAACATTCCCGTTCTTGAAATAGTACTAGTAGAGCCTGATTTGGATTATGTTCTTCAGATTCAGATAACAACTCTGATGTTAAATTTCATTGACACTACAAACCTCAGATATTCAATCAAGACAAGCTTTGAAACCAAGGAGATAATAATATCACTGAGAGATAAAGCTGCGATCAAGGAACTTTTCAAGCTACACACTTCCTTGAAGCTCACCAACTTTTGTCTCAAGCCCGAGTATGATGCACTCAGACGAAAACAAGACGAGCATATTCTTCTTCATGATGGCCCTTTCCACAGAATACCGTTTTTCCTTTCTGATGATATCAAGGAAGAGTACAACTTAAATTGGATGTCAATTGTACCTAGTTTCTCATTACCAGATGGGCACCCACCATTAACAGATGATAGCGTGGATTTACTTTTTGAGGATATGGGATTAGAAGATGGCCCAGAGGACGAATTGGCTTCTCTGAATTCTGGAACACAAGATACCTTCTTTGAAGATTTTGGGGCTCAAACTCCACCAAGATCAAAGGCTACTAATGGAAAGGCTTTTCAAGACAGAAAGTCATACTGGGACTCAATTGCTGGTGTTAAGCTAAGACCCACGAATCATTATAATGATGATGAGTTCAAGCCAGCGATAGCTGCAAATCGGGAGGCTGAAACGGATAATATCATTTTAAATGTTGCTCAGGTAGACTGCAAACTCTCGTTACAAGCTCTTCCAGTGGCTGCAAAGTTTTTGGAAAAGTTTCTGAAAAGATCAATGAGAGATATACTAGATGAAATGCATTTGGCTGTTTTAAAAAAGTTATATGCCAAATTAAATCTTGGCGCATTGGTGTCTAACTTTAGAGTTGTTTCTCCTGCGATAAATTTTCTAGTATCAGAACAGGACTGGAACAATGGGGATGAAATTTTGGATCTTTTAGTTGGTATTAAACTGTCAATAGTTGGGCCTTCTATTGCTGCATCAGAAAATAGCAGCTCTAAAGAAGTAACTTTTGCTCTTCATTTTCTCTCTTTTGCTTGCGTTGTGCTGCAACTAGAAGAACATGGACTTGCTGCTGACTTATTTGTTGATGATTTTGAGATTTGGTTTCACCAGAGTCAGCACTGCACTAGTTCAATATCCCTCAACTCTGTCTCCTTATCAATAGAACCAGATTCAGTACCGTGGCTGGCATCATATGTCCAGATGCTACTGAAGGTTTTCACCAATTTCTCGAATAACCTCACTGATATTTTCAAGCAAGTCAAGGATTCGGAAATCGAACTTGTATACCAAATTGCAGTTGCTAGTTCAACCTACAGAATTGAACACGACCCTGCGGTCATTACAAGACCAGCATATATTATCAGATTATCAAAAAATCATATAAGGGCCAATGATAGCTGGAAGGTAATTGCTCGATTACGCCATATATTTGAAAACCTACCCAATGAGTGGTCTGAAGAACAGGAATTGAAAAGAGATGGGAGCTTAACAAATATTCCAGCTAATCCGATGGACAGCGTTTTGGCGGTTTTTGGGAAATGGAGAGCATGGGAGTTTGATGACATTGCCAATAGCTACATTTTCAAATACATCTTTTCAAATGATATTACCCCTGATATTGAGCGAGGTATTTATTTGGAAGTAACATTGGAGAATGTCACAATTAGTTTTTCACCAAGATTATCGAATATTAACTACTTCAGTATTAAGGACTTACAACTATCTTACTCCAAACTTCAAAAGCCCCACACGGTACAGAACAATGGTATCCAACCTAACATTGACGAATCGATTGAGGTTGAGATTGGTTCAATCAAGGGAAATATATCGCCCTTAGCTTTAACTTTACCAACATCCGAAACCTTCAAGGATTTCAACTGCAATAGTGGCGAACAACTTGCTCCTGTCCTTCTACGTGCTGCTAGACTGAGCACCGGAATTGTCATTCGCAACATTGATATTAATGCTACACTGGTAAATGCTGGCATCAGGCTTCGGGTAGTGAACTTCAGTACAGGAGTTGTATCCAACGAAGGAAACTCCTACAAGGAGGCTTGCTTAAATATACTTGTTCAAGACATACAGCTTCAATTATTGTCATCTAGTGTGCCTGTCGCATCTTATACCATAAAAGAGATGAAGGCACTTGCAGCTCTGACGGAGAACCTGGGTACTGGACCTAGTATCGTGGACATCTCATCTGAGAGTTGTTCTCTACATTTTGAAAAGAGCACTGAGTACTACGTTAGATTTTTGAGGGATTCGTATCAGAATTTTTCTAGAGTTTCTGAGTTTTATGAGCGCCTGTCTTCCATTCCCAAGACTCAGCCCTCAGCTGCAAAAAAGAAGTCATCCTGGTCGAGCCTGAATATTAGGATCTGCAACAATAGATTTCAGTGGTCTGTGAGAGCATTAAGCCCATTGGATATCAAAGGTACTGCTGAACACTTAGATATTTTATGCTACCTTAACGACGGTAATTTGATTGCTGACATCAATGTTACAACAATTGGGTCAAAAGTCTATATATCTAAAAACGCCATTAAGCTAATTGAGAGTACCCATAAAAGAGTCCATGTTGATCTAAATGCTTCATTGACTGACAACTCAGCGGAAGTTGCTGTAAGGGTGGGCAGATGTTCTATATATTCGGGTGATATTTTGGCAAATGTAATGAAAATACAAAAGGCATTAGTTGAATTGAAAACGTCCGCACACTCTTTAAATAAAGCTGTCAAAAAGTTTTACAGCCATCCGAAAGTTGCAAGCCAAGCTGTCCCAGAGCAGAAAGTTGCATTCCAGGGTGTTATAAAAAGGTTCAATGTTTTAAACGAAGCTGCCACTTTAGGAGTACGACTTGGAGCTAACACATACCTACTGGACTTCCGTGACTTTCTATTTGAATTTTTTGATATCCAAATAGGCCATGGAAGTAAAAGCCGACCTTATGGTGAAATATCAGTTGAAAGTGTGCAGTTTCGAATTGAGGGTCGAGATGTGAAGTCTAGCCTGTCATCGTTGGTAGATTTCAACTTTCAGCTTAAAATAATTCCAATTGCTGACTTGCTTCAGCAGACTTTGCAAGTTGAATCGGCCTACTCACGAATCATTTTGGCACCAGTGACGATAGTGAAGTTGATACAACTCACAAATGAAGCGAAGTACATAACTTCAAAGTTGTTACCAATACCTGAAAGGGAACAAACACCTGTGTCCTCTGATGGGAAAATATCTCTATTGGAGTATATTGATTTCTCTTCCATTCATATTCTTGCGTATAACTTTTGCGTCGGTTTTATCTTTGATGAACCAACCAAAAACTCCCCTGGTATGATAGCAGGCTGCGAGAAAGTTTTTGCAATTAACGAAGGTTCATTTGCCAAACTATCCGTCATGAACGCATTTGTCTCTGTTGCAAAGGGTAGTAAGGCATCTAATTTTTACAGTACTGGAAATGAATTCGATACTCCAAATCGTTCGTTTTTGCCAAATGTTCAAATTTTATACGCCATGAGAAAAACTGCCAACAATAAGGATGTTCAGATTCAACTTAAGGGGGAAGAGATTGATGTCAAATTCGTATCATCATCAATTATTTTCGTTGAGCAGACTTTAAAGTCGATCACGGTCATTGAAAATTTGAAAAGCTCGCTAATCGTCTATCCTAAGGTCGAAATTACTAAGCTTGCATCTCCTGAGTCTTATGCTTTACCCTCTGATGTCACCTCAATTACGTGTACCATGGACTTTGCAGGTGGTATTGTTAACTTATTACGCTGGGAAGATTTTGATTCAGTAGACGATGTTTTTACGCCGTCTTTCCAGCTGAAAACACCTGCAGTTAAAATAATTGCTGAATACTCTAAAACAGCTGGATTGCGCGAACATTTTATGAATTTTGAAGTGTTCACCTTCTCCTCCAGTAACATTTTGTATTCCACTTGTGTTCCAGTGCTTCATGACGTTTGGATTTGCATTAAAGAGCTCGGAAATTTGACTTCACAAACCACATCAACCAAGTCAAATACTGGAAACAACAAGGTAATGAACACCTCAGGATCCGATTCAAGTAATCTGGATTTTATGAAGATTCTATCAAAATTCCAGATTAATTTTGCCTTACATATCGATAAGCAAGAGCTGATTCTAAGCTGTGAGCCTGCCGCTAAGGTGCAAGCAGTGGTTGGTATTGAGAGTATAGATATCAGACTAGGGACTAATGAAGAGGATGAATTGCTTCCAGTTTTGGGCTCTCTTAACATCCACCAAGTCGGTGCTTCATTACAACATAGTTTTTCTAGAGAAGTTAGTGGCTCTGTTGGTATTAAAGATCTGTTATTGACTGCGGTGTTGAGCCGTGAAGGTAAATTAAAAGTGTATGCCGCAGGAAAGATTGACACAGTCAGCGCGTATTTGAACTTCAAGCAATTTCAAGATGTGAATCTTTTTGGAGATCTATGGCACCCTGGGCATGCCGTCCTAGGAAGTTCGGGTGATAGTATAAGATCAAAAATCTCTACAATTGTTGATGAAAAGGGTGACAATCTGGTATTCAAGTTTCAACGAGTTTCAACAAATAGCCTGATTCCGTGGAGCTTGGATGTTTTGATTTCGTCATTTGGCTGTGAGGTTGATCTTGGTCAATCTTTGGGGATGTTGTCCTTGAATGTTGATAAAATATGGGCCTTGTCAAGAAAGAAATCGGACCGTGAACAAGATATGGTGATTGGCTTAAATTTGATTGAATTGAAGTCTGAAGGAAGATTGAGTGGACATCTAAGTGTCAGGAATATCAGACTACACTCCACTATACAATGGTCTTTGGTTGGGGACTCGTACGATGTCCCACTAGTTTTGTTGTGCCTAGGGTTTGATTCGATTGAGACAAAGGCATCATTTGACTATAATGTCTTCATGATCGGAAGAATTTCACAGTCGGATATAACTGTTTACAATCAAGTTGATGAGCATAAAGTACTACAAGATAGATTGGTTGCGGAGTTAAACTGTGGATCTACTGAGCTTTTCCTCACCACATTTGCAGCTTCGAATGTTCTTGATATTTATAACACAATTGTTCGTATTAGGCAGGATAATAAGCGGTCTTATAAAGAGAATTTAAAAACAAATATCAGCGATATTGACGACGATAAAAGAGTCATGGATATTATCAATGTAATTGCTACCCTGAGAACTGAGATCAATGTCAACCTTGAAAAGTCCTTATTACACATCTATCCTGGCTCATTACTGGACTCACAAGTGTTGATTGTTGATATTGGTGCAATGAATGTCCATTTTGAGCAACAGTCCATCGAAAGTAAAGTCGAGACTGACCTGTCTTTAAAGATCGAAAACATCAACGTTGGGTTGTCAAGTTTCAAGCGACAACTACCTGAAGAATCGTTGACTTCATTAACAATTGACGAATTTATTGCAAACTCTATAAACGCCAAAGGTGGTGGTATATTCACATTTCCATCGTTGGAAGTGTTTATGAAGACGTCGTCTACTCCTGATTCGGCTGTAATTACTTACGTCTTCAGAAGTTCGTTCGGTGGAAAGGTCGAAATTCGTTGGAATTTAGGGTCGATCAATTTTATTCGAGAAATGTGGTTAGTTCATGCTAAGGCATTGTTATCTAGATTCCCGAAAGAAAGACCAGAGGACAGTGTCCCACTGTTTAGTGATGAAAACATACAAGATAAGATTATGGATGTTGCGTTAGGGGATAAGTATGAATATCTAGCACTTGAACCATCAGTGATAGAAGTTCCACAACTAAGAGACTTGGGTGATGCTACACCACCACTGGAATGGTTTGGGTTGCATAGACAAAGGTTCCCTGGCTTTACTCACCAGTTTGTAATTGTTGGTTTACAAAAATTGGTCCGTGAAGTTGAGACGCAATATGGTAGGGTGTTAGGTAAGGCTTGATTTATG
Source organism: Taiozyma peoriensis (assembly GCA_030574875.1). Taxonomy (NCBI): domain Eukaryota; kingdom Fungi; phylum Ascomycota; class Saccharomycetes; order Phaffomycetales; family Wickerhamomycetaceae; genus Taiozyma; species Taiozyma peoriensis. The sequence goes on from JAJMFM010000010.1 coordinate 246,133, forward strand.
GAATAACGCCTCTAATATATATTACAAAAAGTACAAAGCAAAACAATTAACGACGTTATGAAATACAAGCTATATTATCATAATTTATGATCATGACTTTATAACGCGTAGAATTAAAATTAGAGTGTTATCAGAGGTTCATAATTTGATCTACCATTATTCAAGAAGTTTATACTTTCCTGATATGAGTTCCAACTTTCCTTCATCAACATAATGATTCAAGGATTGTTCCAACTGTTCAATGGTGCCAGTGTAGGGCTTATCCTTTGGCACAACCATAGTCAAAAAGTTCTGAATTTTGGTAATTTCAAGGGAACCTAGATTTTTCAACATCCCAACAATCAAGGACCAGTTGTCTCTTAGTACAGAATGAGTTTGAGATTTCAGAGTCAAATGGTCGTAATCATGTAAATGCGATGCTTCTGCTTCGTCTTTCTGCTCTTCTTCTAAAACGACATACCTGTCTTCATTCGTCAGAAGCAAGACCCCTTGATTCACCCAAAAGTCCAGAGCATCTTGAGCTAGGTCCGGCTCAATACTCAAATCTCGAACTATATCACCAAGGGACAATGAATCATGAGAATCGAAAGAATATATAACACTAGCCTTACTAGGAGAAACACTATACTGCAGATTTCTATCTTTCAATTCAAGCTCCAAAGTGACCAATCCATCGTCAACCCATTTCAAACTTCGACCATCTTTGATATTTTGATATTCTTTGAAATATAAATCGACCTGATCTTGGATAAAATTTGGTAATTTGAAATCTATTTCTTCATACTCAGGCCAGTACATATATGATAGCATTGAAAACTGTATCTTATCTGACAAAGAACGATTTTGATAATGTATTTTAGAGTTTGTTGAATCACTTTCTAATAAATCTCTAATCATAACATCAACGTTATTCAACTCATTTTCTTCAAACTTCCATTTCAATTGATTTAGCTTTTGTGAGATATCAGAAACGTCATATGTCTTGGAGGCTAGTAATGTTTTGGCAAATAGGTCAACCAATTCTGAAATGAATGATTCCTTATTATCAAAAATTGAAATTAAAGATTCAATGATATCTTGCTTTCTGAAATCTGGTAAGGCATCAATAGGGTCGGGATACCAACTTAATGTTAAATTATCAACAGTTTTGGGGGTACTTTGTTCATCAAGTTCATTAGCTAGCATATTCAATTTATCATCTGGATGATTGTCAAGAAGTGCATGAACTATCGTAGGTATTGTATCCTCCCTTTCTTTCAAATACCTCCTTATTGGCCTGGAAGCATTATCTAGAAGGACACCTCTTGGGTCAACAATTAAAAAAGATTTAATTGTCGAGGTGAAACAAAGAATGATATCGTCTGTATTAGCACCTGCATGAAGTAGTCTTTTGATACAATTCGACTTGAACGAGTTGACTAATTGCGCTCTTTGAGATGGTTTTATACATTTTTTCAAATCTTCTAATGCCGGTATGGAAGCAGGATAGTTGACAACTATATCAAAAATTTCTTCAATCCGTAGTCTGGAAAGTTCTTCTTTGGATAAATCGTTTGATTCTATTTTATCCAAGATAGATTCATTCCAAATTTTTTTGTATGTGAGTATCTCATGTTTTAGTCTAGTTTCATATTCAAGATTTTTAAACTCTTCGAGATCCCAGTCTATTGACTTCAAGAATTGAGAGCATTCTTGACTATCTAGTTCAACAAAGGCACCGTTTATCTTTTGTTTGAGAACAGCGGTTAGGGTTCTTTTGAGTAAAGACAGATCAGTCTGAGACAAGTTTAAATGATAACTGGGGAAAATGAAATAATCGTAAACTTTCTGCAATTGGCTCAATGAGTTTACCTGTATTTGATCAACTTCTGTCCTTATCTGGTCCAGGTAGTGTTCTAATAGTGTCTGTTTAAGTTGAGGGGAATTTGTAATGAATTTCAAGGCAGCTTTAACCCGTTGTGTTGGTTCCTTATGGGAATGATTCAGTAACCAGCTTGTAGCTATCTCAAGGTCATTGTTTACCGGAAGTGGAGAAAGGCTGAAAACTTGATGGAAAGTGGCAGAAGACACAACCATTGTTCTAAGGGCAGAGGAACACCAAACTGAAATCCGTTCGAAAGAGAGCACCTTTTATTGATAGAACTTTGCTTTGTTTACACTTTAATTTGCCTAGTGTTGATCTTTTAACAGTGTTCGCGAATGGCACAATAAGTTTTATATTTAAAAAATTTAATATGTAATAGTTTGTGCCAAAAATGAGAGACTTCTTTCAACAAATTTCAAGTTAACTGGAGAGTGGTTGAAAGTGCGGCAGTGTGTACTACCAGTTGTCAAAGTAGTTGTTCAATTGCTTCGTAATATTCAAGAAAATAGAAAATGTCTCGAACTACCAAGGTTCAAAAGCAACTAAGAGACCAATTCATAGACTTCACACATACAACGTCAGCTATTGCTGAACAGTTCCTTAAAGGTAGTAGTTATGATTTGGAGCTAGCAATTAACAATTTCCTGTCTTACCAGGCTTCGCCGAACAAGAAGGACAACAAGAAGCTTTCTGTGATATTTGACAAATACAAAGATCCAACTACCGGTTCTAATACTCCAGATCAAATTGGTATCGATGGTACTATTGCATATATAGAAGACTTGGGTTTTGAAATAGAGGATAAAGTTACTCTTGCACTGGCTGAGTTCTTGGAATCACCGTCAGTGGGTGTATTCCCAAGAATAAATTTCATTTTGAAATGGCAATCAGTACAAGTGGAGACCTTAGCTGAAATGAAACAACATTTAAAAGAGTTGAATTTTAAACTTGAGAACGATGTGACATATTTAAAACAAGTTTATCAGTTTACTTTCAAATTTTTATTAGAAGAAGGTCAAAGAACATTACCATTAGATTTAGCCATTGAGTATTGGAATTTATTACTGGAACCAACATATGGAGACAAGATTAAACTATGGACATCGTTTCTAACAAGAGAATGGCAAAAGGCAATAAGTAAAGATTCATGGAATATGTTCTTTATCTTTTTACAAGATTTCAACAATGATCCAACGTTGGAAAACTACGACGAAACTGCAGCTTGGCCAAGTCTTATTGACTCATTTGTGGAGGATTTTAAAGAAAAAAAAATTCAAGAAAAATAGCTTATAGTTAATGTTAAACGGTATGTAAATGGCTTTTCCAGATATTTATCTACTCAAAGTTATGTAACATCGAAAGTAGTCTCTTCTTTACACCTTAGTTTGGGTTGTGTACACAGTATCATCCGAACACCAACTGCTTTTGGTCTTCGCTCGCGGTTCGACGAAGAAGTGAGTACAAAAAAAAATAACAATAAAATGCTAAGTAAAACGAGCTCAAGGTACTCAACAAGATGAATATTAAGTCAAACAAAAAGTGAAAGTAAATATAGATCATACGTATAATTGCACAGCTCTTAGTTAAAGGAAACCTGTTAAAATTAATTAAAACTTTCAACGTTTGAAAATTGGATTGTTTTTTGTTTGATATTTATCCCAATCATAGTATCGCTTTCAGTATTATACAATGAGTCAAAACAACGGTCAAACTTCTCAAGGAACTAATCCACTACAAGCTCGTAACATCACCATTCAACCTGCCCAGATTCAGCAGCTGGCTAAGCAGTGTAACATTGAGATTCAAAAGGCAAGAGAGCTGGGTACCGATACACCAGAAGGTCAAGAGCATTTAAGAAAAGCTCAAAGAATTAAGAGTATTCTGATTCAATATCAACAGCAACAACAGCAGCAACAACAACAGCAGCAGCAACAACAACAAGGTCAAGGTGGTAATCAAGTACAACAAAGTCGCCCACCATCTCAGCAATCTCCACCACAGCAATTTCAAGGACAGTCTCCTCAAGTTCCACAACAGTCTCCACAAATTTCTCAACCACCAAGACCTTTAAGCCAACAGACAAACACTAACAACAGTAGTCCACAAACCCAAGTTAGAAGACCACCACCTCAAGTGCAACAACAAAACCAACAAGGTAATGTTTCTTCTCAGCACCCACAGCTCACACAAGCTCAACAAGCTCAACATGTCGACTCACATCAATCAAACAATCAACAACAACAACAGCAGCAGCAGCAGCAGCAACATGTTCAGCAACAACCAAATAATCAACAGCAGCAACAACCTCCTAGATCTATCAACACCAACTTGACCAATTCAAGAGTTGGCACTGCTTCTCCTAACCCACTGGCTCAAAATCTTTCAAATAACACCCAAAATAACAATGCTAATGGTCAAGGAGGTCAACAACAACAACAACAACAACAAACTCAGGTACCAAGAACTCCAATTCAACAACTTCAACAAATTAAACAAGCTTTGGGTGAGTTTCAAAAGAAACTGAAAATGATTGACGAAGCTAAAAAGAATACATCCATACCACCAGAAACAATGGAGAAATTGATACAACAGGAAAAGATTGTTAGAGATCGTTATAACAGTTATAAGAATGCTGCTGTTTCTATCTCACAATCTTTGCAAAGACAACAACAGCAACAAGCCTTGCAACAACAGCAGTCTCAACAGGCTCAGCAGTCTCAACCAGGGCAACAACAAAACTATCAACAACAAAGACCTCAAACACAATCAACTGCTTCTCCTCAAATTGTGCAAAATCAGTCAGTTGCGAATGCCAATCAAATTAACAACGCTACATCAGGTGTTAATCGTAACATAAACCAACAACCACAGCAAACATCACATGCTCAAATTAACCCAGCAAGCAGTGGCCAAAGTAACAACACTCCAAACAACTTTCAATTTGCCGGAATTCCATCAACTGGATCACCTTTAGTGGCTCAACAAGCACAACCTAGTTTGGCTCAACCAACTCATCAGTCTCAACCTCAAGTTCCTCAATCTTCGAGCAATTTAACACCACAACAGCAACAGTTGCAACAATCAGCTCCTCAACAGGGTCAAATTTCAAAACAACAGTCTCCAATTGTTCAAGGAGTTTCTAATACTCAACTACCTCAAAACCAACAGCATGTTCCGCAGCAACAACCGCAGCAACAGCACATTCCTCAACAAGCAAACATTCAACAACAGCAACAGCAGCCTCAGCAACAGCAGCAGCAGCAGCAGCAGTCGAAGAAAGGCTTGCAATCGCGTACTAGTACCCCACAACCAGATGCTAACACTACTGCCAATAGAGCACTTGGAGGAAATAATTCAGCTTCACCAAACACACCAGTGACTAATGTAAATGCTGCCGCTAGACCTAATGGTAATTCGAATCCAATTACTACACCCGGGGCAAATGTTTTTAAAACGTCAGTTCCATCGATCAATGTTACAGCTCAACTAAACGTTAAGCAACCAACACCAGCTTCAGTTACTCAAAATCGTCCAAGTTTGACTGCTGGTCATGGTATTTCAGCCCCAGCACTAACAACACCTGCTCTATTAAAATTACCACCATATGAAATGCAAAGTGACAGAGTACTATCGAAACGTAAGTTGAGTGAACTGGTGAAAACTGTTGGTGCAGATGAAGGGGATGGAGAGACTACAATTGATGGTGATGTAGAAGAGTTATTACTAGATTTAGCAGATGAATTTGTTACCAATATAACTGGATTTGCATGTCGTTTGGCTAAACATAGGAAGTCTGATAACTTAGAAGCTAAAGACATACAACTTCATTTGGAAAAGAATTGGAATATCAGAATCCCAGGATTCTCATCTGATGAGATTAGAAGTGTAAGAAAATGGCCTGCTAATTTATCCCACACTCAACGAATCCAAGGTATTGGAATTTCAAAATCGGTTGATCAAAATAAGCTATAATGAGTGAAGAAGTCTTACAAAATGGTGACATGACTTTGTTAGTGGCAAAAGCTTTTCAATAAATATTATAATCATATAATTGCCCTTTTAATTTTGCAACGTAGAGTTGTTTCCTACAAGTGACTTTGTATTTCACTTTAACTTGAAGTTTTGACACATGCAATATCAACTGCCACGAAAGCGCGAAATTGTACTGTATTTTGCCAGTGTTTTTTTTTTCCTCTTAAAAATTTGATTATATAATGCTCATCGCATAATTATAAAAAAAATTTTAAAAATGCTGCAATATAATTTTAGTGTAAGTGATATTGTCATTCTAAAGCTTCGTTTAAGTAAATATTGAATTGACATACATTGATTATAATCACAAAGGGGTAGTAATCAAATGGTAAAATCCTATCAGCGTTATGAACAAGCTCGTTCATTTGGAGTTATAGCGTCAAAATCAAATATTGTCTGGCTTCCACCAAGCAACAAAACTTCAGCAGGTCAAATTATTACATCTGGTTTGGAAGAGATCTTGATATGGGACATCAAGACGGGAGAACTGGTTAAGAAACTCAGAGATGGTTTGCCACCAGGTGCGTCAGATGCTAAGCTCAACAAGCCATTCGAAACAACTGCAATAGAATACCATCAAGATACCAACATTCTAGCCGCTGGTTATGAAGATGGATCCATTAAAATATGGGATTTGATCTCAGGTACCGTTTTGATCAACTTCCAAGGTCACAAATCTGCCATCACCCACTTGCAGTTTGATTCTGATGGTACGAGACTAGTTTCTGGGTCAAGAGATTCAAATATTATCTTTTGGGATCTTGTAGGAGAGACTGGTTTGTTCAAACTTCGTGGTCATAAAGATCAAATAACAGGAATATGGTTTACTGATGATTACCTTATAAGTACTTCAAAAGATGGATTGATCAAACTATGGGATTTGAAATCAGAGCAATGTGTTGAGACACATGTAGCTCATAGTGGTGAATGTTGGGGATTGGGGGTTCATAACGACTTATTGGTAACTACAGGTGCTGAAAATCAGGTCAAAGTTTGGAGGTTCAACTTAGATGAAGAAGATTCTAATAAAAAAATTGTTGAACGTGGTACATTTGAAAAGCAAAGTAAATTGAGAGGTAGTGAGATTTCATTCAAAGCAGTTGGCTCCAATGTTTTCTTCTACATTCAAAATTCTGATAGAACTCTAGAAATATTCAGAATTAGAACAAAGGAAGAGATCTCAAAAGCATCCAAGAAGAGAGAAAAAAGATTGATAGAAAAAGGATACGAGGAATTGGAGGTTGCTTCTGCATTGAAAGAAAGTGAGATTAATATCCTAGTCCAGAATTATACTATTTTGAGATCAATCTATAAAATTAAAAACGCAACTTGGGCGGCCACTAGTAGTTCAAAGCTTGAAATCATATTATCATCATCCAACAATACACTTGAGTACTATACCATTGCATATGCTGGTAAAGAAGTTTCACCAGCTGAAAAACTTCACACTTTAGAACTTCAGGGCCATAGAACTGATATTAGATCAATTGATATTAGTGACAACAATAAATTGCTAGCAACTGCATCTAATGGGTTGTTGAAGATTTGGAATACATCCACAACAAACTGTCTCAGAACATTTGAGTGTGGTTACGCTTTGACAGCAAAATTCTTACCAGGTGGTACCTTAGTAGTAGTTGGTACCAGAGCAGGTGAAATCGAACTCTACGATCTTGCCACATCCACCTTATTAGAAAAGGTACATGCACATGATGGGGCTATTTGGTCTATGGATTTAACACCTGAAGGAAGATCTTTAGTCACTGGTTCTGCTGATAAAACAATCAAATTTTGGGACTTCAAAGTTGAACAACAACCAATTCCAGGTACTGAAAGACGTTCATCAAAAATGAAGATTTTCCACAACAAAACACTTGAGTTGACTGATGATATATTGGCCGTGAAAATATCGCCTGATAGAAAATATCTTGCAGCCTCTTTGCTGGATAACACTGTTAAAGTTTTTTTCTTGGATACTTTAAAATTCTTTTTGAGTCTTTATGGCCATAAGTTACCAGTTCTTTCCTTAGATATCTCCGATGATTCTAAACTAATAATTACCTCATCCGCTGATAAGAACATTAAAATTTGGGGTTTGGATTTTGGTGATTGCCATAAATCAATATTTGGTCATCAAGATTCAATCATGAATGTTAAATTCTTACCTGAAAGCCATAATTTCTTCAGTGCAGGTAAAGATGGTCTTTTAAAATATTGGGATGGTGATAAGTTTGAGAATATTCAAAAACTTGCTGCACATCAATCTGAAATCTGGAGTATTGCTGTGGCTCATGATGGCTCATTCGTTGTATCTACTGCTCATGATCATAGTGTTAGAATCTGGGAAGAAACTGACGATCAAGTATTCATAGAAGAGGAGAAGGAAAAAGAAATGGATGAGTTATATGAGAAAACGCTATTATCATCTCTTGAAGGTGATGATGAAAGAAAAAAGGATGAAGATGAAGATGGTGAAGATGATGATGAAGCAGTTGGAGTGAAACAACAGACTCTAGAAACTTTAAAATCCGGTGAAAAATTATTGGAAGCGTTAGAAGTAGGTATCAAGGATATCGAAGAGGAAGAGGAGTACAAAAGGAACTACAACAAATGGTTGAAAACTAAATCAGGTGAAAGACCTGTTCAACCAACCAAGAATGCTCTTTTACAAGCTCTGAACAAGTCGGGCTCTGAATATATATTGGAGACATTACTTGGTATAAGACCAGCTCAACTAGAAGATGCTTTGTTAGTTCTTCCTTTTTCATTTGTTTTAAATTTCTTCAAAGTTTTAGAACTTTGGACCAAATCCAGCAGCATTTTAAAAGAACGTTTGAACTTATTATGCAGAGTTTTGTTCTTCCTGATAAGATCGAACTTGCATGAGTTGAATACTATAAGAAATGAAGATATAAAGAAACAAATTGATGCTGTCAGAAATCAGTTGAGAACTGAGTTAAAATCTACAACTGATGAAGTTGGATTTAACACACAAGGGTTAAAATTTTTGAAAAATCATTGGAGTTTGCATCATAATTTAGAATTTGTCGATGACTATGAGCAAAAAGATCACATTGAAAGAAGCTCCAAGAAGAGAGCTTATCAAACATTACAATAAGCCTTTAATGTTGACTACAATAAATAAATTATTACAGTAAACAAATATTCATGTAAATTTGATATTAATCTATAAATCGTAAGCATTCATCTCTTATGCCCATTTACCTAATAAAGCCATCAGACCAGCACCGAGACACATAACAGAGTAGGCTAATAAAGTCTTTTTCAAACCACCTTCACCTCTAAACTGGTTAGAGTACAAAAATTCATGTGCCATCAATTCGACGATACCGGTGTACAATAAAATACCAGCAGATATGGCATCAAATACACCATTTGAAATCAAGGCAGTTCGACTTTCAGGAACAAATGAATGTCTTACGCCAATGCCAATTGCAACGGCAATTGGGGTAGTAACTGTATAGGCTAGAGCTAAAAGCCATGGCGTGTGTCTTCTAGTATTGTCCCAAGGGGTGTCTGCAATTCTAGTACCTAAACCTAAACCTTCAAACATTTGATGAAAGACTAATACAATGAACAAAGTCTTAAATTCCTCACCAGACACGGCAAGTGACAGACCAATGAAAATAGAATGGAAAATAACACCAAACTCCAAAACAAATACTGATAAAATTTGATTCAAATAATTCTCCTTTTGAGCTTGAGCGGATAAAAGTACAGCAGCTTCAGGATCTTGATGCTCAGAATCATGTGAAAAGTGATTAGCGCCTACAACGTGGGAGGATGCTGGTTGCTGTGGTTGTTTTTTAGTAGGTTCTGAATTTTTTTCCAATGATTCATCGTTTGAATCATGATCTTCCCCAACATTTCCAAAATGAGAATGTGTATGAGTTGAATCAGTTGTTGCAGCTCTAGAGACAAAATAATGCGCAATAATTTCCGATAAGAAAAGTGCAAATAATGATATTAGACAAATTCCAAATGCCCAAGGATATTCAGCAAAAGTACCACCTAAACATTCGTTTCCTAAAGCATCAGAAGCAGGTTCTAAAAGATGAATAAATCCCGTAGCTACTATCACACCAGAACCAAAAAATTTAGCGAAAAACCAACACCAATTTGGTAATCTAATAAAAGAATATCTAGAAGACAATAATGGGAAGAAAGTACCCAAAGCTGAGGATATTAAAATCATGAAGATGGCTAGAATTCGAAGATTATCACCTCCGTTGTAGTCACTTTCTGTTGCACAGCTTATAGGTTCTTCAAGAGTATCATCATCTCTGATGAACAGTCTAACAATCTGCTCAGCTGTAGCTCCCATTGTTGAATGCTTGTGTGTATGAACTATCCCTAGTGGAATACTTTAATGCAAAATATATGGAGTGGAACTGAGCGACTTATATATATATATGCAACTTCAAAAAAACAACCTTAGCGGAGGCAGTATGAAGAAATAAAGTTCGATATTAAAGACAAATCTTAGAGCATACAATTGTATAAAGAGCAGTTCAAATGCAGTAACCTCAAGTGTTCCAAATTAGCAGTGAACACCAGCTTTTACAGTAATATGAATGCTAGAAAATGTGTCAAATGAATAGATTTGGTATAAACCTTTTGAGATCGGTCAAGAGTTGCCAAGTTATTTGTCAAAGTAATGCAACTTGCAACGGTTAACAGATGAATGGAAACCTCTTGGTACTTTTCGGAGAAAGGAGTTTGAAATGGAAGATTAAAAGTCTAACATGTTTTAAATATACGATATGATTATTGAAATGAAGTAACCTTGATCTCCTTCTTTCCAACCTTAGGGGTTAACTTTTGTCTTTGGATGAAAAATTTATAAAAAAAAATCTACCCTGGTGGTTGAAGAGGAAAAAAAAAATAGTCCGCTACTTTTCTTTTCGGCCCAGAATTATATGACACAATGGACAATCACATACTGAACAGTTTATTAAAGTCCGCTAAAGCAGCTTTAAATTGAAGTTTTTACAAAAGTTTTAAGAGTTCGAGTCAGTATGTTTTACGTCTGATAAATTGAAAAGCTTGATAGTAAAATGTATCTGATTTTATGAGATACTACGCGTATGGGTTTCACTAGTTAATTCTAACTAGACTGTGAGTAAAACAGATGCATATATATGTATAATGACTCTATAGGAGATTAGTAAAAATATCAAGACTAGTGTAGGAATGATCACAGCTGTATTGGAGTGAACTTTTTATGGTTGGATGAATATATGTCACGACATTCGATCAACCTTAATTCGGATTCTCTCATAGTTGAAGCAGAACCCATTCTTGATTTCACAGTTTTTCCTAAATTTCTTTTGGCAGCTTCACTTGTAACTCTTAGCACGGTCGACATTATCGTAAGTACTTCATTAACAGCATTTTCCAAATATTTTGATCCTCTAGTAATCTTAGAAAGTTTGAAAACTCTTGCAATCAATAACGAAGAGAATAAATCACCAACTCCAGTGAAATATGATTCTATGTATGGAATTTCAAAGATTGTTGAAGTGATGGAATTATTAACGTTTGTAGAACATGCTGCAAATATCGTATTATTATCTTCAAATTTCAATGACGATATCACAACATTTTGAACTCTATATTTGTTATGCAGTTCATTTAAAGCGTTTTTCAATGATTCATTTGAGTCAATTTTGAAATCAACCAATAGCTCAGCTTCAAACTGATTTGGAGTTATAATATCGATGTTACCCTTTAATAGCAGTTTCTGATAAATCGGTATAACAGTATCACTAACATAAAGTTGTCCTTCGTCACCCATAACTGGATCTAAAAGCCACAGACAATCAGGATTATCCTTCTTTAATTCTATACCTATATCACCAATTGCCTCTAATGATTCTGAATTTGGTGCATAACCTGTCAAGAAAGCATCATAAGTTTGATCAATGTCTTGTAAACCTTGAAATAGAGTTTTTATATCATTGGCAGAAGTTTCAGTGCCTCTAACTGATCCATAACCTGTATGATTAGAGAAGTTAACTGTATTCAGTACATCAACATCCCAACCTTGACACTGTAATGGGAACGTAGCAGATTTGTTACCAACATATCCGTGAACAACATGTGATTGAATTGACAGGATCTTATGAACCTCTTCTATAGTCATGGCTTACCAGACTTTCTTTCTACTTGTAAGAAAAATTTGCGAGTTGAGACTTGAAATCTATAGATTGAAAACCCCACTATCAAAATGTAAATATATATCTTGACAACAAGTATGAGAACTTATAGGCTTGACAAATTGGTTTATGTATTTTCAAACACTAGCTATTAGTATTAATCCGTTTTTGATGACTGTTTGATTAATTTTTTTTTTTTTTTTTTTTTTGCTCGGGCACTTATCAATTTATTTCTTTTTCATTTTGCAATTTTTTCTTCTTTGGTAACAAGATCCGAAACTCTATATACAACTACAAAATTTATATTCTTATCATCAACCCAAATGATTTTTTTTTTGACACAAAAGCGAAAAAAAAAAGGAAACGAGTTAGGAAGTTCTTTTAAAATTCTTTCTATTTCTACATCAAAAATTCATGTGTTTCATATTCATACGAAATTTATAATAGTCAATTTCAACAACAGGCAAACAGAGGTGGTTTTGATGTGACTGTTTGTAGTCTTTCAATTATCACTTTTTTCAAAGGCATAGAATCATCTATGCTTGAAGCATCTTGATCATTTGACCTTATCGCAGCAGAATCTGTAAATGGGTTAATGTTATTTGAATTTGATAAATTATTGTTTAGTAAAGATGTTCGATATCTCTTCCCAGGTGAGATTGATTGATATTCTGTTTCATTAATGGTTCCATGTAATAAATCATTCCAGTTTTTTTGTAAATCTTGAGTATTGTACTCTTCTATGATATCCTTATTACTAGGAATATCATTCTTGGATGTAATTGGATCTATCTCGAGTCCGTTATTTTCAATAATGGATTTCAAAGCGGATGATTGTTTGCCTAAATTAGTGTTGAATATAGACGTATCCATAGCATTTTCCATAACAGAAATTGGAATATGAACTGGTACTTCCATAATCTCATCATGTACCAATATCCTAGTTCGCCTTGCTAGTTCCAATGGACCATGGGTTGGGTTTTTAAGGCTTTCAACAACATTAAACGCTTGCCCTTTCAATACAGCCCATTGTTTTTTCCACATCCGCTCTTTAAAATCAGAATCCTTTGCAAATAGTTCTCTAAATAAGATTGAAGTTTCTTCCCACCATTCGGGAGATGTTAGTAGAGGTAAGAATTTTCTTCTTGTTTTGTCAGAAAAGGGTTGTCCAATTATACTGACTGGTAAGAATAGCCAACCAAATGGATATGATCTCCATTCATCTGGATGTTTCCAAGGAAACGATAAACCTGAATCAATAGCACCAATCTTTAAAATGGGACGTTTGGCACCATTAGGTTTAGTAACCCAATCTAAACGAATCATCCAATTGTCCAACCCACGATCGGTGTTTCTCATAATATAGTCCAATATGACCAGTTTTTCCAACTCTTCAATAAACTGTTGTAAAACTTCGAGAGTCCATATGAACTTTGGAGACCCATCTTGATCAGTTGAACTAGTCTCTAATGGATTTATAAACTCTTCAGTGGAAACTTTCGGGATTATAGCATCAATATTATTTGTATAGTACAAAGCAGGCAAAGCCCATCTTGAAACAGGTAAAGGGTATTTCAAAAAAAATTTATCAGCCTCTATATAATCATTTAAAAACAACTGATATGATCCAATTTTAGTAGGATAAGGTTCCTTGGTCTTCCTATCCCAATATGAATAGTAAAAAGAATCACTTGAAATTGAAACAACGTCAGTAAATGGAACTATATGAGTTTGTAACCGTCTATCCAATAAACTCGCTGCACTTTCACAGATATAACCCAAGTTGGGAATCAAACAACTTCTACCGAAAAAGCAAGGAAATAAATTTCTATGAAGCCATTTAGTCCATTTTGGTGATAAAGGTCCATATGGTTCTTCATCTTTAGGTTTGAAAACACCAACTATTTCATACCTTGCGTTATAAATAAAATAACTTCCTGAGGATCCAGATTGAATCCTTTTTGGTTTGATGTCTAAGTCATTAATGGCGTATATTGACTCTTGCACAATTTTATCAAATTCCGCTTGAGAAGTGGACTTATTATTGATGAGCACTTCTTCTTGTAACACATCTAGTGACTTGACATTGTATGGGAGTTTGAAAACAGAATATTGAATTTCAGTTGGGATAGCTGGTAACGGTTTAGAATTATTCCATTGCTTGATAGAGCTAGTCCATTTTGAAACTTTATTGTTAATTGCTTTTAAGTCTAAAGACATTATAGAGTTTGATCTTTTCGGATGTTGCTTTTTTGGAGTATATAGTGATGAGGACCCATACTCACCATTTGTCAAGGGTGATGTCTTATTGTTATTCTCTTGAGGTGAATAAGGCAGTAATAACTGAGATTCTTCATCTTCCTGTTGATAAGACCCTTTTGAGTAAAGCTTTCCGACAACCGACCTATTAGAAGAAGGGTTGGGCTGAAAACTGCTACCTGCTGGAGCAAAAGTTATAACCCTAGCATTAGTTGGACTGTCTAAGTTACCACTAGAAAGTTGGGCTTCATTTGAAAGTTCATCATTAGGATCAATTAGCCATTGTTGTGCGTTTGGGATTAGACTTTTGTTAACCTGGTTATCATTATTTGTTACCTCCTGAAGGGTCATGATATTAAAAGATTAGCCCGTTATGTTGATTCCTTGGGCCGATAAAAAGCCGAATAACTAACCTTATTTATAGTTATTTTGCATGACACGTTTGGTTCTTTTAAATTGATAGTTAATGTAATGTTTTAAGTAAACTGTCAAGACTAAGTCAAAACTGTTTATCAACGAAATATCTGCTATATATATATTTTTTACCGAGTTGGCCCGTTGCCTTTTCAAGGCGAAAACCATATAGAGAAGAAATCCATCGAGACTCACAACTAATTCTAGGCCGCTCAGAGACATCTAAGACCATCAAAAGTCATGGCCCTTTTTTCTTTTGTTATTACGTACAATTAGTTGCTGTTGGGTAAATCTTGTATTTCATCAATTGCGACTATGCATGAAGCAGTTAATAAATCTTCAACTAAAGTACAAAGAACCCTAGAATACTAATCTTTATTTTTGAGAACTATTTTCAACAAACAATGGCCACAAGATATGCTACAGTCATAAAATTCAAGTTGAATAATGGGAATACCATTCCTGCTCTAGCTGGCCACCGATGATGATGGTGATGCCATTGCATTGACCAAGGAAGCTGTCCAAATAGCTGTCAAATTAGGATATAGACACATCAACACCTCATATGATTCATCAACTGAAGTAGAAGTTGGGAAAGGTTTGCAAGAGTTGTTTGAAGAAGGAGTAGTGAGAGGAACTGTTCATTACAAGCACAGTTGGAGCTGTTTTGGGAAATGATCCGGAAAAGTCATTGGATGAGTCTTTAGCGAAACTCGGGTTAGACTATGTTGATATACTGTTACAACATGCTCCAATTGGCCATATAGGTGAGGCAAAACATATCGATCCAAAGTTCATAAAATACATAGGTTACTATCAGAAAATAAAAAAGTTACATCAGTTGAACTCAGTGGAAGTGAGAAATATTGGTGTCTCAAATTATTGCGCAGCTTGTGGGAGGTGTTGGAAGTCAGACCTGTTGTTAATCAAATCAGGGTAAATCGCCATCTACCATCAAGGGACGTTTCAGGTTTTTTTTGGAGTGAGGATGTCTTACTGGGTGCTTATATACCACTAGATTCTATTGACGGACCTATCTTTGAAATTCCAAAAGCTAAGAAAATAGTTTCGGAATACGATGTTACTATAGATAAAGCTTTGTTAACTATTCATATTCAAGAAGATAGAATAATTCTTTCAAAGTCAACAGATGGTGAAAAGATACAAGAATTCAAGAACATCATAGATCTACGAGAGGGAGATGCATATTCTGGTTTCGAAAGCACTGATCACTCTGGAGAGTGAAAAATTGGTAAGGAGTGTAATGAAGGGACCAGCGAGCACTCTTATGAAGATAAGAAAGAAGCTGAAGAAGCTCTATGTGGTGACATGAAAGTTGATTCCTGTGATAAAAGTGATTCTTCTTCTGGGAAAAATACAAGATGCATTTTGGCGACTGCTTCGACAAGGTAGGTGGTGACTTAACGGATAGTTTCCCTCCATATGCGACTGAAAACGCAGTAATATATACAATGAAAGAGGGTATGATCGCTGAGAACTTGATGGATGAGATCCTAGACGACTATAAGAATTTCAAGAAGTATTACAAGGCGCGGATCTGAGGGAATTATAAAGCAATTATGAAGAAGTGGGCTGAGTGGTTAATTGTTGAGGGAAAGATTTCTGTGTATTTCCAGGATCTACTTGGCGAAACTCCATCTGGAGAGTATGATTCTACAATAACCAAAGAGTTTTATCAGAAGGACAAACAGACTTAAATAGTTGCACTCAGTGTAAGTGATACAACAGCACAATCGAAAGCAGCTTCAACTTCGAAAAAACAGAATCTGACTGAAGTGAAAACACTAAAGTCTTGGGGTAAGCTCAAATATGGTGGTTCTGGATATACAATTTACTTAAAGGACTTTTCTATACCAGATGATAAGATTGCATTAGCAGCTGCGGATTTTGGAAAGTTTGCAAACACTAAAGTCTCGCCACTAGCATTGTGTTCTAGCAACAACCCTAGGGCAGATACCTTAGATGAATATGCGATTACGGTTACGTACGAGAACTTGGCTACTTTGGATTGTGATATACTATATCCGAATGTTTTAAAGGATGTGACACCTAAGAATAACGATAATGTTAAGGCATTGATTCGGAGAGCAGAAGGGCGACGTGGGTACGATAGAGCGGATTTCATGTACGATGAATTGGAGGCTTTGTTGATATATTCACATATTGCAGAAGTGGCGTATTCTATATACCAAGGAGGAAGAGAATTAAGTGAACCATATGAGAAACGAGACTCTTCAGAGATATTAGATATCGCATTAGGTATTTTAGGTGGAATAATTTTGTTCAAAGGGCCTATTAGTAGTGATTTAGATGTTGCTAGAACCTTGGGTGCACTGTATGGAGAGATGGCTGATACTGATGATGGTAATGTAGTTGATGTGTTTCAAAAGATGAATTTCTCCTTTGTTGGAGGCGTTCAAAAATTATGACTTTATGAAAGCAAATTACAGCATATTTTCAAAGAGTGAAGGTCACTTCATTCTCAAGATTTTTCCAAGGATTTACACAGCGAGAGACTATCTGGGAACGACAAGAGCTCCTTCGCATGAGAAGCGAGAGGTTGATGTATAATTAAGAATCAACATTTCTATCTTATGCCAGATTATAAGAGAATGGATGGAGATCATGTAAGATACTGCCTGCGTCTTCCAATAGGTTTTTATCAAGATCAAGTCTAACTGTAATCATAACTTTGGTGATTTGCAAGTGAATCATTATAAAGGACGACATACGAGTGCCGTCCATACATTGTAATTATTGAAAATACACATGTTGACAAGTGTATATGTGTATATGGGGACATCAATGCTTCATTTTGATTTGACACCCCACCGCCTTCTCAAACAGAGAAAGTTAGGAAGTAATTAATACAGGTTCATAATAACTCAAAACTCAAAAATTAATTAACAAATGCGGTTCAATTGTAAATTCAGGGCTGATTATTTAGATTGTAAATGAACAAACAAATGAAATTTAGGTAATTTACGTTGAAGTTGGCAATTGGTAACAGGAGTGAATGAGCTACAGGAATAATCGTTAAATGATGATATTGTATATAAAGTTATGTAGTGTTAATCACGGGCCATACAAAAGAATTTTCAAAAAGCTGAAACTCTTACAGCATTGGCTCAAACTAATAAGTTCTATAATGATTCACTTGATAACCTATCTCGTCATTGGATCTCACTACTGCTTTTATCTCTGGTAATTCAAAGATTCAAAGACAGTAATTGAGATTCAAGGTGAAATAGCATGGTCTAGCAATCTACAAATGAATTGTACATTTGTTGATGATATGTTAGGTGGTTGTTTGCAAGGCTATATATGGCAACCTCGTAAAACTTGACATTTTTCTCCTTTTGGTTGCAGCATCTTCACTAAGAACTGCGAAGTTAATTTAATCAATGAAACTAAAGATGATGCTGCTGAATTTTACTTAGATTCAGGAGCTATATATGGCAACCCCGTAAAACTTGACATTTTTCGTTCTTAACTATGTAAAAAAAAAAAACTGCGCAGACTCTTAACTATGAGCTGAAAAACTGCGCGGAAAATTCTTAAAACTGCGCATTTTGAGATTATTTGTAGCCAATCTCTCTGTAACTTGTAATGTAGGTTGTAGCAGATGGTTTCTATCATACGCCTTAGTCTCACGTTCGTAGGTCTTGTGGTTGTCGAGTTATATGTCTTTGAAATATTGGCCTGTTTCGTAGTAGAAATTCGCGAAGATTACTATGGCAAAATATATGTGGATACAGCTAAAAATCGAGGGCATGTTTTCGAACTGCGCACTTTTGTACTTAAAATATTGAGAACTGCTATATATGGCTATATATGGCAACCCCGTAAAACTTGACATTTTTCGCTCTTAACTATGTAAAAAAAAAAAACTGCGCGGACTCTTAACTATGAGCTGAAAAACTGCGCGGAAAATTCTTAAAACTGCGCATTTTGAGATTATTTGTAGTCGATTGGTCTCTAACTTGTAATGTAGGTTGTAGCAGATGGTTTCTATCATACGCCCTAGTCTCACGTTCGTAGGTCTCGTGGTTGTCGAGTTATATGTCTTTGAAATATTGGTCTATTTCGTAGTACAGATTCGCGAAGATTACTATGGCAAAATATACGTGGATACAGTATAAAATCGAGGGCATGTTTTCGAACTGCGCACTTTGGTACTTAAAATGTTGAGAACTGCGCTAAACTCGACTTTTGAATAATGTATTGGCCTATCTGTCATTTAGTACTACTTTTATACAAAACGGGCGTCTCATTGTTTGGTTATTATTCATTTATTCTTTGTTTTGATTGATTGGGTCTATTTTGGTGAGCAAGAATTGTTGCCGAGGAAAAAAAAAACTTGAAAAAATCAATTTCTTGTAGCGAGTAGCTTTCTTCCAGACGTCTGTTACCAAAACTGCGCATTTTGATACTGAATGTTGTCAGAACTGCGCTAAACTCAAATTCTATATAGAACATTGGCCCCTCCATTGATATATGGCAAGAGTGTAAAGTATTGAGTAGTGCTTTGTAAGTTATTGCACGTTGAAATTGGGTTCGAGCCAGCGGCAGAACCACCGGTAAGAAAGAAATAGTTTAGATATAACTATTCGAATTTGGTGAATGTATTAGGTAGATCTTCATCAATAGTGAATAATGTATTTTTTTTATAAAAGAGAGATCTGTAGCTTGATTAGCTATATATGGCAACCCCGTAAAACTTGACATTTTTCGTTCTTAACTATGTAAAAAAAAAAAACTGCGCAGACTCTTAACTATGAGCTGAAAAACTGCGCGGAAAATTCTTAAAACTGCGCATTTTGAGATTATTTGTAGCCGATTTGTCTGTAACTTGTAATGTAGGTTGTAGTAGATGGTTTCTATCATAGGCCTTAGTCTCACGTTCGTAGGTCTCGTGGTTGTCGAGTTATCTGTCTTTGAAATATTGGCCTGTTTCGTAGTAGAAATTCGCGAAGATTACTATGGCAAAATATATGTGGATACAGCTAAAAATCGAGGGCATGTTTTCGAGCTGCGCACTTTGGTACATAAAATGTTGAGAACTGCGCTA
The DNA here is from genome assembly GCA_030574875.1 of Taiozyma peoriensis. NCBI lineage: Eukaryota > Fungi > Ascomycota > Saccharomycetes > Phaffomycetales > Wickerhamomycetaceae > Taiozyma > Taiozyma peoriensis. Next base: position 265,973 of record JAJMFM010000010.1, read on the forward strand.
AACTCGACTTTTGAATAATGTATTGGCCTATCTTTCATTTAGTACTACTTTTACACAAAACGGACGTCTCATTGTTTGGTTATTATTCATTTATTCTTTGTTTTGATTGATTGAGTCTATTTTAGTGAGAAAGAATTGTTTCCGAGGAAAAAAAAATTTGAAATACTATGTACTATCTAAAAACATGGGAAGTTGGTTTTACACTATATAGTTATATATATAGAATTTTCCAACTAATACAGTTAAGATCAGGAAAAAAAAAGATATTCACTGATACACCTAATACAATTACTTACTCTGTAATCAATATAAAGTAGACCTTCGTTCAACTGAG